>CM032231.1:122447500-122780000 GCA_019009955.1 Riptortus pedestris
TTGAGATAAAAATTATTCTGATTCATTATAAATTACAGTACTAGATATGTAGTAAATAGTTTTCAATCAAATTAATATGTTATATTCTGATATATTTCAGTAATTGTTTTTCTTTCCGGTGAGAGTCGGGTTGGCAGACCTGTTTGTTTACATTTCAGACGCTTCCCGCCTGGAGGGGAAAGATTTCTTATTACCGTTTGTATTTATACACTTAATATTCACGGTGGTGTTGTGTTACCAGATTTGTCTATTAGTTAATCTATTGTTTAATATCACGAGGGAAACCTGCTTAGTTTACGAAGCCCCTGCATGACGGACTTTTGTTGTATTCATACTCCAGCTGTTAGTCAAACAATGAGAGGACTACGTTTTCTGTCTTTGGAAAATAATAGCAGATCTTGCGTTTTCACGAAACCTGGTGTGACTTACGTATACAATGGTCCTCTCCGTCGAGTGCTGGTAGCTGCTGGAAGCTCCTGAGGTATTCGACGTTATGTTGGGATTGAGATATGGCGATTCCTCACATTTCACGCTTTTCCACACAGCCTTGGAGAAGGTAATATGAGAAGACGCCGAAGGTGAAAGGGAGATATACATGCATAAACACCTTTCAAACAAACAACGCATTGACTGATGTTGTAACAGTCCTTGGAAGCAAAAAAAGGAGGATGTACAGGCTCTGGTAGCTTCCTGATATCAGCTCCAAAAGACATTGCCTTGCTGGAAAACCAAGAAAAGAGTAAATACATGGTAGCATGCACTTGGCTCCCCGAGCGAGATATAAATGCTACTGTAGTGAGCAAATGAGCAGAGCCCGAACATGAGATGGGCCTCCATAGTCTACGGAGATTCAAGAAAAGCACTGTAAAATCATCAGCCAGGATCGACCGAGATAGAGAACAATCGTAATGGTGACCAAAGGACTTTAAGATCTACACAACAAATATATATTTATACAGGAGAAGAGAACAGGGAGCGAACGTGATCAACTTTATTACACTTTAGACTTTATTACACTATCTGGGTTAAATACCTAACAACCGTTTAATGAGAATGGCTACAGGTAAAACATAAATGTGTAAGTGTATATTTGGAAAGAACACATTGGTCATTATATAAATTGCTTTTAGCAGATATCCCTTAAGGGGAATCAGTTATTGAGGTTATAGTGATGACGCGATTTTCGAAACGTTTCTTCAAATATCCATCGATCCTACCAAGAAGATGACGAAAACGAGGTCCGTTCAATATACAATATATATATATATATATATATATATATATATATATATATATATTTATATTTGTCTGTTAACACTCCAGCTGTCGCAATTTTGGTTTAAGCGTTATCAAATTTGATATTTAATTGTTTCATGTACACGAATGATTAAGTTCGTTAATGGCTGAAATGCGACCAGCGGGAGGGGGAGGGCTAGAATGGAGGAATTTCGAAAATTCTTAATATCAGATTTATTATGGGTTGGATCGAAAAATTCTATAGAGCCAATCTTATTGCAAATGAGATGTTCTGTAAAAGTTGTTATGTGGGTTTTATCACTATCTTGATTATTGACCGAGATATTTGCATTTTATATTTTTCGGCCTTCAGTTAACCGTCCTCCTACTCATGTCATATTAACAATAAGGTGTTATATTATGAATCACATTATTTGAAGCATAAATATCAAATACTGTTCTCACTGAACTATTACTTTTTGAGATAAATGTAAATACGTGGGAAATCTGTTTAGTTAACGCAGTCCCTGCGTGACGGGGTTTTTTTAAAATAGCTTAGTTAACTACCAGTATAATTTATCTTTATGGTATCTGTGCCACACGTCAGGATTATAATGGATGTTTGAGAAATTGATAATCATTATATTTAATCAGCAACTACTTTGCGAGTCGGATAATTGAATACGTCGTAGAAAAGGTCAAATAAGCCTGGAATTGTTTAATTAATCACAAATCGGTATCAAGAACAAGACGAAAATTTGAATGCAACCTTGCAAATGTAATCTTGACGCCCTAAGGCCGCAAAACTAATAATGAATTGTCCATATGAAGAGATGACAGATTGGCTCGTAGGCCGAGGATGGGCAGGAAGCCGTGGGTTGTGTCTACTCGAAGGGAGTATATGGCATACAATGGTGGTAGAGGTTATCTGTCGCCGAGGCACACCCATCACTCATTTCAGATTTGGATGAGATTTGGCCAGCCTATCTCCTCCACGGATCTGCCCCTGGGCAGTCTGTCGTAACAGCTTGTTAACTTTTACCACAGTATCAGATCTCATTTAACATAATCACATTATTAAGTTCCAAAAAGGATTTGTAGTGACAAACTGCCTCCAGGCCCTTAATCGCTTGGTCTGTCAGCAAATTCCCCGTAATACCCCCGAATCATTTATTAATTACAATCACTTTTGCGGACTTGAATAAATCATTCCATTCGTTATTTTTAGTGGAGGCTAAAGGACGCCGGATTCCATTCATGATTTTCTGAATGAAGAACAGCCTTGCGCAATCAATTCATCCAGTTTTCGTGCTTCGAGTATTATAAATTCCTTAATGAAACACTGATGGCTTTAATAAATTTTCATCCTCATCTAATCTCTAGATCACCAGGTCTATAATTATATTTGGTGAATTAATGGAATGTTTGTTGTGATATAGAACATCAGATATTAGGCTACTATTATGACACACTAATATGTATACTAGTCGAAAGAAATGTATTTCGTCCGAAGCGCATTTAGGAGACCGACGAATATACAAAATTTTCACAAGGAAGAAAGTAATCATTTTCAATTTCATCTTAAAAACTCAAGTGAAAGTTTCATCAAGTTTATTTTCAATATTTTATTATAATTTATGAAGCTTGCCTTTTAGCAGATTTCCTTTAAGGGAAATTAGGTATTGGGTCGTACTCATGACGCGATTTTCGAAACATTTCTTCGAATGTCTATTGATTTTACACAGGAGATGACAAAAATGAGATCCTTTCAAAAAATATAAATATTTGTCTGTTAACACTCTAGCGGTCGCAATTTTTGTATAATCATTTCCAAACTCGCTATTTAATCGTTTTATGTAAAGAAAAATTAAAGATCAATCGGATCATTGGGAGGGGGAATTTCGAAAATTCAAAATATCTCCGTTACTATATGTCGGGTTGAAAACTTGTATTGAAAATTAAATTTACTATAAATATTGTTATATACATTTATACCCTATCTTGAATATTAACCAATATATTTGCATTTTTATTAAATGTGTGCGGATAGCGGACGAGATAAGATCGGCTGATGTCGGTTCTATTCGTGACTCCACCGAAAGCTAGCTCGGCCGCACACTGGAGCGAGTGATAGGGTAAGCCGGATATCTCCGTTTCTACTGGTCCTAGAATATTGATTCTGGTGTCATTTTAAAGCAAATCGAATACTCTATTGAACTACCTCATCAGCAATTTTTTAAGCAATTTTGCCAGTTGCGATATAATGGTAGGATGAATTTTAAATGTGTACATACAGATTATGTATCGCTTACTAAGTAGAGAATTGTGATTTGTAGACACATAATATCAACATATAAAATATTTAGACAAGAAAAACACGTATTTAACTATTTCTTCGAACGTGAATCCGCCATTCGTCAATTGCGTAGAGGAGGAGGCGTTTTACACCGTACGTAGTTGGGAAAGGTCCGCGGGGCGTATAATACGTCTTCCGCACCGAAAGCGTTAACACTAAAAGTAAAATATTTAATGAATAGGCAAGTTTAGGCAAGATCTGACGACGTTGTAAATAAGACAATATACTCCTAAAAGCATGCCAAGTGGTATTTTTTCAAGCAAATACAAGCGATTTGCGAATTCAATTAAATAAAATTATTTTCAGCTCGATGTAAAAAAAAAAAATTAGTGGAATTTTAAAAACCTTTTGTGCCAGTTTTTGATTTGTTATAATACCCTTAATGTGTACTGGAAGCAACAATAATTTACAAATGAAATAAGAGTTCACGACGAATTAAATAATCCAAGGCTTTTTTTAACATAGCAATTATAACCAGGCATTATGTAAAAACCATTGCAATAATATGGCTAAAAATCACTCTGCTTAATTGAAAAGGGTTTATGTGGTACTAACAATACAATCAAAATCCCAAATTAGAACTTTTATTCTCCGTCCAGTGTGGGCCGGTTCCGTAACTGTTCGCTCTCGTGAAATTGGTTTAGAGACTAGTTACTACTACTGTTGCTAGTATGCAGATTGCTGTATTGTTAAACTTCACGTGGGAAATCTGCTTAGTTTACGCAGCCCCTGCGTGACGGACTCTTTTTATTGTGCAATGTGTATTCAAAGGAACCGAAAATAAAATTTAAAAAGAAATCAAGAACAGTTAAATTCTTTTATTTTATTGTATACATAAGTATATTTTAGAAACTATAACAATGTTGCTTTAGCAGTTACGTTATACGAAACTTTAAAAAAATAGTAGTAAGGTGTTGAAGAAATTCTTATTGAAAACATTTTAGCAGCCTCTTGAAGTTTTTAAAGTAATTTACTTTACTTCAAAAACTACGGTTGGGGTAATAATGTTTCACTCTTTACTGTGCTGCGGAAGAAAAGGTGTGTCTTAATGTCCATTCTACGTCCTCTTAACAACAACAAACTAGGAAGTGGTGACTTCCCGATTAATTTGAATGATCAATTTCATTGATAAGTTGATAAAAAGATGGAGTTAAGCGCTATCTGAATTTCAATATCCTCTAAGTAGGTTTTATCTACATCTGCAATCACGAATAAGGCGGACAACGGACCTCCTTCCTTTTTTTTTTTAAACTCCGCTTACTTCCTATCTTCTTTTTTTTTGGTTGGTAGCCATGTCTTGTTGAGGTTCTGGTCATAGATCCCGAGCTAAGACAGGGCTCGGGCGAGAACTAACAATTTGCATACGAGGCGCCTAAAGCACAAGCCCACAGCTTATCTTGTGTCGTTTTAGAAATGCTTCTGAAACACTTCGCACGTATGGAGTACGGGAATAACAAAGATACACGTACTAATTCTGTGCTGTTGAGGTCAAGAGTAATTATACTTTCTTATTTTGACAGATTCAACATATTAAACTGAATCATTAAAATGATTATGTCTATGGTAATGTGTTGTTCATAAAACGACTATTGAAACCAAACAGATTTGTAACGTGAAACCAAACATGATACAACAATCTTTACAACCTTTGAGTCCGGGTTGGATAACAATGGAAGTCAGTTTTCTTAGATTTCCTTCCGCCTCACTCAGACTCACATTTGTAAAAAGTCCGTCACGCAGGGCTTGCGTTAACTAAGCAGAATTCCCAAGTGCGTCACATATTTGTATTTATCTCATGACGTCAAAGTTCAATGAGAACAATTGTTTTTTGAGCTTCAAATAATGTAATTCATAATATAACTTATTTTTGATATGGCATGAGTAGGAGAGGGGGTTTACTGAAAGCCGAAAACTAAGAAACGCAAATGCCTCGATTAGTATTATGGAGAATGAAAAAATATACATAACAGCATTTATAGGACATTACATATGCAATAAGACTGATTCTATACAGTTTTTCGATCTGACGCATAATAACGGAGATATTAAGAATTTTCGAAATCCCTCCCCCTCTAACCCCCTCCCCCCAGTCCGATTTCAGACGTTAATGAACGTGATTTTTCTTTTTTATATAAAACACTTATATATCGAGTTTAAATAAAATTGCGACCGCTAGAGCGGTAACAGAAATATATATAATTTTGAACGGACCTCATTTTAGTCATCTACTAGGTAGGATAGATGGGCATTTGAAGAAATTTTCGAAAATCGCGTCGAGTACAACCTCTACAGCTGATTTGCCTTAAGGGAAATCTGCTAAAAGCAACTATTACATTACAAACAATTAGCCTGGGTACACGCATATACCACTCTTGGATATACCAGCCCTAAAGTGTAAACAATCATACCCGTACTGTAACGTAAACACTTAACCTGATCCAGACGTACAAAATCTGCTTCAGTGATAACTAACTCACCATAGGCAGCGTATACCAACTTTACTATATGGTCAGTGGAGACTCCACCGACGTGTATGACAAAAAAATGCAAAACCATGAACACATATTCTAATATAGGTGGAGCGGTGTTCTTGATTAATTGTGCATTTGAATCTGTTCAAACTGGTGGTTGTTTTATTAAAAACATACAAAGCTACCCACATGCTACCCTAGAGCCCATATGATATGCAGTTGTCAAGTCTAAACGTGGCATTTCATTGTGAAACCCTGACAATCTCCCCTTGTGGCACAAGAGAGCACGGTAACGTGCTTCACATGTAACAGTCATTTGAGGAATTCTTGGTTGTATTTGCCATATACAAAACTGTTGGATCTTGACTAAAAGTCAGTTTACAAGCCCGTAATATTTATTGAAAAGTTTTTGTTTATGCGTAAATTAGTTTGTTAGGGGCTCAGGTTGGCCGTGCGAGTTGGGGCGTTGGTCTTATCTCGCGTGGTAGACCTAGAGTGTCGGGTTCGATTCCCACCCTGGGCAGTAGAAATTTATTTAGTAATGGACTCATTAAATAAACTCCTTAGGCCCACCCTGGCTAGAAAAGGGTGGTAACCTGTAGATAACCCGTCCAGATTAGCCATAGTAGCATAAAGTAGACGTAAATAATAAACAACATAATCAAAATAAGTTTGTTACAGCTGATTGAGTTATTTGGTCGTTATTTAAATTGTTCCAGAGCAGACTAATAACCGACAAGAACTTACCCACCAACCTATCAGAACTACTTACAACACGACAACAGCCCATATATTACAGCAATCGCGAAACACCTCAAAGACACACACACATTTACAACCAGATTTAACATTAATAATCATAGACTAGACTAGAATAATATCCACTGGAGAAAAAAATAAATAACCGTACTTTTATCTGCCTCTGTAGATTTTTTAACCTTTTTTATTGGTTTTTATAAGGTGGCTTTACCTAAACTATTTTCGTATTATTACAAGAAAATGTATGAATCGCTTAAATTGCAATACACCTAAATAAATAAATTGTTTAATATTACAAATAAGAGAGCCTTGGAGCTGATTCTATTTTGGAGGCCCGCCCGTCTTACTTAGCACCCACTTCTGTGGTAGGATTCGTCAGTTTATTGCAACGTATTGAGTTCGTTGTTCCCTATATTTCCATTGTCTCAGTTTCAGACATTCAATTAGCAAAGCTCCATTTCATCTACCTGTGAGTTTTTTCTTTATTTTTTTCTTTAATGTGATGATGACAACTGATGTCATCTCTATGAGTATTGTCTAGTATAACATTCTGAACCAATGCAATCCTAATTTCCATTAGTTAAAGTCAATTTGTTTTTTTAATTCTTTGTCCAGGACTGCTCATTCAATTAATTCACGAGAGGTGAGTCCATTGACTATAACTTCAATCATGGAGTTACTTATTGCTATTCATTTCAAGGTTAAAAAAGAAAACAAGATCCAACTCATGAGTGATTCCAAAGTTCTAAATATTAAAACCAGCTTAAAAAAGTCCGTCACGCAGAGGCTGCGTAAACTAAGCAGATTTCCATCGTGATGTTTAACAATAGATATATCTACATATCGGCAACACAACACCACCGCGAATATTAAGTGAATAAAAACAAACGATATAAAGAAACCTCCAGACGGGAAGCCCCTGAATCGTAAACAAACAGGTGTGCCAACTTCCCAAAGGAAAGAAAAACAATTACTGAAATATATCAGAATATAACATATTAATTTTATGGAAAGCAATTTACCATATCTAGTACTGTAATTTGTAATGGATCAGAATAATTTTTACCTCAATCAATCAAATTTTAGTAGTCCAAGAACTTAAGAGGGTGGGGGTCTCCATAACATATTTGCATTTATCTCGTATAATAAAGGTCTCTTGAAAACAATTTATGGTATTTAAGCTTCGAATAATGCCGTTTACGGAAATCCCCCCTAACCCCCCTCCCCTTGCTCGATTTCAGCCATTAACGAATTTGATCTTTCTTTTTACATAAAACGTTTAAATATCGAGTTTGGTAACGCTCAAACAAAAATAGCGACTGTTAGAGCGTTAACAGACAAATATATATAATTTGGAACGGACCTCATTTTCGTCATCTCCTGGGTAGGATCGATGACATTTGAAGAAATTTTTCGAAAATCGCGTCATGAGTACGACCTCAATAGCTGATTTTCCTTAAGAGAAATCTGCTAATACGCTTTCAATTTATGGAAGTACTGCAATACAATAAATACTGCGCGTTTACAGCTTGCGTAATAACAGAGCATTCCACTTTGGCGCCACGGCCATTAGAGACATTAACTTCACACGCGTAATTATGTCAGTTATTATCAGCTGATTATATCGATTAAATTGATCACTTTACTAATTGATCTACAGAAGAAGTGCTGTTCTTAATCATAAAAATTTTCAGAATAATTATAGCATTGGTTCAATCTGTTAATTTCACTGATATAATCAGTTGATGGAGGAGTTTACTTCAGTAATTCGCATTGCCACTACAGGTGGTTTTCCAATATGAAGGTGCTGGGAAAGCATGTTTTCTGGGATTATTTTTTAAGAGATTTAGCACCGGTGGAGTCATGAAGTGGTAAAAAAAAATTGATATTGGAGGTAGTAATCGTGAAGCGTTTTATTATTTAAAAAAATCCATTTATATTTCGGCCATACGTAGACAGGTTTATTTAAGAACACACTTTCTTTGAGCGCTCTAATTGTTGATCGTTATCAAACTAGATTCTAAATTTTTTGTCAGGGTGTTTGGTTAGCCTTTGTGTTAATAATAAGAAAGCATTATACTGAAATAAAATTAATAAAAAAGATAATTTCCTCACCTTGATTATACCGAAGTATTTACTATTTTTTTGGAAAGATGAGGGTGAAATGATACAAACCACTATTTGAGTTCTCCAAAGAATCAAAATATATTGAATAAGTTATAGCATATACACAGACTTTATAGTAATGAACCTTCTTCTAGGTTAGAACAAAATGATAATAATTTGAAACAATTAAAACCTACAAAATAATACTAATCTAGGAACTAGCCTTAAAACTAATGAAATAAAAATTAACTCTTATTGATAAATCGGTTATAAAAACAAAAAAAAACACTTTAACTTTATTAAAGAGAGCGGTAAAACATAGAAAGAAAAATAATGGTTGCCCATTATTTAGTTTGTAAACTTTAGCGGCAAGCCAATAAATACTTTATATACACTAGATAATGATTGAAATGTCCTTTATCATGAGTACTCATTCGATTGTCAACGTCGATAATAGAAAAAAAGTAAAAGAAAGAGGTACCATTGATGAAATACTTTCAATGAGGCGGACTTTCCTTCCAGTGATATACAAATAACACATCAGATTCCTTCTTCTAACTGGTGCAGAATGATAGCGGAGGCCTCTATCTTCGATGCGGAGAGATTCTTTCTGAGAAAAATGGTTGTGAGAGCCGAAAAACGTGCATGTTTGCGGAGTGCCTACACAGGAGCAATAGAACCGACAACGGCTGCCCAGCCTAAAGTGAGCGCTTCATCCTACGCTAGCGCTGCAGATTCCGCTTTTGGCCACCGCCCACGGCGACCTCCTGATGTACGGCCGGTTAGTGAACTAAGTAAGCGGAAGTACGACTGATCACTTTTCATGTAAAACTACAGATAGCATTCATTAATGGGCGCAATCGGATCAGGAAATACAGTCTTTAGAGAAATAGTAAAAAGTAATATCGTAAGTATCCCTTACTATATATAGGAACAAAAACACATTTTTTTAAAATTAGGTAAATAAGGCTTTCTTTAAATTGTAATGCTCCACGATTATGGTTATATAAATGTTTTTTAAACTCGCTTATTAATGTAGTTATTAGTGTTTTTTTCGTTTATAGTCCTTAATTAACCCTCAACTACTCATGAGATTTTTACAATCAACTATGAAATCAGCATGCAACTCAAGTCCACGTTAAATTTGAATCACTCTTACTAGGAGTGGCGCAGAATTTAATGTGAGACATCATCTCTGATGGATATTTTTTTTTTATCATCGACACTAATGAACAAATTGAATTTCTAAGTGAAAATATATATTATAGGTTCAACAGTCCACAAAGGGCCAAGCTTGCCACACGACATTGTTGGGAGGTGTAACTGATCATTTACCCAGCCGTATTGTGGTGACATGATAGAGCAAAGATAGTTAATTACTTATGCAAGTTACAATGCAATAATTATCTTCTAATGCTGAATGAGCACACGCTCTGAAATCCTGGTAACCGCATAGCTGAATTAAATCTAATAGGCTATCTTGGACAATATTACTCTTTACCTCTTATGGGACTTTTTGACAACCAGAGTTGCTCGCAGTTAAAAATTCATAGACGTCACAGCACCTTAACCACGTTAGTTTCTCACTTCTCCGAGGTGAAACAGAACTGTAAGGAACGTAATTTAATACATAGATAGATTTTATTGGCTAATATTTTAGCTTGAGTCTGGCCAATTTAGTGTTAGTATTCTTACACATAATATACAAAAATAATAAAAAATAAAATATACATATATAAGAACTAGTGACATAATATTAACCAACTATATACAATATAATAATACATTTTTTTTAAATAAATGTTGTCAAGTAGTGCTTAAACTTCTAAAATTCTTTATAATTTAATCTTAGTACTATTCAACGTCATATGTATTTATTATATTTTACATATTATTTATATGTGTTAATTGACTTCGTTGGACATTTCTATATTATAGTGTTTAATTATCAAGAGAGTAATTTAATATAGCCGATGGAAAGAAATATAACAAAGAGAATGCTATAAAAAGTATTTGTCAGCTTACTTGGTCCGTGGATTATTTTAAAGATCGTTTATTAGAGGGCTTTATAGTTCTTCGTCTGTACAAATGTTCCTAAGGGTTCCAATTATGGATTCCTCCTTTAGCTCATTTAGCCATCTACACCTGGGTCTACCTCGTCAAGCAAATAAAATTATTTTCGGGGTTCTGATGCTGTTGTTCCTACGAATATAACTATATTATAAAATAGTACCACTAATTGTTTACCAAACAATTTTTTCTATCCCTAAAAATGCCTAAGCGTCCATTTCTTTGGCCCTACCCCAGGTTTGCCTCAAGTGAAACGTAATGTTTTCTTAATTGATTTGAACAAGAAAAAAATAATTGTATGTGATGTAAAAGATAATTATTTAAAATGTCTTGGGAAGGCCTTGGGCACATAAAGGCGCCAGGCTTTCAACTCTTTAACTCTCTGCTAATCCATTTTGACTCGTGATTTATTTATTGTATACAGCATTCACGCCGGCTACACCCACATCACTACTGTATTTTTTTTTTCAAAAGTAAAAAAAAAATGTCCATAACACTGAGATATATAGTATTTGCATCGTTATCAACTGTTGACGTCCTTTTTAAATTTTATTTCTTATTACATTCTAACAATCAGCAATCATTGTCCATAAGAAGGGCCTTTTATTTATAGAGTTCCACTTTCTAGCGATATTATTTGGCATGTATGAAATTATATTATAGAGTTTACTAGTTCCGTTGAACTGTTAGCATATTTTCCTTCAGGGAAGACAGGTAATGAGATTGTACTTGTTACTTGACGTAAAACATCTTCAAATACCCATCGATCCCACTTAGGAGATGGCGAAAATGAGATCCCTTCGAAATTATAATATATAAATATATATATATATATATATATATATATATATATATATACGTGAGTGTGTGTGTGTGTTTTAGGGACTGAATATTATAGTTCTTATATTTATATCTCTTTGTAATGGTAAGATATAGGTTAGATGTAAAACATATGTTTTGTAAAATTCATAAGATAGGCGATTGTTTGGCAGTCATGAGTTGAAGAATAAACAGACACATAATGATGAAACATGTTAAATCTTTTTTGTGCTGAAGAACTTGGTGCCAGGTGAATGATAACTGTTCATGAAAAATGATAAGTAATATTCCTTTGCCAGAACCATTTGACTTTGCAAATAAGGAGAATGCAGGAAAGACCTCTTCTTCATGTCCGGATGATGCTTCTATTACAAAGGGATTGTTATACTTATTTGTAATGGTAAGATACATATGTTAGGTATAAAACATATTTTTTGTAAAATTCATAAGATAGGCTTTGGTATTTGGCAATGAAGAATAAAGAGACACAAACTGATGAAAGACTTAAATCTTTGCTTAAATCTTTACTTAAATCTGTGCTTAAAAACAACATGTACATCATTATATGTGTAATATTATACGTAATTTGAGGTTCAACTAAAACATTTCAGCTATCAGAATGAATTAAAGGCTATTTTTATGGAGCACTAAAAGAGTATCAAAGCACTATTACAAATGTTATACCTAATATATAAAACAGTAACTTATTAAATACTAATAAGCTTTAGTTATTGTCCTTATTTTTATTCTCTACGCCAATTCTGGCGTTATAATTCATTATATTTTTGTAATATGAAATGATTCTTTTCTAATGATAGAGAGCTTAATCTAAACTAAACTTACATTTTATTATCGCTGTTGCAATCCGAATTATATTAACTTCATTTTTTTTTTCCAGAGGAATACTTTCGAATACGTCAGTGGAGATATAAAATATATGTAAATTTCAAACATTTGAAAAATGACTTATACGAGGCTCTACTTGGGTTAGTAGCTTGTCGAGAGAGAAGTTGTAAGTAGTTTTTGAAGTTAGAGATTCTGTTAGAAAGCGGCTCAGTGAGGTCATTAAATATTTCTGAAGGAAACAGAGCCTTGTGCCACAAGACCGAGACGTCCACGTTAAAATCGGAGTTTTATAAAAACTGTCGAGAGTAGGAAGAATAATAAACACATAAGTTGGTTTATGTGACGGACGAACAGAACAGGCATTCCAGTTTGGCTGTAAACTACAGGAAAGACCAGACTAAAACTAATGACACTGGATTATAGTGAACATAATTGGCCCGTTGCGAAAACAGATCAGATTTCTATTTTTGTTGATGATTTTATATACTTCATATGAAAAAAAAAACAATAAGTTAAATTTAGTGTGAACAATTCAACTTCCAATCACTGAAGTCATCATCAAATCTCTTGTCTTTTATTTTGCTTATTACTTCTATTTTCTATACTATAGTTTTAAACCATTTAATTGTACAAATTTCACTTTCTTTTATTGATCACTAGCTAAGGTACCCGGCTTCGCCAGGGAAATCATGCATGTATCTTTTTTTTATATATATATAACATAATCATAGATTATCGTATTATGCATATTATTTATAATCATAGAAATAATTCTGTATTCTGAACCATCTGTCAACACGACGACGACGATCATTTCCTCAAAAGTGGTCCAAAACACAACGATGGCAGTTGTTTTATATACGTAATAACGGCAATTAAAAATACACTTTTGTATGTTTGGAAAGTGAACTGTATATTCATAATGGTACATAGAATGTTAGGTGCATATTTGCCGAAAAACCAATAGGAAACGACAAATCGTTATTTCTAATTTCAGGCCTCCCTTACAACCCCCATTCCAGTTCGTCTCAGAGAATATTATTATAACCAAAAACCTAAGCTGGGCTGGTAGCAATATACATACCAAGTTTCATAAAATTCGGTTCAGCCGTTTCCGATTCTATAAAGGACATACAGGCAAACATTCATTTATATATATATATATATATATATATATATATATATATATATATATATATATATATATATATATATATATATATATATATATATATATATATAGATTGCTTATCGGTGGTTTTTAATTATCATACAAACTTAATTGTATGTCTGTCAGGAAGAACGATATTGTAATAAAGAAGAAAGAAAAACTACTACTAACAGTATATTTAAAAGAGATAGAGCGTTTTCAGGAAAAGGTAGATCACATCAGTGCTAACTAATTAAAAATGGCTGATCCTGACTGAGGTCGGCCTATTGGTGTAGCACTTGCATCTGAACGCTGGATATTATCCTTAAAAAGTTCGTCACGCAGGGGCTGCGTTAACTAAACAAATTTCCCACGAGCCCCATGTATTTGCATTTATCTCAAAAAGTAAATGTTCAACGAGAACAATATTTGGTATATCGGCTTGAAATAAAGTTCTTCATAATATAATAGCTTATTGTTAATATGACATGAGCAAGGAATCGGGGTTTACTGATGGCCGAAAATTGAAAAATGCTAATATATCCGTAATAGTCAACATAGTGAAAAACCGTGCCTAACACCATTTATAGAACATTAAATTTGCAATAAGATTGGTTTCATACACTATTTCGATCCAACGCATAATAACGGAGATATTAAGATTTTTCGACATTCCCCCCTCTAAACCCCCCGAATTTCAGCCGTTAATGAACTTGATCTTTAGTTTTACATAAAACGTTTAAATATTAAGTTTGGTAACGGTAAAATAAAAATTGCGGCCGGATATATACACAGTTTTGAATGGATCTCATTATCGTCATCTCCTGATTTTCTTTAAGCTAAAATGCTGTTAGTGGAAGGTCGGTCTGTTTTGTTTCTTCTTGCTATTTACCCAACATCTTTGAGAATGGATTGTAATATTTATTATTGTTTTGCAACGTTATGATCACTTCAATGTTCCTAATATTGGAAGATGGGTCGTGGAAGTGAAGAGGTTTGTAGAAATACACTCCCTAATTTGAGGTGGAAAAGGTAGCACAAGCACAATTATTATCATGAAGGGTTCCCGTAAATAAATTGAAGGCCGTGTGCGCATCACAGGCCAAACTATTCAAATCTGGCCAAAATGAATCGCTATCGACATGAATCATTTGGTTTCTGTGCACGCTGAAAACTATCCGTTACAGTTTCCTGATTTTTTGAAATCTGAGCTCGAAACATAAAATTCTTATTTACACTAGTAAAAGTAGTGGTAAGTGTGTTAAGTGAACGGGATTGCTTAATGAATAGTCGTTGTAAGCTCTGTAGATGTCCACATGAACATGGGCGACTATAGATTCACGGAGATTTGGGAAGAGAGTCACTAAAACAGATATGGTTTTTTTCTTACATACTGCTTACTAACAACAATGGTAAAACAAGAAGTTGCGGGTAAAGAAGAGAGAATACAGGAAACCTCAGTAAGAAGATTGACGCCGGAGGTGGTATGTTTCCTTATGTTACCCAATCGGATGGTAATCTGGGATTGAAGCTGTAGTATTCCTGGTGCTATTTTCGATGTCGATTCAAGTGTTGAAAATATCCCAGATCAAAAAGTGGAAATGGTACATCTGTGCTTATTTATATAACTGATCTATTGTCTCACTTTTCCTGTTGGCAGCGATCCGAATCTTTACTGAAACAAAAAAGTGTTTGCCAAACAAATTGTACTAATAATCTGCCACGTCGGCTGACATCATCGTTCTTGCACTTGAATAGCTTTTCGCACAACATATAACTCGTGAACGTAAACGAATGTGTCGTGTCATGTATGTAGGTTTATGAGAAATGGAACATGGGGTCAGTTTAGTCATAATGCATTCTGGTCCGCTAAACGAGAGGAAATAAAAACTTAAAAAAAAAAAAAAAAAATTAAGCCATCAATAGAGAAAATCTTAATAGGAACCAACGCTCTTATCTCGTGGTATATTAATGATAAAAGTTCTTTTAAAGGTTCTTAACTGTCAGGAAACACGTTTGTGGAGAAACAGTACGCTTGTTTGGAGTGAGATAAGCATCTTGAAGTACCGTAGGCGGCGGGGGGCGAACAGAGACCCCCACCACTACACTACATTATGATGTCCGCCAATAAAGATAGGACAGCGGAATGTGCTAGAATAAATCCGGTCTTGGACAAGAGGCCCATTAGCGGAGGACATTGCAGTTTGTCCGAGCGTTGTCCAATGCCGAATATTTGTGCTCGGGATTTTTGATCTGAGAGAGACCGGTCTCTGAGAGGTGAGGGCAGGTGTGCTGTACAGCGCCCCTAAGTCTTCGGGAGTACCGGAATGTAACAGTTAGACATCGGGACAGCTCTAGTATACTACGGAAACAAGATGAAAGATGACGGATTCAAGATGTCGTAAATGTTTGGTGGCAACATCACCATTTTCATTTTACGACCATTCAGTTAAACCTGTTTTGAGGTAGAGCCAATGAATCGAGTAAAGGACTTGTGAATCATGACTAAGGCCAGACTTTATTTTAGAGTCTAACTTAAAAGTACAGATCAGCTCTTATAAATAAATAATTTAATAGAAATTTTCTCAGTGCAATTTTTTAAAAAAATTATAAGATACGTTAAAAAATATGGAATCATTTACAGTATTAATTGTCTAGATTTGGACAGAAATACTAGCAGAATACAATATCAGACAAATACTTATTTTATCCTGTATTTCTAATGTTGCTCAATTTATAAAACGCTATAGAATATATGACTGAGGTGTTTGTAAATACTTAAATACAAATACCTCAATCATATTTTCTATAACATTTTATCTTAAATTAATCGACTTTAAATTATGACCCGAAATAATCGAGTTCAAGATTGACTTGTGAATTTGTAGTCAGCTGACTTAGCCTACCTCGGGAACCTCTCAGTACCATCTACCTCCTCTGTGAGGTAGCCGCAACCTAATGTAAAAGGACCACTTCAGAACTGTAAGTATCAAGTTATAATCATATTTAATAAATGTATCATATGTTCGCACCTACTAATACAATATATAGCAAATGATTAATTAAGGGATGTATTAAATTAATGTTATTAATATTTTTTTCCTTTTAAAAGGGATAGCCCCTGAAGAGGTGACAAGTAAGCCACGAAACATGTAGGGCAGTTTTCAATAACGTTTGCACCGAAAAAATGTTTTTTATTGGAGACCCTTGCCATAAAATTTGAAGAATATAGAAATAGCATTGGGTCCAGAAGAAGAAGAATAAAACATAATAAAACTACCTCACGGCGAATCCCAAGTAGACTTCATTAAATGGGGATGTAATACAATCTTAACGACCAGGAATTTTATACGGTACTTTTAACTTCAATATGCCAAAAAGATTTTCTAAAGTGCCGGAACATACTTATTTATTTGTTTCTCCATGATTACTAAGCACAAACACAAGATTAAGCTTCATGACTCCAGACTTGGCTTTGTTAAGTCCAGCTTCATTTCTAGTACTCAATGTTTGGCCTACGTTGGAATATTTTCGTAGGAAAGTTCCTTTTCAAATACACATACCATTGAAAAGTTTTAATCATACACTTAGTTCTTTAAGCACTTATGCTCTTAGACAATGGCTTAAACAAATAATAATTAAGATTAGCTGTGTGATTAGGATTAATTGTTGAATTATATCTAGCCTTCTTTCTCACATCTTTAAATAGCCATATGAACAAGAATTCCTCGTCAGAGAGAATATAGAAATTAGGTTCTCTGTGGATGAAAGTCATTGGAGTTACACATTAATAATGTTCTGTCTGCCATCACTCGGGGTAATAATACAGTCTTATGCCGAGTTAGTCTTATGTAAATCAAATGTAAAATCTATTTTTACATGTAAATTTCATTAATTTATTTTATATTAAATAATAACTTGAATATCATTTAGTCTGTTACTAAGTATTAAATACATTCGTACCTCCTGCTAAAATAGAGATTGATTTATTTTTTTCCCCTATTGGAATTTATTTTCTTCATTCACCGTCAAAATCATGAAATCTTTGTTTTCTTAACTTTTCTCTCGTTTCACTTTATAATGGTATTTAGGTAATTTGATGATTTAATAATCATGTTAAATCAAACATCTATGACAACTAAATGTTTGGGCAGATCTAGCTGAGTATATTTCTTTTATGTGATCAAGCCTTAAATTATTCCTTTTATGCATGACACCAAATTGAGCTTTTATTTTGTCATTGTTTACTAATTCTAATAAAGAGAGGTTATAATGAAGATGTCACAATACGAACGAAATTATGGTTTCTGTGGATGAAAGTCATTGTAGTTACACATTAATAATGTTCTGTCTGCCATCACTCGAGGTAGAACAGTTGATGACCTTTTACAAAATGTATTTTGATTTCAACTGGCCGATTAAATAGATATGTCTTTCTGTAAACAATACGGCCCTTGGTTACTCCATTTTTCAAACTCCTGATTAGTCAAATACAACCTTGATGTGAAAAATAAGCCAAGAACTCAGATAATTGGGACGGAACGTAGAGGTTGTAGTATCTTGAGGAAGCCATAAGTCAGCTGGCCGAGGGACATTCGAAGGGCTCATAAATAGACGAACTAACAGTATCGTTGGCTTAATAACGGATTTTAACAGGAGGTAATTGTACCCGCATTAGAATTAACATAACAATGAGCACCTGTGGACCACCCAATGCTCAATGGTGCTCCTTGGTCTTAATGCCTTCCTGTACAGACAAATCTTTTATTCAGATTTTATATCCTGAATGAGGATCAGCATCAATGGCAGTTGAATTCGTACTAAAATCGTGGTGGCACTGGCTCGGGGATGTTTATGAGGTACGGATATAGCGTCACCCATTATACCAGCCTTGCTATATCCCAGTCAATAATCGCCTAATCCTTTGTGAGTTATTGGAAATCGTAAAACGTAAATGATAAGTCGCAGCCAATCTTCTCCTACCTACGATCGGTCTACGGCCTCACATCGGCTAGCGGAGCGGCAAATGTAAATGTTGTATTTTATGTTTAAAGTAAGAATAGTTCTATTAATACAATAACTCCCTTTAAAAAATCCAAGCGAGTCTAATATCAAGAAATTAAGATTTGACAACAAAGAACACATACCATATACAACCACCAAATAGGGAATCGCAAACAGGTTTTAGAAACTGATCAAAATACTGCATAGAATTTGTTCTTTACAAATTGAAAGATTGAAGGGCCTCATTATACAGAGAAATGTCCGTCACGCAGGGGCTGCGTTAACTAAGCAGATTTCCAACGTGCTTACAACGTATTTGCATCTATCTCGCATAATAAAGGTCTCTTGAAAACAATATTTGGTATTTTAGCTTAGAATAAAGCAGTTCATGATTTACAGCTTATTCTTAATATATGAGTAGGAGTGGGGGTTTGCTGAAGACTGCAAACTAAAAAATCCAAATATATCGGTTAATATTCAGGAAGGAGAATATACGTATATAACAACATTTATGGGCAATAACATTCGTTCTATACAATATTTCAATACGATGTATAATAACGAAGATATTTCGAAGCTTAGAAATTCCTGCCCTCGAAAAACCCCCTTCTCCCAGTACGATTACAGCCGTTAAGGACGGTTTTTTACATAACGCACATATATATCGAGTTTGGCAACGATTAAACAAAAATTGCGACCGCTAGAGTGGTAACAGACAAATACACACACACACACACACACACACATATATATATATATATATATATATATATATATATATATATATATATATGCCTCTCGCTTCTGTAAACAAATCAGTACAGCCGTAGCCTTCGTTCGCATTAGAGTTGTTTTTTTGTTTCGCCGGAAAAATGTTAAGTGTAACAGTAGAGCAACGAATTGTTGTGAAATTTCATGTGAAACTTGGAAAAACCGCTACTGAAACTTATAATTTATTGAAAGAAGTGTATGGCAATGAATGTTTATCGCGTGCACGTGTTTTTGAGTGGTTTAAGCGAGCCAAAAAAGCTCGAATGAGAAAATCAAAATTCAAAGCAATGTTGATTGTTTTTTTCGATATTCATGGGATTGTGAACCTTCACTGGGTTCCTGAAGGTCAAACGATTAATCAACATTACTACCTTCACGTTCTTGCTGAACTCCGCGAAAGAATAAGGAAACGACCTGAATTGTGGAAGGACAAGTCATGGGTTCTCCACCAAGACAATGCGCCGGCTCATTCCGCATTGTCTGTTAAGAGGTTTCTAGCCAAATTCAGCATCCCAGTGTTAGACCATCCGCCTTATTCGCCGGATCTTGCGCCGTGCGACTTCTATCTGTTTCCTAAGGTGAAATCTGCATTAAAAGGAACAAGATTTGAGTCTGTTGAAGCTATGAAAGAGAAAGCGGCACGCGTCCTGAAGGAGCTGACAGAAAAAGACTTCCAGCACTGTTTCGAACAATGGAAGGTTCGCATGGAGCGTTGTAGGGATAAAGGAGGGGTGTATATTGAAGGTGATAATAAGTAAAAATGTATGAAATAAAAATAAAATGTTTTACAGCGTCAGTCTCGTTATTTAATAGCCACACCTCGTGTATATATATATATATATATATATATATATATATATATATATGCATACATAATTTTGAAAGAAACTCATTTTCACCATCGGCTTGGTAGGATCGATTGACATTTGTGGAAATCTTTCAAAAATCGCGGCATTAGTACAACCTCAGTAGCGGATTTCTCTAAACAGAAATCTGCTAAAAGGGAGTGCTCAAGACTACCTATCCAGACTTTCCATTATCGGCAGCCAGTCATCCTGATAGACGGAAGTCCTGAAAGACCAAAGAGCAAAGTCAACCAGACTAACCTAGACCGTATTGCCTCTTAAACAATTACTATTTCACTAATAAATATTTAGATTAATTACAATTAGTACAAAGTAACTCAGTTATTAATTGGAATGTGTATAAGAAATTGCTAATGGTCAAACTGGCTTGAAAGGTAATGATACAGTTTTATGCCGAGTTGGTCTTATGTAAATCAAATGTAAGAGCTATTATTGTATGCAAAAGCCATTAATTTTATTATATTAAATAATAACGTGGATATCATGCCGTATTTTACTAAGTAATAAATATATTCGTACCCCTGCTAAAATAGAGATTTATTTTTTTTCATGGAAATTTATTTTCTCCATGTATATTTTTAATTTTATTCACTAATCTTGAGATTTTTGTTGTCTTTACTGTTTTCTCTTTTTATTTTATAATGGTACATAGGTAATTTGATGATTTAATAATCACGTTAAATCAAACATCTATGACAACTAAATGTTTGGGCAGATCTAGCTGAGTAAAATGTCCTTTCCAGGACCAAGCCTTGAATTATTCCTTTTATGCACGACACCAAATTGAGCTTTTATTTTGTTATTGTTTACTAATAAAGAGAGGTTATAATGAAGATGTCACAATGTTGATCCTCACGTTTAGGATTAGTGTCAGAGATGCCAAACAAAGGAACATATTAACAAGCGAAACATATTACGTATGAATGGTATCTCATACGAGATTCTATATGGGTTTAATAATCATTGTGGCATTGATAGGCCTTAAATGGGATGGAAGACAAAGGAAAGTGTATTTCCTGACGGTTCGACAATGACTTGCGAGGTCTCCATCGATCTTTTATCGCTGGAACGAAAAATAGTTAAGCTCACATGAGCCCTTTCGAGGATGACATCCTGGCTTTGCGGAGCCAGGATGTCATTCTCGAAACGGCTCATGCATCATCCTCGACAATCAAATACTCATGTCCTATTCTGATTCTACAAGTAGTTAATAGATAAAACCCTTTCAGGAACCGCCCTATCAAAATAAGTTACGCAATGCACTCCCGAGAGCTATCATTGGAGGCGTGGACGAATGATTAATCAATAAAATAATGACATCATATCGCTTGGATATTAATGATGATGAGAATATTGTACGTCAAATGACACATGCTTTTCAAGTGTGAACTATCCGATGCGCATCGTAGCCTGTTTATCAATGGAAATGCACATTACAACACATTAATGAGATGATTTATTGACTGATCTGCCTATTGTCATCGACACAGGACGAATCTATAGAAAATAGCCATCTCAAAGTGTTTGTAATTAATCTTTACGAGGCTCGTGTGCAGCAATGCACTTAGTCATTTCCATGTATTTTGAACTTGGTTAAGTTCGCATAAAATGTGAATATTAATTAGCAAGGAGTTCTGGTCGCTCTAAGTTATAGTAAATACCGGTAGCCTTAGTTTAGGTTTGTTCAAAGAAGCCAGATTACTCTACAAAAAAAATAGTTAATGAACGTTGAAGTTACTCGTTACACATAAGCTATATAACAAAACGCACGCCAACAAAAAAAAAAGTTAAAAGAGGACGTGAAAGAGTTTTGTAATTTAAAAACGAAAATAATATAAGTGATTGTTTTCTTTTTCCAATATGGAAATAAGTGTAACCATATTACTATTATTTTTGGTTATTAAGATTCTGCAAATAATTTATTTTTCATTATACTGCACGCAAAGCATGGGTTTTCAATATCCAGTTTGAGTACGCAAAGTAGCTCTTGAAAATGAAGACTATTTCACGGTAAACGACCTTTTTAGAGATGATCCTGAATTTGTAGAATGTATGGCAAACCGAACTTTATCAGGAATCGAAAAAACATTACCCAATAAATGTCTAAATATATCTAATAATAACTATTGTTCAATTAATATAAATTTTAATATGTAACAGCTATCTAAATTTGATTTGTGTTACTTTATAAAAATGAATCAATTATAAGTGAAATGGATATTTTTTTTTTACTATGTTTGAGCAGTATAATGAAAAGTAATTTTCATTACACGTACGAAAAGTGGCTTTCGGTGCTTGGCCAAATTTCCTCTAAAACTATGCCTCGCACCGAAAACGCCCACTTTGCGTCCTAGTAATGAAAATAACTATTATTGAGCTAGCCGTTGCGATTCCCAATGAAAATGGAAAAAGTGTTTGTCTACAAAGAGACTTATTAGAATTACTCCCGAATGATTTTTGGAGCGTACTATGCAGAAATTGTAATAAAGATATTTGAGCTATTATAATGTGAGCCATCCATATTATAAGTATCTGTCCATCAATATTGGATGGCAGTTAGTGAGTTTTTTGAAGTAAAAAGTTGTTTTTGGATTCATTCAGTATTTTTTCTTCTTAATTGCAGAATCCATTCCTTAAATTACAGTCTCCTCCTCGTAGACTTGTTTCAAAGATAATTTTGTGGATTACAATTTTTATGTCGCAGCATTTTCGGATAAAATGTGCCGTTTCTGAAATAAAGATTTGTGGAATTTACGGCTAAAGGACGAGTCAAGTCAAAAACTTCAGCGATGTAAACTCGTTTTAGAATTTGATTTTCAGAAAAATCCGCCATAAGAAGTATTCCATTCTATTGGAAATTCCAAAGTTATGTTGGCTGAATATGGACTGAAAGGAAAGTTGGGACACCCTGTATGTGTGTGTGTGTGTGTGTGTGTGTGTGCGTATATATATATATATATATATATATATATATATATATATATATATATATATATATATATATAGATATATATGTCGACTCTCGATATCACGAAATTCCACGGGACTGCCATTTTTGTTCGTGTTATGTATAGTTTGTCTTAGGCATAGTTCGAGTTATAGAGGTGATCTAAATGAAAATTCGTGTTAAAGAGGTAAAAAAATGTATTGTGATTTATTCCCTACATCTTCTACAAATCTACGTAATCTTAATATTTTACGAATATTTAAATGAATTAAAATATGTATATATACATAATTAAAAAAAACCTAGAGATTTTGCAAAGTTTTCGGCCTTTTCTCTAATTATCGGACCCCCAAGAGGAATGTTTTTGTCTCTGCATTGCTTAAACCACTTCGTCATGCACTCTTCGACATCAGGAAATTCAGCTAATTTTTTCTGCTTACATTTAATATTACCTTCGTTTGCCCGGTTTTCAATTTCTACCTGGTTTTTTATATTTGTTGATAGCGTACTACCTGGAATATTAAACTTGATAGCGATGTCTTTCTTCTTTACCCCTTCGTTCACCAACTTTGTCATTTGTAACTTTTCACCAACAGTCAATGCCTAGGGTTGTCTTTTCTCACTCATTCTCGAATATTTTACGAACAAACAGTCGATAATACATAAATCAAAACGCTCCACACAAAGTAAACAGACCCTAGACGAAACTGTAAACAGACTAAAGGCTCTTGTCCCCGGTTGTGACTCACCGACAGGTTGCAACGTGAACGCCGGGATTTCGTGTTAAACAAATCCATTCTGAGAACATCGTGATATAGAGGTAATGCGCTAATCAAATTCTTCTTATCTACTGAACTTCGAGTTACAGAGGTAATTTTTGTCTCTCTTCGTGTTATAGAGGTAAAATATAACCGGTAAATTAGTTCGTGTTACGTATGGTAATTTCTTTGTGTTAGACAGGTTTTTCCAAGGGGATTAAAAATAATTCGTGATATCGAGGATTTCGTGTTATCGAGGTTCGTGTTAGCGAGAGTCGACTATATATATATATATATATATATATATATATATATATATATATATATATATATATATGGTGAGATGAGATTAGTTGTTTGTCATACCAGAACGTGGGAATCTGGTTTACACAACACTGCGTTATTGACTTTTGTCTGTTGAAGTCCTGCATCCTTTTCCTGGATAAATCAAAGCTTTATACTAAAATAGTATAACGATTATCATTAATTAAAAAAAAAATATGAAATAAAAATCGTGTAGTGTGCAATTGATTAAAGAATTCATTTCAAAATATCCTTGAGTATTAGAACAATTAGAACATCACTTCATCATGAGTGTCTTTCTTTCATTTTAATGGCTACTCAGCTTTAGAAAGCCATAATGTTCAATGATAATACGTCATTCATCAGGGGCTATAAATTCTGTTTTATTGCCCATTCAATTGCCCTGAGACGAACATTAATTTTTCCAACATAATGATGCACAATATCAGCTCTCAGAGTGGCTAAATCAACGTTGTTAAATATTGCTTTAGAAGCCGGTTGCTTCATCAACCTTGCCATAAATAGAACCAATTTAAAGATAAAATATTATTTTCATGATATCATTAAGAGGATAAGTCAACCTCCACGGGTAAACTCTGCATTACTCAAAGGACTTAAAACGAAGCTAAAACCTACAATGAGTGAATGATTAATCGTGGAAGTTGGCTTTATACTTATTTTTTTAATTAATAATGATTGTTTTCAAAGTTGAAGAAGATGGTTCAATTCGAATTTAGTCAAGTCGTCTTCATTAACTAAATCTTTATTTAATAACCCTCCCTCTACTTAAGACAGTAGACCATTCTAGAGTCTAGGGTAGTAGTCCATTCTCTTGTCTTAAGGCATTTATAATTTCCAGCCTTGACAACCTCTTAAGAACTATAGATCAGTAATATATCTGAATAATGATTCTTATAAAGCTTCTGTTGGGCTTAATTCGGATCAATAGTAAATTTAAATATTTTGAGTTGAAATTTCTTTTAAATAGGTAAATGAATTGTTTTCAAATAATTATAAATTCCTTGGGTCAATAAAGTGTCATTAAGTTTAACCCAAAAATTGCTTCGCTCTTTACCAAACAGGTCCAAAAATGTACCTGGTAATGTATTGATATAAAGGGTGGGATACACCTTTTTGAATTCTTGTTGACGATACTAGGACGGATGTGCGAGGTTCCCCCATGCAAATAGAGCAACCAGATTTGTAGCCGTTTGCAAGATGTTTAATCCAGTTTGAAAAGCGGTAACTGGAGGAAAGTGATATTCTAGTTCTGGATTAGAAATACGTTGTAATGTCCGTGCTGAACAATGATCATTTACTGCTTATTTACCATATATAAAAAATAGTTTCATACATACACAACAGATCACGGGGAGTTATATTTTAGCAGATTTCCCTTGAGAGAAATCAGCTATTGAGGTCGTACTGATGACTTTATCTATTGTTAAACTTCACGAGGGAAATCTGCTTAGTTTACGCAGCCCCTGCGTGACGGACTTTTATATACAGAGACCCATCCGAAACAGACAAGTGGGCTGGGATTGCTACTGTGCAAGGATCACATTGTTGAAATTTTTAAGAATATGCATCGATTAAGAAAGCGCATTACTATTTGAGGCGATCAGAATAATAGTGGCTTAAACCCAAAAAGTAAGATTTGTGTAAAGCCAAGTTTGTTAGGCCACTATATATTTTTCAAAGACCGCCAAAACTTTTAGTTAAAAACAAACTGCTGCTGCCATCTAGTGAAAAAACTTAGAAGGTGGCTTAGGCCACTAATATTTCATAGAACACATTATTCAGCAACAGATGCTATGGTAAGTCAAATAAGAAAAATTTTAGGGTTGGGCCACTATAATACTGAGCGCCTTATTTATTGGTTGCTATGTGGGCATAATAATAATAATAGCTATCGAGCTCAAAGAGGTATACAAACTGAAATCTGCCATAGTTACGCCTATTATAGTAAGTTCAAATGGACTCGTGCCAAAAACAACAATAGCAGGCACCAAGAACTTGAATCTGCCAACAACAATTATAAAAGAAGGGGTACTTCTTGATACTGCCAGAATCGTGCGAAAATCTTTAAGTTCCCCATAACATGTCACAATCACAAACTCCATATCGGTTGGATTTTCCCCCGATATGGATTTTACTCCAGTTTTCACTGAATATATACCTCCCCCATAATAATACAAAGTAATACAGTTGATAAAAGAGCGACACAATCTACTGAACTTGAACAAATAGGTATTTTTTAAAAATAAAAAATCTTATAATTAATGATTGGAATAATGTTTGGTGTGACTCTGACATTAAATTGGGAGAATTCAAATCTAATACAACAAATTGAACTTTTAGTCATATACAGCCTAGAAGAGAAGAGATAGTACTTACCCACCTACGTACAGGACATCCTAGACGAGCATTATTATCTAATAACCAGGGAAAATAAACTTATATGTAGTTTCTGCAACAAGTCGCGTAGGTACTGTAAAACATTAATTAACTGACGTAAAACTCATTAACAAAATGAAAACTTCGTTAATTTTCATAACGTAGTCGAGGCCCAGAAATTTAAATTACTAGGCGGCAGTAGTTCAATTTATAGATGATATTATTAAGTGTTTAAGAAATAATTCATTGATGAAATATGAAAACCGCTAACTTGTTGTAGTTATGCGTGTACGCGTGTATGTCAGTGTGGGTAAATATGCATTTTTTCGAGTGCATTTGTGACTACATAGTTCATCATATGACTGCATCCAAATTTAATTATAAGTTTATAGCTTTACATATAAATATAGTAAACACTGTTTTTGTAAAGCACAAGATTATGCCATTTTACAGGTTTACCATTTTACAGATTCTACTGCCTTCCAGTGTATGTCCTTATACTTTGTTGTTATTTAATTTTTCGTTGTAAATTCATTGATACGTTCAATTGATTGGGTATATATATATATATATATATATATATCGTTTTAAGATGAATTACCATTGTAGCGGCATCTTCAACAAATAAATAAAATACGGCTAATAGTTAACACATAATTCTCACTGTATATCAATATTTTTTGTAATAATTTGTGCCAATTTTGGTCACGAAAGGCATTAATTCATTTTCCAAAAAACATTTTAAAGTTCGACAATGTAATAAATTTCAGTGGTAACACGAAGGAGAAAAAAAAGACCAAAAAAAAATTGTCTGGTAAAATAGATGCGCGGCCGACACCTAAATATATTAAATAATTAATGAAGCTGGAAGGAAATAGGATATGATAGGAAGAGGATAGAAAATATTTGGAGCAAGGTCAGGAGGGCAGACGGTCTAGACAGGTGTTCCAGCACGCAAAGTATTCCTCAACAATGCGGTCGCTCTAAGGGAATCATTATAATTACATCAAAGATCATCCATTATTGTATTAATTTAATGAGAATTATAAATGAAGCCTTGTATAAGTGAGTGGTCATCCAGCAGACGTGGCAATAGACGAGAGGAAGTTGTAGTCACAAGATTTAGGATAGGACACTCACATTAAACGCACTCACACCTCTTAACGAAAACCGAAAGACCTCTCTGCAGAACATGTCATGAACCAGTAAACACATACTGACTAACTGCAGGAACATTGAATACTTGAAGACCCCACATAACATGTACCAACGTCTTAAGAACACACGGAAGCCCATGTATCGACAACACTAAACCACATTAAAAAATTGAATTTGTTTTATAAAATTTTACTTCTGTTCTGTTTGATTTTGGCATCTCTTTTTCTTTGAATTTATTATAATTTTAGATAATATATACGTACTAGTATATAGGAAACAATATACAATATAAAATAAGAATTATTTTTTCTTTTAATAATAAAACCATTTTAAATTGTTAACTTTAATACTAGTTTATCGTAATATTTGTAATATTGTATACTATGTTTTTGCCTTTATACTTGTATTTAATGTTTATTTATCGTGTTTAATCTTTATTTTTATTGTTGATTCAGTTTTTGTTATTTTTCTATTATATTGAATTTATTACATAGTTAAATTTTGAGCCAAATTGACAAGTTGTGGGTGCTTCTGAATAAATAAATAAATATATTGTTTTCAACGGATCTGATTCTCGTCATCTGAATTATATCAAAGATGGCCCGTTATTGTATTAATTTAATGTGAATTATAAATGGCATATGAAAGTTGTGTACATTAAATCGTATGGAATCAACAGACGAATCATATACATTTACACAGCTATTCATGTTTATATGTAAATTAGTTATGTAATTAGGGGCTCAGGTTAGTCATGTGGCTTAAAGCGTTGGCCTTAATCTCTCTGGGTAAACCAGAATGGAATGTTCGATTCCCGCCTGGGCAGTAGAACTCATTAAAAACTATCCTAATTTCCTGGGTAGAAAACGGTGGTAACCTCTAGATAACCCGACAAAATTATCCATATTATCAAAAAGTGAACGTTAATAAATAATAATAATAGATGCAGCAGATACTAATCAAAATCCGTATGCATATATAAAAAATAAATATAACTGTCCTCGCATTTCACATTTCAGTCTTAACTAGTCATCGTAAATCATCACTGGTGTGTGCGGTATTAGCCTTAAGTTGTACGAAATATACTGCTCGAAAGAGATCCACTTCAGAAGTTTGAGCATTGCACTTCCTTTAAGAGAAATAAGCTATTGAGAATGTGCTCATGACGAAAAATTTCTTGAAATCTCCACCCTAACTAGGAGATGACGAAAATGAGGTCCGTCGATCAAAATAATATATAATATATATATATATATATATATATATATATATATATATATATATATATATCAATAGAGCATCAATAGTTGATCCTTATTGGTTCAATACGATTCATAATAAGTGAGATATTTTGAACTGTCATAATCCCCATAGAATCCCCCCCCCACCTATTACCTGTTCGATTTCAGCTATTAACGAATATGACCTTTAGTGTTGAATAAAACAGTTAAATATCGAGCATAGCAGTGATGAAATAAATATTTTCGAGTTAAGAACGTAAAATGTTGAATGATGACGCCATTACAGTATGTATTTGCACGTATCTCAAACAGCACTATTTCAACCAAAACAATATTTTCTATTTAACCTTCCATTGAAGTGGTTCATGATATAACTCCATTTTCTGACAAGAGGGTTTTACTGATAGCGGAAAACTAAAAAGTGCAAATATCTCGGTTGATATTCGTGATAAAGAAAATACGCATATAAAAAATTTATGGCAATATAATTTGCAATAACATTGGTTCTATAAAATTTTTCGATCCGAAGTATAATAACGGAGATATGTCGAATATTCGAGCTTGGAATTTGTCAGACAAAAATTGCGATCCTTAGAGTGGCAACAGACATTTCTTTTTTTTTTCGAAAACTTCGACCTGAGCTCAACCTCTAAGGGAAATCTGCTCAAACGACAGTTATCAGCGTGCAATGTATGCACAGCAAAATACGTATGTACATGGAACAGAAGTCTTACTTAATTACTTGTAAAGTGGCAGATTCTCCATAAGGGACCTTTCAGGATAGTTTCTGTTCTGTTCAGGGGTCTTTTATTATTATTTCTCAAGGCTCAAACCTTTTAGCCGAGACTTGTACAGATGGAGCAAATGACTGCGCATGTGCGGGAGGCGCCAGCCAAGAAAGGCGTGTGCTACTCTTAAACCTGTCGTATATCAGCATATTGGATCGTGATAGGAATAAACCCGAGCATGGACATCTATTTGAGACAGTCATTCGTGGTCAGACCGTTATCTCAGGCTATATTAATTAATACGGCTGATTCGGAATGAGAGTCCGCCGTGTAAACTGTCATTGGGAGTGAAATTGATAGCTCGCTAGAGGGCGGCCGAGACTCAAAGCCATTTTATAACTCTAAATACTTTCGAAATCAAGTTCAAAACTTTTACTTTCACATTGTAATATGTTGAAAAAGATATTATCAAGTCCATCCTGATTTTACGAGGTGTGTAAATCAAGTTCCAATCATTAATTGGTCCCGCAGTATTTCGATTGAATCAGGGATTTAGCTTTCAGAAAGCGATATGTACCAACAAACTTTGAAGAAGCAACAACCTTTTCAGCTGGAAATTCGACCATTCTAATCTTGAAAAACCTAAGGGTGTTTTTCAGAGCATTCAGAGCAGTTTAGATAAGAAGTTTTTGAGACTTAAGATAGAGGGACCAAATCCTCCTTTTGAATGTTAATATTCAAAATAGATATTATTTATTTATTATATAGAGCTCAGCAACGATGACCAAACGCGCCAAACATGCTACCCTGAGATAATCTTCTAACTTTAACTTACTCACCCTACCAGACGTACGTTTAGAAATACAACAGACAACATTAAATGTTGGCAGAGAACATCAGAAAATCATCTTCGAGAAACAAAGCCTCATATAAGCGAGTGGCCATCCAACTGTCGTGTCAATAGACGAGACGAAGATGTATTAACGTGACTTAGGACAGAACACTCGCATTAAACGCACTCATACTACATGACCTCTCTGCAGAACATGCCATGAACCATTAAACATTAAACAAAACTGACTAACTGCAGGAACATTGAGTTCTTAGAGACCCAACATGACATGTTCCAACCCCTTACGGACCGAAGCCCACATATCGACAACATTAAACCACACTAAAAAAAATTGTTTTATAAAATTTAACTTCTCTTCTGTTTGATTTTGACATCTCTTTTTGTTTGGAATTAATATAATTTTAGATAATATATATGTACTAGTATATAGGAAAAAATATATAATATAAAATAGTAATAATTATATTTAGTTTTTAGCAGATTTCCCTTAAGGGAAATCAGCTATTGAGGTCGTACTCATGATGCGAGTTTCGAAAAATTTCTTCAAATGTCCATCGATCCTACCCAGGAGGATATATATATATTTGTCTGTTAACGCTCTAGCGGTCGCAATGTTTATTTGATCTTTACCAAACTCGGAATTTAAACGTTTAAGGTAAAAAGGAAGATCAAGTTCGTTAATGGCTGAAATCGGACCAGTGGGAGGGGGGGTTTAGAGGGGGGATTTTTGAAAATTCAAAATATCTCCGTTATTATGCGTCGGATCAAAAAAATGTATAGAATATATCTTATTGCAAATTAAAGTTACTATAAATATTGTTCTATACATTTATTCTGTATCTCGAATATTAACCGAGATATTTGCATTTGTATTCTGCGTGTGGTCACCAGTAGGCTATGTTCACCGAGAGCTCTGGCGGCCGTTTCTTTAACTATTCGTCCCTCGTGATAGGTTTAGAGGTTAGGTTAACTGTTTTTTGGGGCTAGAAACCTCTGGGTTATTTCTTTCTGGTGTGAGGCGGGCAGGCCCGTTTGTTTAAATTTCTATCCCAACGCTTCCTGTCGGCAGGTTATTGAAATTGGTTGAAACATTTCTTATTTCCGTTTGTATTTATTCACGGTGGTGTTGTGTTAGCAGTATGTATATTTATCTATTACTAAACTTCACGAGGGAAATCTGCTTACTTTACGCAGCCCCTGCGTGACGGACTTTTTCTTTTTAATAATAAAACAATTTTAATTCTTATCTTTAATACTAGTTTATCGTAATATTTGTAGTATAATATAATTTTTTTTTGTTTTTATCACTGGTATTTAATGTTTATTTATCGTGTTTAATCTTTTTTTTATTGTTGATTCAGTTTTTGTTATTTTTCTGTTTTATAGAATTTATTACATTGTTCAATTTTGAGCCAAATCGCCTAGTTGGGGGTGCTCTTGTATAAATAAATAAATATATATATATATATATATATATATATATATATATTGCTTTCACCGGATCTCATTTTCGTCATCTTCTAAGTAAGATCGATGGACCATTTGAAGAAATGTTTAGAAAATCGGGTCATGAGTATAACCACAATTGCTGATTTCCATTATGGGGATTTTCCATTAAGGGAAATCTGCTAAAACACAACTCGAGCTCGTTATTTATCCATTAAATACGTTAAAATTATTAAACATAAGTCCCATCTGATGAGATTCTGAGGATGTCATCCCATTTTCTATTCGCTGTTTCTCCTGCCCATTGTAAACAGGGATTGGAATTTAAGATGATACACATTACATATTAATTAATACAATTACTTTAAGAGAAATACGCAAGTGTTGGACTGAGGGTTTGCTGAATACTGAAAATTAAAAAAAAATACAAATATTTCATCATGTTTGGTTATATAACATAATTTTAGTCGACCAAAATAACGGATTCGTGGAATATTTTGTTGTGGAACACTTAACCTCGTCGTCAAATTGTTTCCATTAATGAATTTTGTCCTTAGTTTTATTGTTTAAATACTGATTATGGTATCGACCAAGTAAAATCACTTGTCGCTTGTGGTGATTCATGGTACTGAAATATGATATACCAAATTAAATGAATGAACTTAATCGTGTATCAGAGAGTAATAAAACAAAATAGAAAAGTCATTCAAAATTTATTTTAAGACGATTATGATGAAACATTTCATTATTCTTTTCCTTTCTTTTTTTTCTTGGTTATTGGTTGAATAAAGACCCATATGATACTGGTCAGATATAGGTCTTTGAGTTATTTTATTTATGACAGTTTTTATATTTTTCCTTGAATTATATGTCCTATTACATTATATTTTCTGAGAAACAAAAAAAAATAAAAATCAAAGAACAAAACACCGGCCCGAGTCGAATGAGTTTCCAACATAATAAATACCTGAAGAGGTTTCTCCAGTTTGCTGTAAAGCAGTTGTAAATCACCAAAGGAATGTGGCAAAAAAAGGTTGGTTCATAAGATAACACCGTCCTCCATAGTTCTTGAAGGGTATATGGTGGCTCACACAACAACCATCCCTTTCAACTCAGCCATATTAAAAATATTAGCAGTAGCCTTTGTCAAAAAAAAAACAAAAAAAACAGAGGTCAAAGTAGTACAATGGTCAAATTAACGACTGACTCTTTCAATGAATATGTAAAAATAAAAATTGGCTTGGCAGACATAGGGAAAGACCTTTGGCCAACATCTTTTGATCATCAAATCTCATATAAACATCCTCAGAATAAACTATACAACTTTCAAGACAAAAGCAGAAATTAGCCCTAAGCCCATCTTAAGATTTTGAAAAACTGTACTTTTAATCAGAATTGGCAGTGAAAATTCTCATATCTAATTCTAAGCTTTAAAAAAAAAATTATAACAAAAATAAAAAAAATGCATGAAAACGTCTAGACAAATGGGAGTGTCCTGTAATTCAGGAGTATTTGAATCTGAGTGAGTACCTGGAAGGAGAAACACTGTAATTCCTTGCAGAAACCAAAAGAGGTTTAAAAGCTACTACAAAGCAAAGGTGAAAATTTACAAAACTGTCATCCAACCAAGTGTTTTGAGGGGATGGGGAAAAAAAGTTAATTATCAACGTCAAAATGTGGTGCTATGGCTAATTGGGGGCGAGCTATTTATAGGTTACCACCCTTTTCTAGCCTGGGCGAAACTAAGGATTTTATTTAATGAGTTCGTCACTAAATAAATTCCTAATGCTCAGGTGAGAAACCAACTAACGACTCTCTCTAGTTTTGCCAAGTGAGATTAAAATAAAATATAAAGGAAAACAATATTATTATTTATTAAAGTGGACTTTAACTTTTTTCTACTATGGCTAATTGGGACGGGTTATTTTAAGGTTAGCACCCATTTCTATCCAGGGTGGGACTAAGTATTTTCTTTATTGAGTTCGTCGCTAAATAAATTCCTATTTGCCCAGGCGGAAATGGAACTCTCTTGGTCTGCCATGTGAGATTGCGGAAAACAGTTTTTAGTTTGGTAGCGGAATAATAAAAAATATTTCGGGCACGGTTACTTGCTTTTATACATATGGGTAATGCTATAAATGCACATAATGGTATATTATTATTATTATTTATTAACGTCCGCTTTTTGCAACTTAGGCTAATTGGGACGGGTTATCTACTGGTTACCACCCTTTTCTAGCCAGGGTTGGATTTTAGGATGTTATTTAATGAATTTCGTCACTAAATAATTTCCTTTGCCCAGGCAAGAATCGAACTCGCCGCTAATGGTATATACAAACATAATTAGATATGTTTTTGTTTTTCAATTACCAATCTTTGATGTTGATCTTGTCATTTTATTTATTGATTTACTTTTTTGGTGTCACGCAATTTGTAGCGATTTACACCCTTCATCACATAAACGAAATGGTAAAAAGCACTCCAAATTATTGTATATATAGTAAATATAAATTTATAGTTGCTGCTGGGCGATATCCTTAGTGGAAAACAAAAAAAAATAACTAATTAAATAAAAAACTATTAAAACAGAGAAAATTATTGAACGGGAAAAGTCATGAAAAGGAATTAGAAACAGAACACGAATAATTAACGAAACAAAAGCTTAATATTAAATTGGAAAACAAAAAATATTTTATAGAAGTTTATAAAACTATTATTAGTAATAATTTATAATAAATAAACAAGAATTTATTTAAAAGTTTGTAAAATCTTACACAAGCATTCTGAATTACTTGTCATTACTATCGTTAATTATCTGATTTTATATTCTTAATAAATGGAAGGAATGCTCATTTACTTATAAACACTTTTGGGTATGATATTTCTTGGCATAATGCCATTCATCTCCTCTTAATTATTTTTGACAATTAAGTGACTACACATTAAATAATATTTTTATGTTCTTCTTTTATTACGAATTTTCCAAAATTTCATTTGATCCCTCAAAAATCAACTTATGCTGTTAATATGTAGGAAGTATTATTTATAAAGAGATATGATGTTGTTGTCTTCCATGACCTAGACGTTTGTACTTTCACCGTAATTATATAATAATAAGTGTTTTCTTATCGTTAGTTGGAATGCATCAAATGCGTGCATGCAATATTGCATGGTATAATGTTGCAGAATGGCTATTTACTACACTTAGGATTATTAATGCAGATTGTGGAAAAATAGTAGATTGAAAATCTATAACTTCAATTGGTATCCCTATCCGGTATCATGGACAAGATGGGACTCGATTTCTTGCCAAATACAGAATAAAATCCAAGAACAGGCAGGACCAATATCAATTGTAGTAGAACCGTTGACATATGAATTATAATTTCAGACAAGAGGGTTTTATTTTATTTTTTTATAAACTCTTGGTAAACCTAGTGTGGCGAGTCCGGTCCACGTCTGTGCAACAGGAATTTATTTAGTGACAAACTCATTAAATAAAATCCTTATTCCCAGCCTGGCTAGAAAGGGTGGTAACTTGTAGATAACCCATCCGGCAATTAGCATAAGTTGAAAAAAGTGGACGTTAATAAATAATAATACTTATATATTTGCTTTTAGAATGATATATATTAATAAGTAAACCCTGGAATTAATTTTCTGCTATTCTATGCCAACATTTTTGCCATTCGATTAATGTTGATTGTAGTACTTGTAAATGTAAGCCTGGTAGGATCAGTAAGGTAAAGTCAGAAGATTGTCTCTGGGTTGCATATTTGGATGTATTTTTTTTGTGTCTTGTTATTTTTTTATATATTTATTAATTATTATTGTAAACATTACTCTAGGAGAGTAATGAACATACTTGAGCATTTTGGGATACTTAGCAATTTCAAAAGAGATCGACTTATGGCATGTAATTCTGTCTTATGAATATACTGTCTTTTATGTTTATACTGTACGTCTGATCGTTTATAATAGCGTTTCAAACAAATGGAAAGATCATATGAGTTCTGACGACACTATAATTACTTTAGATGAGGACCAATTATTTTGTAAACATTATTTGCTAAATGCATAACTACATGATGATGTATTTACTCTTCATTATATGTAATTACTTCTTGGAAAGAAGAGAGTTGTTTGTAAACAAAAGTGGTAAACGAATAGACAAACATTTGACAAGTATGACATTATTCAACTGCACAAATCAAAAGAGAAGCAACAAACCATTAAGCGATTATTTATCCATAATATTTAAGTGAAGCTAATGTGTAACAATAAATATAAGAATTGATTATTGAAAGTCTTAGATTATCATTGTATGTTTAATTTCTGTCTGACTATAATATATGTTAATTTATTAGTTTATATTAAAAATAAATTATTGATTATAAGAAGAACTATTTCATAGGACTGACGTTCAACATAAGGGGTGCTATTCTCATTATGTTGACGATAAAATCACCAGAAATAAATATTTCTTACACTTATGGTCCCTTGCCATAAAATATGAAGAAAATATAAAAAATATTGGGTTCAGAATAAGAAGGTTATTAATTATTATTTCAACATATTACATTAAATCTGGCTCTGATTTGGTGCTGTTTGCAGAAAACCTGGCTCCTCAATAACCCCGAACAAAATGTATACATCAATAAATAAAGTAATTTCTCACGACTTAAAATTCACAACATTTGTATACAAATAAATGTAAAATTCTCATGTGAAGGTAGGCTATGAAAGGATATTTTTTCCACATACGTGAAATAACGAATGAGGTATGATCTCCCCTCCCCATTTCTCAGCCATCAGCCATGTGAGTTAAAGCGTTGCCTTTAATCTCACGTGGTAAACCTAGTGTGGCGAGTTCGATTACCGCCTGGGCAATAGGAATTTATTTAGTTAGAACTCATCAAATAAAATCCTTAGTTCCACGAAGGCTAGAACTAACCTGTAGATAACCCGCCTCAATTAGTCACAGTAGCGAAAAATGGACGTTGATAAATAATAATAATAATACTTATATATTTGCTTTTAGAATGATATATATTAATAAGTAAACCCTGGAATCTGTTCAATTTTTAAAGGGGTGATATCTATAAAAAAAGCGTTTGAAATATTGATAAAGTGTGATCAACATCCGTCGTGTTAGCCACTAAAATTCAAATGAAATTATTTTCACATTTGAGACTTGGTTTTCTGTCTACGAAGATTATAGGTCCTAAGCTCTCGATGTTACGGGTGCCTTATAAATATACGAGGTGGCATATGTCTTTGTATTATACTATGATATTTTATTGTCAGGTTCTTCCGCTGATGGCCGAGCTACTGTATTCAATATTATGATATTTCTTACCCACGTGTAACAAAGGATTGTTGAGAAAAAGGCCTTCATCCTTCACACTGATTTATTCCTGTGGAGCACTTTCAAAGCATACGCTCATCTTCAGTGTCGTCTAAGAGCATCAGAGTTGCAGAGCATCATGTATTGGGATCCTCGTCCTTATTCTTCATCTTCCAACATCTTTGACATGTAACTAAAGTATTGAAAAATGTCAAAAATATTACATAGCTTCGTGGCAGATATATATTCCACCGAAGAATGATGCAACTCACGAGTGTAAAAGCTTATACCTAGGGAGATCTTAATAAGATTTCGATGAACATGTCCCCCTCAGTTTACTGACATGACACCTTTGTTTTTGGGTATTTACAAGCCATTTATTGTGTTTTAGCCTTCATCGCAAGGAACTCAATCCAACTAGTAGTTAAATTACCCACGACACTAGCCGTATATGGACCCGTGTAGCTGCTCCTTAAATATCTGTTAGCATAATCGGCGAAATATCCTGGGTAATTATACAACCGATACCGTTGGAGATACGCCGTACACGACAACCGCAAACCATTTTGTTCTTAAAACTAACCCCTGATAATTTTCACACTTCCCTTTAACATGGCAGAAGTAAGTTTTTACTTAATGGTTTCAAACATTTCACAAGGACCTTGGGGTGAAAGAGCAATAAGTGAATTCAATAATGTTCCTGAACATGCATTTAGTAAGCACTGAAGATGTAAATAAATAAAAAAAGAAACGGACAACTCTTTGAAGAATGTATATTAATAGAATCAACGTGCAGAAAGATCTTAAAGACGTCGAGTCCTATTTAATATTTAACTCTTAATTCCTATACTATACTTTGGAATATTCCAATACCCAAAACGCATTGAGTTTAAATTTAAATTTAAATTATTTATTAACGTCCACTTTTTGCAACGAAAAATGCATTGAGGCATATCACACTCTCAACCTCATTCAAACATTATTGAGAAAGGAATAACAAAGAAAAAGCATACATTTATATCCTTCAAGACGGCCCTTTGAGGTCTTCAGCCAGCCTAAGGAATTTTTATTTTATCCCTTAAAGTACTGGAGGCTTAGGTCTAATCCTTTTTAGACCACCCAAAGGCCTTAAGTCTGAACAAGTGCGAAAGGCAATAACTCTCCCGGAGATGAGAGTGGTACCGTTACCGGGAGGTAGGCTTTCGGGTAGCTGTGGTACCTGTTGCCGAGGCTGTGTCTTGTACTTGTCAACGGACGGCCATGTACGCCCGATTTACAACGGACGTGAGCACTACCTTCCACTCCCGATATTCCTTCCTGCCATCAAGTATAGAACGCACTGCCCTTAGGTATTCCAAATTAATAAGGTACTTCCAATGTGTTGTCTGCTTGAGTCCTTAGTTTCAAAATTTTCTTTGTGATAGTCTTGAGTACATATCGATAGAGAGTTTCTGGAAGCTAGATTACAACACTCTCGTCTCTGAAGACGCGTAAATTTATTTAATTGCCTAATTCACTAAATCATATATTCCTATTTGGTGAAGGGCTGCCATATACTTTATTCCAACTGGTTTCCTTTGACATGCGTTATTTCCATACAACAGGGATTTCTTGTTTTTTAGAAAAAAAAAAAAAAAAAAAAAAAAAAAACGTGAACCTCTCACATTATTCTGAGAGGTCAAAGCTCGTGCTTTATGAAATCTATAGGAATATAAATAATTGAATTAATGAAGCTCCCCATATTTAAAATACGCTCAAGGTCATAAAAGGTGAAGTGTTCCAAATTGAAGCGACTAAATTCAACCTAGTCAATTATATAACATATTTATCTATTGAGATGAAGAAATCTGCAGATTGTTGAAGATGGTATATGATTTTGCTACTACACGGGGTAGGAAGAGGGGCAGCCTGACTTATAATCATTATAGAAGTATGAGATTGTTGATCCAGAGACCCACATCCTTCAAGGTATAATTCATTTAGTTAGATTTTTAGCAGATTTCCCTTTGGGGAAATCAGCTATTGAAGTCTTACTCATGGCTCGATTTTCGAAAAATTTCTTCAAATGTCCATCGATCCTACCTAGGAGATGACGAAAATGAGGTCCATTCAAAACTATATATATATATATATATATATATATATATATATATATATATATATATATATATATATATATATATATATATATATATATATATATATGTCTGTTAAAGCTCTAGCGGTCGCAATTTTTGTCTGATCGTTACCAAACCATACAACGTTACCATATTTAAACGTTTTACACAAAAAGACAAATCTAGTTCGTTAATGACTGAAATCCGACCAGTGAGATGGGGTTTAGAGGGGGGATTTTCGAAAATTCGAAATATCTCCGTCACCATACGTTGGATCAAAAAATTGTATAGAATTAATCATATAGAAAATTAAATGTACTATGAATATTGGTATATACATTTATTCTCTATCTTGAATATTAACAGAGAGTTTTGCATTTTTAAGCAACTTTTTAAGCCCACTTCTACTCGTGTTACATAAACAATACTCGGATATGTAATAACCCACATCACTCGATGCTTAAATACCAAATATTGTTTTCAAGAGACATTTATTATACGAGATACATGCAAATATGTCCTGGTGCCCCCCGTCTTAAGGTTTTGGACTACTTAAATTTGATTGATTGAGATAAAAGTTATTCCGATTCATTATATATGACAGTACTAGATATTGTAATTAGTTTTCTATGAAATTAATACGTTATATTCAGATATATTACATTAATTGTTTTTCTTTCCGGTAAGAAGTTGACAGAACTGTTTGTCTACACTTCAGATGCTTTCTGTCGGAAGGTTTCTTATTATCGTTTGTATTTATTCACCTAATATTCACGGTGGTGTTGTGTTACCAGTATGTAGATTTATCTATTGTTAAACATCGCGTGGGAAATCTACTTAGTTTACGCAGCCACTGCGCTACGGACTTTTTTTTTAATTTGATGTTGTTTTAACAGGCATGCGCATCCTAAAATATAAATAGATTCCTATTGGGTTTCGCTTAAATTAGACCAGTCGGAAGATTGTGAAAGGAAGAGGAAACGAGTTAAGTGGTTGATAAGAAGGATTCATCGAAGTGGTCTATATCTGCGCGTCTTTCCAATAACCCAGCTACCTGTCTTACTTATTATCAGGGACGCCCTCGTAAATTTTCCGAGAAAGAGTGATTCCTTTTTTTTATTTGCATACCAAATCTCAAGAAATAGGACCTTGTTTAGCTTAGTTATCAAATCATTCACTAATTGCTTTGATAAGACAGAATATAGTTGATTTATAGAAGTAAAATAAACAAAATTAAAAGTCAACAGTATATATTTATTTAAGGATAACAGACGTTTAACACTTTTACTTTCATTACTCATTCATCAACCTCAACTCCATAGTTTTTCAACCAGTATTAATTTTTTCTCTTATTAATAATATCAAAAGTGCATAACGAAGACAATATCCAACCCTCTAGTCTCTGTGATAGGTGATTTTTCTAATACGCTAGTACAAGTTCAGAAGCTTTATAAACATATGTTAAACTCTCTGGGAATAATTAGGCCCAATCAAAATTAAAAAAAAAAGTCCGTCACGCAGGGACTGCAAAAACTAAGCAGATTTCAGCAGGTTTTACAATAGAGAAATTTCTAGAACAGTTACGGAAACATCCGAACTAGCTTAGGCTTGAAACTCACGACTAGGACCGAAGTTAGCCGATCTCATCTCGTCCGTTACACTTGATAAAAATTCAAATATCTCGGTTAATATTCAAGTTAGAGAATAAATGCATATAAAAATATTTATAGTAAATTTAATTTGCAATAAGATTGAATCTATACAATTTTTCGAATCCGACGTAACGGAGATATTTGGAATTTTCAAAATTCCCACTCTAAACCCCCCTCCCCCTGATCAGATTTCAGCCATTAACAAACTTGGTCATTATTTTTACATAAAACGTTTTAATATTGAGTTTCGTAAAGATCAAACAAAAATTGCGACCGCTAGAGCGTTAACAGATATATATATATATATTATATATATATATATATATATATATATATAATGTATATATATATATATATTTATTATATATATATATATATATATATATATATATATATATATATATATATAGGGTGTTAAAAATACATCAAATTAAAAAAAAAGTCAGTCACGCAGGGGCTGCGTAAACTAAGTAGATTTTCTTCGTGATGTTTAACAATAGATAAATCTATATACCGGTAACACAACACCACCGTGAATATTAGGTAAATAAATACAAACGATAATAAGAAACCTTCCGACAGAAAGCATCTGAAATGTATACAAACAGTTCTGTCAAGTTCTTATCGGAAAGAAAAACAACTACTGTAATACATCTGAATATAAAGTATGAGTGTGATTGAACACTATAAATATATATATATATATATATATATATATATATATATATATATATATATATATATATATATAAATACACACACATACAATTTTGAACGGACCTTAGTTTCGTCATCTAGGTAGGATCGATGGACATTTGAAGAAAAATTTTGGAAATCGCGTCATAAGTTCGACTTCAATAGCTCATTTCCCTTGAGGGAAATCTTCTAATAATTCTTGCCATAATGGAGTATAATTAATTATGAATATTTCCCAATTCAAAAGTTGCGCGCGTCTAAAATGATCAACTTTTCCCTTCAAAATTTATTTTTTATGTCTTAGACAACTTTTATAAGCTGATAGATTCCATTAACATTTAATTAGTTTCTACAACATTATGTCAGTTCTTGAACACCAATAGCTACAAACCCATAACCCCTAAACCTAGCTCGCCTAGTTTTATAGGTTTTAGGACGAGTTTAGCTTATGTTGTAATAAACCCACCAGAAGTAATAAATTTCAACGGAAATACGTCTTGTCAATTTGCGATGAAACATACTCCCGATAGAAGTTGCTAACACATGTCTTTCACTTTTAGGCTAGATTATTTCCATGGTTCGTGCGATAGATCAATTTCGACGCAAAATTCAAATAAAGAGTGGGTTTATGGAATTACAACTTTAACAAACTTAAACTTTAAAGTCTCTGGGAATCCTTGGTTCCTGCCACATCATTGTGAAGAGGGCACTGATGATGGAGCGTATGCTCTGAAAGCGCTCTGTCACAACGAATAAAGAATAGTGAAGGAACGAGGCGTTTTTTTCTTACCTGAGTTACTTCCGGAAGGTGCATTTTAGAATATGAAATATACATATAATATGCAATATAATAATAGAATAATAATAATAGAAGTGATTTGTAGTGTAGAAATAAAAAAAAAATGTATTTATTTATTTATGGACATCACATCAAGGTGATTGCCCTTTCAAAAATTGTACAAAGTTAAATAACAGAAGTAAAATAGATAGCAACAAGTAACAATAAAAAATGCCAAAAAATAATGATAAATGACAAAAGTGAAATAGATGAACATTTTTTTTTTTTTTTTTTTTTTATAATGTATTTCCTCTACATGGTAACACTATGTGGAGGGATTATATTTTCTGCACATCCATTATTATATCCATTATTATTTTCTGCATTATATGTGCATTTTGTCAAAACATTTAACAATTTTATATAATAATAACATATTAAAATTTAGATAAGAACATGAAAATTAAACTTTACAAAAAAAACATTAAATAAGAATAATTAGGAATACAATTAACCAATAAAAAATACATAATATTGATATTATATTATATTTTCCTCTCTCAGCTTAAGAATATCATAGGCTATTGCTTTTAACAAATTTAGATGTTTTGAAAATAGAAAATCAGGACTGATAGGCCAAGCGGGAATATAAGTCTTTAACTGTCTTTGTATGTCCTGAGCCAACCTACATTCATAAATCAGGTGGGTGAATATTTGTTCAGTGTAACTGTCGCATTTACAACTATTTCAGTCAGTAAGTTTGAATCTGTATAAGTAAGAGTTTGTATTTCCGCGTCCAGTTAGTATTTGTGTCAGATAAAATGTATGTTGGGTTAGTGGGATATTGGTTTTTAAAATAGGGATATATAATTTTAGATGCATATAATAGGGTATATAATTTAGATGAACATTTTATAAGTAAACATAAAATAATGAAAAAAACAAACAAATATGTGATGAGCACAGTTGGCGAATGTAAAAAAAAACAACAACAACAAAAATGTTAAATTCAGATACGAATAAAGTTAGGTAAGGAAGATCGTACTTTATATAAATTTTATTTCTTATGCATTACAGTCAAAAGCTCAAGATCTGTATTTATTTTTTTCTTGCATTAAGAAGACACGTGGGTAGCACTTACCATTCGTCTAAAACGCTTTATCTTTTTGAAAGCAAAATGCTTTTAAAGGATTTACTGAAACTTTTAGATATTTTGAGCAGAATAAAATATTAAGCCCATTATGAATCTGAGCACTGAGGTCATCCTGCGCCCACCATAACCATATGACGTTCTCTAAAACGTTACATTTCTTGCGAAAATGAAAGGGAGTGTGGGAATCAATAGCGAAGCGAGTTAAGGAGTGATACATTAACCATTACACAAATGATAAATTAACTTGTATACATTTTGAAATAAGACCAGGTCTAACCCTCCGCCCCCCCCCTACTCGGAAAATATTTAGTTCACTAATTGTCTACCAGAGCACACTAGTGATGTAGTTCTAGTGATGCAGCGAGGAACTCAGTACGACTTGCACAGTGACATCTTCTGAAGTCACGAAGCCCAGCAAGTTGCATTGTGCCTGAATCATCCCAAAACATTGAATTATGACGTTCTTTAAGTCACTATTAAGCCTGAATCATCCCAAACATTGAATTATGACGTTCTTTAAGTCAATATTAAGCCTGAATCATCCCAAACATTGAATTATGACGTTCTTTAAGTCAATATTAAGCCTGAATCATCTCAAACATTGAATTATGACGTTCTTTAAGTCAATATTAAGCCTGAATCATCCCAAACATTGAATTATGACGTTCTTTAAGTCACTATTAAGCCTGAATCATCCCAAACATTGAATTATGACGTTCTTTAAGTCAATATTAAGCCTGAATCATCCCAAACATTGAATTATGACGTTCTTTAAGTCAATATTAAGCCTGAATCATCCCAAAACATTGAATTATGACGTTCTTTAAGTCAATATTAAGCCTGAATCATCCCAAACATTGAATTATGACGTTCTTTAAGTCAATATTAAGCCTGAATCATCCCAAACATTGAATTATAACGATAGGTATAAGGTCGGTTGTACAATTTCCCGACCCTCCTAAGAAAAGCAGGAAAAAGGCGATTACTATGACGAATTGAAGGAGGTTTTACGTACAATGACTTTAAGACAGTATAATGGAGGACATCATTTTCGAAGGCTTTCCTGAGGAATTTGTCAAGTTAATATTGGGAACACTTGCCATTTTGGTGGAGTAGAAATGGAATTCAATGAATTTTCGTTGGAATGAATTGTCCCTGATTTTTAGCAGATTTCCCTTAAGGGAAATCAGCTATTGAGGTTGTACTCATGACGGAATTTTCGAAATTTTTCTTCAAATGTCCATCGATCCTACCTAGTAGATGACGAAAATGAGGTCCGTTCAAAACTGTATATATATATCTATATATATATATATATCTATCTATCTATCTATCTATCTATCTATCTATCTATCTATCTATATATTTGTCTGTTACCGCTCTAGCGGTCGCAATTTTTGTTTGATCGTTACCAAACTCGATATTTAGTCGTTTTATGTAAAAAGAAAGATCAAGTTCGTTAACGGCTGAAATCGGACCACGGGGAGGGGGGGTTTAGAGGGGAGGATTTCCGAAAATTCGAAATATCTCCGTTACTATTCGTCGGATCGAAAAATTGTACAGAATCAATCTTATTGCAAATTAAATTTACTATAAATATTGTTCTATATATTTATTCTGTATCTTGAATATTAACCGAGATATTTGCATTTGTATTCTGCGTGTGGTACCAGTAGGCTATGTTCAGACTTTCCGCCGAGAGCTCTGGCGGCCTTTTCCATAACTATCCGTCCCTCGCGAATATGTTTAGAGGTTAGGTTAACTGTGTTTCGGGGCTAGAAACTACTGGATTATTACGCCCTAAATAATGTTTTAGGTTTAGAGGTTTCTTTCTATTACAGTTGTTATTAGGCAGATTTCTCTATTGTAAAACTTCACGTGGGAAATCTGCTTAGTTTACGCAGCCCCTGCGTGACGGACTTTTTTTTTTAATTAGTATGTTTTTTTCTATAGCTTATTGCACTGATTCTTAAATATGAAGATTATGCAAATGCTTACCGAGGCGTAGAAACTTGCAAGACACCATTCCATGTTACCAGATTTCCCTTAAGGGGAAATCAGCTATTGAGGTCGTACTCATAACGCGAGTTTCGAAACATTCAAATGTCCATCGATCCTACCCAGGAGATGAAGAAAATGAGGTCCGTTCAAAATTATATATATATATATATATATATATATATATATATATATATATATATATTTGTATGTTAACGCTCTAGCGATCGCAATTTTTTTTTATCGTTACCAATGTCGGAATTTAATCGTTTTATGTAAAAAGGAAGATCAAGTTCGTTAATGGCTGACAAGTGGGAGGGGGGGGGGTTAGAGGGGGGGGGTTTAGAGGAGGGATTTTCGAAAAATTTAAATCTCCGCCATTATGCGTTGGATCGAAAAATTGTATAGAATCAATCTGATTGCAAATTAAATTTACTATAAATATTGATTTATACATTCATTCTGTATCTTGAATATTATCTGAGATATTTGCATTTGTATTGTGTGAGTGGTCAGCAGAAGTCGGCCATATTCGGGACTTTCCGCCGAAAGCTAGTTCGGCCGTTTCCGTAACTTTTCGTCCCTCGTGAATTGGTTTAGAGATTCGTTACTACTGCCGTTATTAGTAGGCAGATTTCTCTATTGTAAAACTTCACGTGGAAAATCTGCTTAGTTTACGCAGTCCCTGCGTGACGGCTTTTTTTTTAAAAAATATCATCGATATAATAGGAAACAGAGCCTCGTAGTTTATATGAGGTACCACATAGTAGTTTATATAATCTATAGTTATGTGTCAAAGTTGGCTGTTTCAATTGCATAAGTTCAAAAACGTTTTGTGAACTAATTGCACTTTATCACAGGCAAGAAATGTAAAGAGTAGAACGTTAAATAAAAAATAATGGAATTGTTATTCTCCAAAGCCAGAGGCCACAGCTGATCACATCTTACATCTTTCATCCCAACTGACGCCTTCCGTGCTACCAGAAACAATTCGGGTTCCATCAATTAACCACGTAGTGTCACAGGTGTAGGGAGAAATAAGGCAAGAAGGTTATCCTAGGCGTGAGAAGATTTGTTGTCTGTCAACAGGTGACTCCAGGAACCTCCCCTTCTACAACGGCAAGGTTTGATTTATATCTCGATGGAGTCTCGCCACCGACGAACACAAGGGAAAAAAACGCTTGATGAATCATCAGGCTATAGGGTGAAGAAAGTAGGATGCATTAATCCTAAGAAACAAGAAAGTAAAAAGATGATATTGGACGCCCAGGAATTCAAAGCGTGGACCAATTTGGGAGGTAATATTGATGCTGATGATATGATTTTATGTTGAAGTGTTTACTATTTTTTTTACATAATTTGATTACATACCAAATCTCATTAAGATAATGTAAAAAAATAAGGAAAACTTAAATATCTACAATGAAATGAAATAATCAACAATAATAATCAAATTTTAAATAATATTTAATTACAATTTCGGTGTGAAGTAATTATATAAGAAATCGGTTATTAAGGTTAAGAAACTGATCTTTTTTTTTTTCAACATGACGACTGTTCCAATTATTTATCAAGGGGAACACTATAGAAAAACATTACAGGAATGCATAATAAATTAATGTATATCAATAAAGAAAAATACTTTCTTGAGTCCTATAAACTCCTCATCCTTACATTTCCACAGCTGGATGAGTGTTTTTCTATTTTAAGGTCTATAAATAATTTAGTAACATTGAAATAATAGTCAACAATTTTTTAATTCCGAACCCTGACAGTCACAAGGAGCTACCTCTATTGGGTGGGGGAAGGGGTGGGGCTTTCTATATTGTTGTAAAGATTATATATTTTAATAGATTTATTTAAAGAAAAATTCATAAAAGATTATGTTTAAAATATATTATGAAAATTTCCTTTTATAATCGTAGTAGGAGGGCGAACTTCTTACACAGTTATATTAGTCCAAACGCTTCGGACAGAATTTCTGAATTAATAAAATCAATTTACTCTATTATTACATTCACCCTCTATGGTAATTAACAAATTCAAGTTTATTCAACTAAGGTTGTTGATCTCTCGACTGCTTAATTCCATCGTGAAATTTTAGAAACTTTATGACACTATTTAATGAGAATGACAGTTTTGTCAATTTAATATTCAAAATATTAAGTTCTTAGTTAAATAAAATAAAAAGGACATTTTGAAGAATTTTATCTTTATTTTTTGCCTCATAAGTATTGTAAATCGCGAAAATTTTCGGTATTCACATTTCAACGGACTTGTCCATTTTGACACTCCCTGAGCCCATTTTGACTAGTTTCGACGGGACGTTTGTACGTATCTCTCATAACTCAAAAACGGTTGGCTTGAAATTCCATTTTTGAGATAATTGCAACGACTAACGAGTGTTCTACAACTCTTCTTTTGATCGAATTCGACTAAGGGAGAGGAGAAGGCCTTCACAGCTTAGAGCAGAAGGAAAATAAAAAACAGACAAATTTTTCCGTTCCTTATTAGAAACAAAACATTGTTTTTTTTTATCATAAAAAGGTCTATAAATTATTACATTTTCCTAAACAATGCATTGGAACGAAGATAACCTATGCCACATTCAAATGAAATAATTTTAGATGAGAGGCAACCTTACATTTTGTTTATTTAATAGGATGTCGTTTGGAGCCCAGATCAGATTTTTAGGATTATAAGGTATGGAGTATAGATAACTAAAAGTTCCTTGATTATAGCAATAACCCAAACTAATTTATTAACAAGATAACAGTAACAGAGGTTTCACCTAGCAACCATATAGCATATACTGCATTACCTACGAACCATATAGAATATGCAACAAGTTAATTTTGGGGGGAAATAAATGTCAACCTTTAATAATGAAAGCAAGTTAAGTTCATTGAAAGTCAATTTGAAGAGTTATTTAATTATTTAGTTAGTCTATTATATAAGAATTATTTCTAATATAATAGAAGGAAAGTTACAAATTAGAAATGGTGTAACCAAGACATAGATCATTGACAATATCCAATGGGTACAGGTACAGCCTGTAATACCCGTAAAGGCCTATGGCACCTGTGGGTATCTACAATTAGCTGGCTTAGGGACAGAAAGCCTCTCTGTTACTAAGAAATAATTATTATTTTTCTGTCTTAATGGTGTTTATTTTTGGTTCAACACCAGTTAGCTTATAGACCGTGTTCAGATTAGACTGGTCTATTACAGAAGGAGCTTAGTAAAACTTAAAACATATTTAAAGAAAACAAATGCAAATCAACATGGAAATAAAGATTAATATTGCTTATGTTATGAGATGAGTGAATTTAAAAATGTTACTGGTGTTAAGGATATTTCTCTTAAAACGTTTTATAAGTTTACAACGCAAACTAATTTTAATGATATAAAACTTTGATATGTAAGAGTGTAAAATGTTCTTATTTTCCACACATTAATTTAGTATCAATTATTGTATTCTATTATTAATTATTACATATGAATTTCTTATTAATTATCTTATATGAATGCTTTCAGAGCGAAACCTGAGACTCAAATTAGCAAAACTTACTAAATAAAAAACTATATTCAATAATAAAAATATATTTTTGTTAGTAAATAATTTAATATTACAATTGTACCGGTTAGTTTCACATTATAATTTTAAGTTTTTGAATAACATTCAATACAGTATAAGTTGAAATCTGACATAAAAATATATGTTTCATAGTTCTAACACTTAGTTTCATAATATAGAGCTAAGTTTCAGTGTCTCAATATAATATAAACATACCACATGATCTATATATGTAATATTCAATAATATAATTAAAAATTCGATTATAGTTTGGTTCACGCAAAAGAATTAAGTTTCTGTATTTAATATATCACATAATAACACACTAAAAGTTAATAAATATTCAATACATCTGATTCAATCACCTAAAGTTACATTTCTCGTAGAGTTCGTTTTATACTATAGTTAGTTTTCTAAGTTTGCTTTACCTGCCTTATATTTTATTTGTTCTGCTTGGTTTTTCTCCTACTTCATTTTTGTATCTTTTGTTTCCCATATTTAAACTTTTAATCTATTGATTAGAAAAACCTTCCCTTTTCCATTGGCTTCTTTTTGCGGGAGAAATGGATTATGAGATGTGATCATCAGCGTATAAAATGCGTGCGGGAATCAACTTATTTTTTAGTACGAAATGACAGACTTTTTATTTTGTATACCGTATTAGCCGTAGAATGTTGCAACTTCTAGCGTCCTTCTTCCTTTTTATTGAAGAGAGGGAATTTAAAAGAGGACAAAAATAAAAAAATATTCAAATTTTTCTGTACCAATTAGAGATACCGAAGATTTATGAAGTACCTTATTAAGTTTATTATAAACATGTTTTATTTATTTTTTTTTTTTTATCAGATGAACTAGAACTATTACAAGTCTCCAATGAAGTAATTTTAAATGGAGTGCTTGAATCACATTTTGTATATTTATTTAATAGGAATACAAGGTAGTCATGAGATATCTATGGCTGCTTTACTTCTCTTTGTAATGCAAATAAGAGGTCAGATTAAAAATACACAAGAATCAAATATATTCAATACGAATGGAATAGATAAATTCTTTTTTAAATTAACTCAGGAGCTTAATAAAAAAATACAATGGAGTTTTAAATTGTGAGTAGAAAGGACGGCGGGTGCCTAATTCTGTTCTTTCCGTTATGGAGTGGCATTCCACTATTCCCAGCGGAATTTACTAATTTGTGTTCAGAGTATCAGTTACATTCTCTACCAACTCAAGCTAAGGATTTGACTTTCACTAGAGATTTAGGTATTTAGGCTGGCTTAACGTGTCCAAACGAAGCTCAATATTAGAGCTAGACAATTGCTAAGTTTCCAATTATTGTGCAAGACTCTCTAATCTTTTTACAAAACAAGGCTCAGGATTTATTTTTGGGATTAAAATTAAAACTACTACTTTTTCTTTAACGAGAATAGTTTTTTTTTTTCTTGTTCAGGACACAGACATGAAATAATTAAGGAGTATGATGATTAACAGTCGTTTTAATGTTTTAGCAGATTTCCTTTAAGGGAAATCGGCTATTGAGGTTGTACTCATGACGCGATTTTCGACATTTTTCCTCAAATGTCCATCGATCCTAACAAGGAGATGATGAAATTAAGGTCCGTTCAAAACTGTGCGTGTGTGTTTATATATATATATATATATATATATATATATATATATATATATATATATATCTGTTACCGCTCTAGCGGTCGCAATTATTGTTTAATCGTTACCAAACTCAGTATTAAATCGTTTTAAGTAAAAAGGAAGATCAAGTTCGTTAATGGCTGTAGTCGAACCAGGGGAGGGAGGGTTCAGAGTGGAGGAATTTCTAAAATTCGTATAATCTGCGTTACTATACGTCGGATCGAAAAATTCAATAAAGGCAATCTTTTTGCAAATTAAATTTACTATAAATATTGTTACGTACATTTATTCTCTATCTTGAATATTAACATGTATTTGCATTTTTCAGTTTTCAGCATTCAGCAAACCCCTACTAATGTTACATAAACAATACTCTGTTATATAAAAAAATCTTAAATACCAATTATTTCCAATTATGTTTTCATTGAACTTTAACTTTGTGAAATATACGCAATTACGTTCTCTTGATCCCTCCCTTTCTTTAGTTCTAAAATTTGAGTGATTGAGTTAAAAATGATTCTGATTCATTACAAATTACAGCACTAGCTTTGGTAAATAGAATTCTATAAAATAAATATGTTATATTCAGGTACATTTCATTAATTGTTTTTCTTTCCGGTCTATCTATCTGTTCAGCGCTACGAGGTTGGCTGGCCTGTTTACAATTCAGTCGTAACTAGAGATCATTAACTTGCAAATTGACTGAGGGATTTTTCATTAATGTGTAATTTATTCACTTAACATTCACGGTAGTGTTACCAGTATGTAGATTTATCTACTGTAAACCTTCTTGTGGGAAATCTGCGTAGTTTACGCAGCCGCTGCGTGACGGACTTTTTTAATGTTCATCTGTGTTTGGGGACGATTACTCCATTTCCTTTCAGAATTCATTAAAAACGAGAGCATTGCAGTGAAACCCTGTTATCCTTTAATACTAATCAACCATGAGTGATAATTCATGGCTTATAATTAATCTATGAATTTTGTTCGCAGATCATGGGATTTGAACTCTGAAATCTAACTCCAGTGGGATGCTGCTTATTCATTATAATTTGTGAATATTATTCATTGTTTGTGGAGACCTTTGGTATTTTTATAATAGGCGACAATATTCTTGAACTTTAGTAAAGGTTTTCGAAAAAGAATGTTTGCAATCGCAGAGTCCCCTTTACCTGAATACATATGACTGATCAGCAGTAATCTTGTGTTTATGTTTATTGAATTTGCCATTATGATAGACATGTTTTTTGAGAGTCAATGTTTTGGAGAAAATGGGATTTTTGTAAAACTTGTTTATGTTATTTTGGGAGAGGATAAGATATTCATACACCATTTATATATATAAAAATGAATGATTGTCTGTATGTCCTTTATAGAATCGTAAACGGCTGAATCGAATTTTATGAAACTTGTATGTATATTACTACTAAAACAGGTTAGGTTTCTGGCTATATTAATATTCTCTGAGATGAACAGGAGCGGGGGTTATAAGGGAGGCCTGAAATTAAAAATAGCGATATTTCGTACTATTGGTTTTTCGGCAAATATGCACATAACAAACGTTGTTTATTTTTTTTATTTAGAGTAACTTTTGTAATATACCCTTTTGTTGTATACCGAAATATAAATGAGTTATACGCTAAAAACAATAGTGGGAGTCAACAATTTTATATGGCACAAAGGACTCAACCGAATTAAACGAAGCTCCTTATGTGATTTGGTATTAACAGGTACCTGATCATAAGTTACATTACAATTTCGAGGTACGAACAGGAGTGGAGGTTATAAGGGAGGTGTGAAATACAAGATCGCAATATTTCGATAAAAACAGTTGCCATCCAAGTGGTGCTTTGGACCACTTTTGAGAAAATGAACGTTTATTCATAGATGGTTCAGAAGTGAGAATTCTTTCTATGATTATTAATAATACGGTTAAAACGATAATCTACGAATATGTTATATATAAAAAAAGATTTATGCTCTAGAAACGGGTATTATAAAAATATTTTGTATTTTGTAGAATTAAATACATGACAAATACTTTCATATTAACATACAAATTGTACAAAGTAAACCACCAAAAAAAAAAATACCATCATCATTCAGCCTCAAATGATTTCCCGGGTGAAGCCGGGTACCTTAGCTAGTTCACTATAAACATATGGCTGTACACTGACCTCATTAAAGCATTTATTAATACAAGACTGATATAATTGCAAATAAGTCATACCTTGTTAATTAAACCATTAGAGCGCCCATAAATCTCCGTTTAGATAATTAATCATGCCATTAATGTAGTTCTTATATTCGAGTGTTCTGATAAATATGTAAGCTGAATAAATGTGCTAGCAAGTGGATTGGAGCAATTTACACGGCTGGATTCCCCAGAGTTTTGGGCATGTTCCAATGTAGAACACGTATGTTGGCAATGTGTCTGAATTGCATTCTGGTCTAATATTTCCGCCAAGTATACCATTCTTACGCCTCCCTCTCTACTATCTAATTCAACTACAAAGCCAGAACAGAGCTGGCTTTGTTACAACAGATTCTTTGTGGGGGAATTTGATGAGACCCAATCCAAAACTATTTGTTGAACACCTCAGTAGAGTCCCAAATTATAGGTAAGTTTAGTTACACTTATAATTATTTACATTTTCTATAAAAAGACACAGACTTCTGCCCTACATCACACACCCTAATAAATTAATCATCTACACAAGAGAGTTCAACATTTGGCACTGATCGCCCCCACCCCTAACCAATTTTCGAAATAACTTCAGTGGTAGATTGGAAAATGTTTTTCGACTGTTCTGTATACTGCGGTGATAAACTGTAGGTAGAAAGAACGTTATTTAGCATTGTGCAAAACCAATGTCTTGAGTAAAAACGTTAGATTACTTCCTTTACCTATTCTACTTTACAGATTTTTTCTAAATCTCAACCAATGACGAAAGATGATAACACCACTCCATGTAGTGACATTTAAGACCAAAAGCATAGTACTTACCACTATTTTACAACCATTTTAATCACCTAAGGCTAATTGGGGTAGGTTGTCCACAGGCTACGATTTGGCTATTTTATAGCCAGCGAGGGACTAAACATTATTTTAAAAAGAGTCCATTATTAAATAAATTCCATTTGTCCACACTGGTATCGAACCAAAGACTTATCCAACTCTGACACGTGAGTAAAAGAATTTACTATTTATATAATAGCTTGAATTGCTGAAATATGTCTGGCCCCAAACCTGTTTGAAAATAATAAATTCAAATATGGAAAACAAATGTGACGTCTCTACTTACAGTTGTTAAGTCTAGCCATTTTGACAGTGTAATCCTGTAATAAACAAAGCAACAATGTATTAAATTTATTAAATTCACAATGCAATGTCAAGAATTAGCTTTCTAATTATTTCTAGTTATGATAATAGGGTTTTATTCCACAAGTTTTTAATAAATGTTACGAGATAATGACAAAAAAAAAATGTTTCAATGGCGAATATTGTAACATTTATTAGTTAACGTTCTGACACTCATACAAGCCAATAACTTATAGTAATTACCTGAGTATATCATTAACATATGTACTTATAGAATATTTACAACTAATATCTCCTCTAAGAATGCTAATACCACTAAAGAAATTAATTTTATATGCTCTTATGTTTCTAGATATTTTATTTAACTATACTGCTCAAAAATGAATAGGGATATTGGTTATTTTTTCTTATCCTATTAATTTTAATTAAATCGATCTTAATTAAATTTATTTTTTATGGGGGAAAAAAAGACAATAATTTCTAATAAATATTAATGACATTTATAATAATAAAAAAAAATATGCTAGGCCCCATACATACCACAAAACAGCCAATATCCCTATTCATTTTTGAGCAGTTTATATTCACTTTTGATTCATTATTTAATGAAAATCAGCATTATTACTATATTAGCTATTATCGCAATGTTTTAAATTTAACGGCTATATGTTTCAGTATGATTTGATTACCTTTTGGTCTTTTAAATGATTCTAATTTAAGTCTATTTATAATCAATTAATTTAAAATTTTCGTTCAACACAAAAGATTATAGTGTAAAAAGTTCAAATTCATTTTCATTGTTGTCTACTATTTTACACTAGTAGCTAAGATTCCTGGAAGTGAAATATAAATAGTTTGACGCATTCTCTGCGATATAAAATAATCATCTTGCGTCCCAAAATTGTCTCTAAGTGTAGTAGAAAAATTATCTTTGTACATTATTTCAACGAGTGAAGTCAGCAGTATTGGATGTATCTTACAAATAATTTTATAACACGCTTTTTTCTAGCGGCCTGTATAATATTCATGAGATTTGTGGTAGGTATCATTTTTAGCAGATTTCCCTTAAAGGGATATCAGCTATTGAGGTCGTACTCATGATGGAATTTTCGACATTTTTCTTCAAATATCCATCGATCCTACCTAGTAGATGACGAAAATGATGACCGTTTAAAACTGTATATATATATATATATATATATATATATATATATATATATATATATATATTTGTCTGTTACCACTCTAGCGGTCGCAATTTTTGTTTGATCGTTACCAATCTTGATATTTAGTCGTTTTATCTAAAAAGGAAGATCCAGTTCGTTAATTGCTGAAATCGGACCGGTGGGAGGGGGAAATATTGTTATATACATTTATTCTCTATCTTGAATATTAACCAAGATGTTTGAATTTTTATTAAATCTGGGTGGACAAGTGAGTTTCCCGGCAAAAGCTAGGTCGGCCATTTCCGAAACTGATCGGCTCTCGTGAAATTTCTCTATTGTAAAACTTCACGTGGGAAATCTGCATAGTTTACGCAGACCCTGCGTACATAAATGAACATGATTTGGAGCTAAAAATGAATACGACTAACCACACAGATTGGAAGGTAGATGGAGCTTCGTCTTTAATCAAGAAGCTACTCAATTGCATCACGATACTGAGTAGACTACTGATGATTAAAATTTGTTTAAAATATCCGCGTTTGAATTTAGCATCTAATACAGAAATGTAGACACCCCCTTCAAAAAATTACCTTTAAAACTGAATAAATATTGATGAGTTACATATGACAACATTAGAGTCTAACATATTTTCTACAATTGGAATTAAATCCATATTAAATGAAGACTTAAGTATCACAAAAAAATTGTTTTTGGAGGATAACGTAAGCAGCTTGCATGTGCAACTCGATCTTTTACTATATAAAATGTTTGTCTTAAAATTATTTCCTGAAGGTTGTATCCTAACAGCGTATCGCCAATTAAGAACATGACTCATTTATCATTTAAACTGTTGCATATTCATTACATATGTTCTGTTCGTATGGAGTTCTTGCTTTTAGTACATAAAACGCAATCATCATAACTCGCATGCGAACCTATCGTGTTTATGGTTCAGTACGCCGACACAACTCGTACAAAGTTCAGGATGTAAACAGTTGAAATATATAAACTAGTGTCATTCTTCGTTCGAATCTGAGTCCTTTGCCTACTGAGATTAATTATGTATGTGTGATACTAAAATAAGAATTCTTGAGTCTCTGTAAATATCTAAATAAGGGCCCGAAATTTCTTCTGATTAAAAGGTTTTATCGGGTATTCTATGAGAAAGGAAAACTCACACGCGCAAAAGATAAGATGTCATTATGCCAATATGTGATTTTGGCAGATTTCCTTTAAGGGAAATCAGCAATTGAGGTCGTACTCATGACGCAAAATACAATATATATATATACACACACACACACATATATACATTTGTCTATTAGCGCTCTATCGGTCGCAATTTTAGTTTGATCACTACCAAACTCGGTATTTAAACGTTTTATTTAAAAATAAAGGTAAAGTTCGTTAATGGCTGAAATCGGACCACTGGGACGGGGTTTTAGAGGGGAGGATTTTTCGAAAATTTGAAATATCTCTGTTACTATACGTCGGATCGAAAAATTGTATAAAATCAATCTAATTGTAAATTACATTTCCTATAAATATTGTTATATACATTTATTTTCTATCTTGAATATTAACCGAGATATTAGAATTTTTATAAAGCGTGTGCGGATAACGGACCAGATGAGTTCGGCTAACTTCGGTACTAGTCCTGAGTTTCCGTCAAAAGCTCGTGAAATTTCTCTATTGTAAAACTTCACGTGGAAAATCTGCTTAGTTTACGCAGACCCTGCGTGACTGACGTTTTGCGAGTAACAGCAAAAAGTACAGCTTCAAAAATTGTAACAACAACAACGTTTTCACTGTCGTAGAAAAACTGTGGAAAGTAACCAACTTGAAGTCTTTCACGCCTCGCTCCAGAAGCCGATTACTATTCAAGCACATAGCCCATAGATATATAACACGTAGATTCATAGATATATTAGTTTCTGAAATAGAAAACAGTTCTGGAAGATAAATCTGGCTGAATTATTCCCCGTCAAAACAACCAGCGGGAAAATAACGGTTGGCAAATGATGAATAACGAGCTTGATATAAGATGTATACTCAGAGAATATTTTGTGCGGGGTATTATCGCGTTGTAACATTTAAGCCCCTAGATCGGCTGTCTGCGTTAATACCACTTCGCGAGCTAGGCTAAGCCGAGATATAGGGGCGTTCTGCCAAGACTCAGCCAGTCTTTTAACAGGCTCTTGAGTCTTGGCAACTGAGACTGTTCATCAAGGCGATGTATTTATTTGCCACTTATCAACATCTATGTCCTTGTGATTTTAGGATTCTGCGATATCTATTTCAAGAAAATGTATTTTGCTTTTCGTGGCTTATTCCTCGACAGGTAAAGTCATAGCTAGTAAAATAAATTTACTTTCTCAGTTTAGTGCTCTACAGAACTTGTGGAACCTCAGCATTCGTAGCAACACTCTGTTTTGGATTCCTAGAAAATCAATGGTTCTCTTCCAGGAGATTTGACCATTGCAAACTATAGCTACCTTTAGATTAAAATCTTCTGTTTTGCAATCCGCATCGCTAAGAAGGAATTAAGTCATCATGGGTCATTAAGGTATCTGATATCGCGGTCCGTGTGTTATAATTACCGATAATTTTCGTTGGCTCTCTGGCTGTCTTCATCGGACAAACAATGACTTTTGTGTAGGTATACTAGGAGGTATTGGTTAGGGGACCTAGATGTAACATTGGGTGCATTGTTCCCTGCCGTTGTGCCGAAGATGGCCGAAGAGCCACCGAAAATTAGCAGAAGCTTGAACACAAGGACAGCTGAAACAGTTAGCTGGCTAAATATAAATTGGGTTACAATGTTCTCACAGCCTGAACAACCCGAGTCCATGGTCCACAGGTAACACGGAAGACTTTTTCAAGGCTACATAGATCAGCCATCTGTGCTAATCTGTTTAACACTTCTGTCCCTGTAATTAGGCCTACAATAATGTTCCGTTACAAAATATAACTAAAGCGTTAAACTTAACTTCTGGATATTCGAATTGGCTTGACAAGATACCCGTTCGGTCATTTCGAATAGAGTAATCTTACGTCTAATATAACATACGCCCATAGTAAAAACGGTTCTACTATATGGCGATACTAGTGGGAGTTTGTTATATTTAACTACTGGCTTGTGATGCTATCAACGAAATAACTGAACAAATGTTTATATACTCTATTACTGTAACTAATATTCAATCTTGGCTTGACCGTTTGGTGAATCATAATAACAAGTGTATAATAATAATAAGTATAAGTCCGTCACGCAGGGGCTGCGTTAACTAAGCAGATTTACCTCGTGCGTCACCCCAAAATGTACATTTACCACTCAAAACGAAAGGATCAAATGAGAACAATATTTGGTATTTAGGCCTCAAATAACAGCTTTGTGCTTCATAATATAACAGCTCATTGCTAATATGACATGAGTAGGAGTGGGGGTTTACTGAATGCCGAAAACTAAAAAAATGCAATTATCTCGGTTAATAATCAAGATAGTGAAAAAACGAGCATAACAACATTTATTGGCTCTAAACAATTTTTTGATCCCACTCATAATAACGGAGATATTTCGAACTATCGATATTCGCTCCTTCTAAACCCCCCATCCCAATAGTCCGATTTCAGTCATTAACGAACTTCATCTTTGGTTTTACATAAAACTAAATATCGATTTTGGTAATGATTAAACAAAAATTGCGACCGCTAGAGCGTTAACAGAAACACATAAACACGCACACATACACACACACACACACACACATAGACAGACACACACACTCACACACACACACACACACATATAGTTTTGCACGGACCTCATTTTCGTCATCTCCTGGGTAGAATTGATGGACATATGAAGAAATTTTTCAAAAATCGCGTCATGAGTGCTACCTCAATTGCAGCGATTTCCATTAAGGGAAACATGCTAAAAACATTTAAAGTAAAAATACATAATTGGAAGATATTCCATCTTTTCATCTATTATTGACCTTCCTCCTTCATGCATTCAACGACGATTGGATTGAGGTCATACCTTTGGATACTTTACCGTAGGCATTTCTGCAGTACACTATTGTGGAACAAGGAACCACAGCTGGGATTTTCGGACTCCAAACATCATACATGAGTGCAGGATATTTATAGCTTAGAATTCATTCAAAACATAAATATTGAAATGTGAAATGGGAACAGAGAACATGGTCTTTACCAGAATATGGAATACATTAGGATAATGTATGTTTGAATGTTGGTGGTCTCTTCAAGGCCTGTATAGTGATCGTGACGTTTTCAGAAAACCGTTAGGTTTCAATGCTTTATGCTTTGCAGAAGATACTGCACATACTTTATATATACACATACTTTTTTATCAAGAACTTGTTACAAAATTATAAAAGGATATGAAGAAAATTTCCATTACTCAGGTGCTGAGTGATTAGCAAAATACCGAAATTTCCTAATTTATGAAGGAAATATTTTACTTTCAAGTCGGAATACTTTGAGTATTGTTTGTATTCAAATAGTCAGCGAAAATGGTTAATACCATTCTACTTCAATTATATACAATTTGGCCTTTCGATTATGCTGGTTTCAGTTGTACTACAAAAAAGTATAACACTTTGTAAGTATTACTTACAAATAAGTATATATTACCTCAACAAAAAAAAGAAAAAATCAAAAGAAAATACTATAATAAAAAACGTTTCAATGAACGTCTTGAGATTAAGGGTTGGTAAGGTAGGATATGCTCTGACCTTAGAATTTTACGTACTACTAACTGTATACGGGTATACATATGGAAGTAGCCTGTGCCTATTTTTGTCATCTTTTGAGTCGAAGAACAATTCTAGAAGCTCGAAGAGGTGAAAGAACCAATCACACGGCTTTTAGTTAAAGCGAGAGGCTTAACACTTGAGCGGTTAGCCAGCTCAGTTCGTCATTATGTTATTTTAATATTTATGAGGTGTTGTCCGAAGCAGGGACTCAGCAGCCTGTGTGTGGTATCCCGGAGCTGACAGATACCTTAGCTCAATGTACGCATGACTAGAATTACACCTTTGATAATAAGCGCTCATCTTCTACCAGCTGATCCATAGATATATCATATAAGTATGTCCGACTGTGATGTTAATCACTCTCTCTTGTGTAATATCCTATTAAATAACACAGAGACTAATTTCATCCTCCGAAGTTCAGGTTTTAGCGGATTTCCCTTAATGGGATCGTTTTTACTCTCAATTCTTATAAGAACCAGCCGTGTTACCCGTCGTTGACTGGTTGAAATAGGAATAATTTCTCTTGAAAGTATAAAGACTGCACTCACAAAATCATTCCTTCATATTCATCAATTAAACAAATTCTCTGTATCATGAACGGTAGCCATTGATTCGTTTTAACCGACGTATCAGCATTTAGGCGATTCTATGATTAGTCTAGACTTGATTTTATCCGAAGACTAACTAATATAAAATTTGTGACAAACTCATTAAATAAAAGTCCGTCACGCAGGGGCTGCGTAAACTAAGCAGATTTCCCCTGTGAAGTTTTACAATAGAGAAATCTGCATACTGGTAACACAATACCACCGTGATTAGATATAGAGAAATCTTTCAGTTAATTAAAATAAATACCCAACTGAAATGGCTTCTGAATTGTACGAATAATTTATATTTTAATAACTCAAATTTCAGTAGTCCAAGAACTAAAGAAGGGGGGGGGTGGCGGATGAACAAAACGTATTTGCATAAATTTCACGAAGTAAGGAAGGTAAGGTAAGGTTAAAAACGCCAGGTTAGAAGAAGCTCCGCCTGAGCCGAGAAATGACGAAGATGGCCGACATAATCCGAACTATACCCCACCACAGACTTCATAAAAATGCAAATATCTCGGTTAATATTCAAGATAGAGAATAAATGTATATAACAATATTTATAGTAAATTTAATTTGCAATAAGATTGGTTCTATACAATTTTTCGATCTGATGCATAATAACGGAGATATTTTGAATTTTCGAAAATCCCCTCCTCTAAACCCCCCCTCTCTCTGGTCCGATTTCAGCCATTAACGAACTTGATCTGTCTTTTTACATAAAACGGTTAAATATCGAGTTTCGTAACGATAAAACCAAAATTGCGACCGCTAGAGCGTTAACAGACAAATATATATATATATATATATATATATATATATATATATATATATATATATATATATATATATATAAATAAATATATATAATTTTGAACGGACCTCATTCTCGTCATCTCCTGGGTAGGATCGATGGACATTTGAAGAAAATTTTCGAAAATTGCGTCATGAGTACGACCTCAATAGCTGATTTCCCTTAAGGGAAATCTGCTAAAATCCATAGTCCCACCCAGGCTAAAAGAGGGTGGCAACAGGTAGACAATCCGACCAAATGAGTCATACTAGCAAAAATGGGCTTCAATAAATAATAATAACTGATACCATAATAATGGTTTCCCTCAGAAATACCAATATTGGATATTCGGAAGCACTAAATAATCCATTAATTGCCTTAAAATTTGTCATATTTATAGTTTTGTGCATGAAGAGTGGAATGAACGAAAGTCCGTCACGCAGGGGCTGCATAAGCTAAGCAGATTTCCCACGTGAAGTTTTACAATAGAGAAATCCGCCTAATAACAACAGTAGTAGTAGAGAATCTCTAAACCTATTCACGAGGGACGTAGTACCGAAACGGCCCGCACTAGCTCTCGGCGGAGGGTCCCGAACATACCCGAATCCTGCCGACCATACACATGCATACAAATGCAAATATTTCGGTTAATATTCAAGATACAGAATAAATGTATATAACATTATTTATAGTACATTTAATTTGCAATAAGATTGATTCTATACAATTTTTCGACTTGACTTATAATAACAGAGATATTTCGAATTTTTAAAAATCCCACCTCTAAACCACTCCCCCCTCCCACTGGTCCGAATTCAGCCATTAACAAACTTGATCTCTCTTTTTATGTAGAACGCTTAAATATGAAGTTTGGTAACGATCAAACAAAAATTGCGACCGCTAGAGCGTTAACAGACAAATATATATATATATAGATATATATATATATATATAATTTTGAACGGACCTCATTTTCGTCATCTCCTGAGTAGGATCGATGGACATTTCAGGAAATTTTTCAAAACTCACGTCATGAGTACGACCTCAATAGCTGATTTCCCGTAAGGGAAATCTGCTAAAAAATTGACTACCGTTCTTCGAGTCAAATTGTATTATCTGAGCTTCTGGAGAAAACATACAATTTTGTTTAGGCATTATGTTGTAACTCGATAGGAGAATGTTTGACGAGTAAAGTGTCGATTTCCCGATTCTCATCAGGCAGTTTCATGAAATACAAATAAAGTCTAGCGCCCAGAAAGCGGAAATTAATCTTTCAGAACTCATAAATGTAAGGTAAGGTTCAGTACCAAAATCCTTATTCTAAAAACAATTCGTTAATTAGAATTTTTCGATAAAACTAAAGCTAACGAAGGTATTGATGAATATATGTATAAAATATTCATGTCGAAGTAAATCCCCCTTCACATCCAAATGGAAATTGGGATTCTCATATAGACCACGTTGTACCATGGGATAATTCTCATAAGTATAAAAAATTAATGAAATCCTCCTAGATTGTAAGGACTCACACGAGAGTAAATCATATTTATTATAGTATGTTTTTATTTTTAGCAGATTTCCCTTAAGGGAAATCAGCTATTGAGATTGTACTCATGACGGAATTTTCGACATTTTTCTTCAAATGTCCATCGATCCTGCCTAGTAGATGACGAAAATGAGGTCCCTTCAAAACTCTCTATATATATATATATATATATATATATATATATATGTATATTGTCTGTTAACGCTCTAGCGGTCGCAATTTTTGTTTGATCGTTACCAAGCTCGGTATTTAAGCGTTTTATGTAAAAAGAAAGATCAAGTTCGTTAACGGCTGAAATCGGACCAGTGGGAGGGGGGGTTTAGAGGGGAGGATTTTCGAAAATTCAAAATATCTCCGTTACTATGCGTCGGATCGAAAAATTGTACAGAATCAATCTTATTGAAAATTAAATTTACTATAAATATTGTTATATGCATTTATTCTCTATCTTGAATATTAACCGAGATATTTGCATTTGTAATCTGCATGTTCGGACTTTCCGCCGAGAGCTCTGGTGGTCATTTCCATAACTATTCGTCCCTTGTGAATAGGTTTAGAGGTTAGGTTAACTGTTTTTTGGGGCTAGAAACTTCTGGGTTATTACGCCCTAAATAATGTTTTAGGTTTAGAGGTTTCTTACTACTACAGTTATTAGGCAGATTTCTCTATTGTAAAACTTCACATGGGAAGTCTGCTTAGTTTACGCAGCCCCTTCGTGACGGACTTTTTTTTTTATTTTTGAGGCTGCATCGCTGGGAAGTATCGTCATTGTGAGGATTTCAGCTAATCTGCTCCAGCATTTGGAATTTTTGTTCTGCAAATTTTTGATAGAACTGCGTCCATCTTCGTCAGGCATAAATTCGATAGGACGCAGTTCTATCGAAAATTTGTAGAACAAAAATTCCAACCGCTGGAGCAGATAGCCGAAATCCTCACAATGAATATAGTATGTTTGTGAATATTTTTCCATTCCACACCGATTAGAAGTATAAATATGACTCATTTTAAGGAAATAAATGGATTATTTAGTATTTCTGTCATTCAACATTTGTATTTCGATAGGGAAGCATTACTATATCAGTTTTATTATTATTTAAAGTCCACTTTTTTCTTCTATGATTAATTGGGGCGGATTATCGTAAGGTTACCACCCTTTTGTCCCTTTTACAGTCAGAATGGGACTCCCCAAATTCCTTTAATTCCTTATTTTATTCTGAGTTGGTATTCTGGCAGGTGGAAGTGATTTCTAAAGTATGTAGGATGAAAGAATTGTTGGCAACGCTTCAACTATAATGATTTATTGAAACGGCAAAGCGCTTTCGATCCTGTGCATCATCGTCAGTGTCCGAAGGTCTTCGATGTTGACCTGACGGTTCTTGGACCCAGACCTTATTTTATTTAATGAGTTCAGCAATAAATTTATATCTGTCAGTTACCTAATAGTTAACTAATAATTATAATTATTTATTAATTATACTAATTAGTTACCTAGCAATAAATTGATATCTGTTAGTTAGATAACAGCAAGTCTAATCATTGACTTGTCTAAATTCTGATATGTTGACTATTTAATACAATATTACACAAGAGAGAGTGATTAACATCACAGTCGGACATACTTATATGATATATCTATGGATCAGCTGGTAGAAGATGATAAGTAACGTGAAGCGTTACGTTTTAATTATTTATCAAACATATTAAATGTTTTAAAAAATCAAAAAAAATCAATGAAATCATCCAAGACTGTGAGTCCTTAAAAAGGATCTTTAAGTCAGGAAACATTGAATATTCTAGTATTCCGTAAGCCAATGTCAGTGCTTTTATTAAAATTACCGTTTATTTTAATTCATAGGTACGTAACCTAATAAGTTGATAATTTAGTTTAAGCATTTTATTCTACCATATTTGGCATGAAAAATAGTATTCCACGTGCCATATGTACCTAATAGCAACGTCAATAACACTAAGATATTTCACTATACAGTCAGACACAAATCACTCTGAAAGTATCGAGTATATTGCCAGAACCAAACAAAATAAATATCATTCTAAATGCCCCGTTAAATGGACCCACTAGCGACTAAAGAGCCTAGCTGATTTACACTATTTGGCAGGCCTGCCTGAGACCAGAGCCTACTACCCCATTGGGAGCATTGTTACCAACAATAACAATTATCCCAAATACAATAACACCTCTTATCAACAATACCCTTAGATCCGTTATCACTTCAGTACAATAACAGGTTTCGGCCGCGGCTGTCGGTTCTTACCGTCTATATCAGCCCTCCCACCAGGCAGCCGCCTTATCTCCCGCCTCCGTGCCTACCATTCGTGAGCCTTTCTTCTCTTTGTTTGATAGCTCAACTTACGAAACTTAATTTTTTTTCTCTGTTTGGTTAGGTATTATAACTAATTAGGATCTACAAGACTGTTACATCTTATAAGATGTGAAATTCAAGTCTCATCTGTAGTTTTTAAAATACCCAATATTTTGCATTTGACCCTTTGACTGCTGTCGTGTAAACACGGGACGCGTCCGACAACGCTCTGAACTTGTTATCAAGAACCTGCTGTCCTTTACTTCAGTATATAGCCGATTGCTCTAGGGCTTCTTAAACTATGGGTCGCAACCCCATTTGGGGTCGCGTAGCAAAATTCTGGGGTCCCGAGAGATAAAAGTACAATTTATGTTTTATCTTCAGTTACAACTTATTCGTCGATTCGACGAATATGTTTTATCTACAGTTATAACCTATTCGTCGATTCGACGATGGTTCTTTTACAAAGAAAAGGTTATCTTTCCTTTGGAAGGACGAGGCGATTTTCTACTTCCGGATGTATGTAGGCAATAAAAAACAGGCACATCCATCTCATTAAATTTTTAACTTATACTTTAATTTAATACTTACCACGCAACTACTTGAATATATTCGAGAGAATTAAGACGGCCAGAATCCTCTTTTATTTTTGAAACTATAATAAATACAATTCTATAATTTTTTGTGCAATTTTTAATTTTAGATTTTTGTATGTTTCAAAACGAATTCTAAACTTATGTATTTTCATATGTATATGTATATTGTTACCTAATAAATAAATCATCAAAAAATATTAATTTATTTTTCTTTTATATTTGTATGGGGTCGTCAAGAAACTCGCAATCATAAATTGGGTCGTCAAGAAACTCGCAATCATAAATGGGGTCGTAAATTACAAAAGTTTAAGAACCCCTGCTCTAGACGAGTTAAATCGCGGCTAGTGTGGATGTAATAGCAACATCTACTCCCCACTAGAGGCGTTTTGAATGATGGCATGAATCTGAACCGTAACCGAATTATTTTTAAGTAGATTTTGTGACCATTTATTTAATTATTTTCCAGAGATTTAGCAGTTTTTTTACTTATCATGTGCTGTAATATCCATAAATGCATTAAAAAGAAAAACCCGTCACGCAAGGGCTGCTTAAACTATTTCCCACGTGCTAGTATGACGCACTAGTGATCTCATATCGCTTAATATTCTAACTGAAAAACAGAAAGTACGCTTTACTCGCTTAATATTTGAGTTACGAAAAAAAAATCTCAGAGCAACAATTGTAGAGCTTCAATAGTTTACCAAGATTGTATTCTATAACCATTTATGATCCGACTAATGACAACTGAGATATTTTGAATTTTCGAATACCCCTCCCTCTTCAAACTATACCTATGTACTAGTGCTACTCTTTTTTTTCCTGTACCTTTGGGTTTCCCCATACCCGCGGTCTCCAATTAATAAGAGTTATAAAATTTTGAATAGATAAATTGGGCCAGGTAACTTAGCCTAACTCACCCAGCACGGCTAAGCTTAAAAGTACAACATTTGGGAGATTTAGTTTAAGTCCGAAAAGTCTTAGGGGAACCCGCAGCTGCGACTCTGCCTCTGTTCAAAGAAGTGGCAGCAAGAGCCAAACTAACTAGCCTACATACCTAAAGCCTAAATACTAACCTAAACTCACATAAAACTATACATATAATTTACAAATAAATTCAATTTTACTTGTCTTTCAACACTTTTTGGGCAAAGGTCCTGAAGGCTGAAAATCTATCAGCGTCGTTTACCAAAATATGGTAGCCCTCAGGAGGCCAGTTCACATATGAGAAAGCACTCATTAGCCGAATACGCTTGGCGTTGAAACGCGGACATTGGAGGATCACGTGGTCAGCCGTATCCAACTCGCCACTGGAGCACAATGGGGATTCCTTTCGTTTGAAGAGCATGAAGCTTCCTATAAAGAGCACAAGTGCTACTCCCCTCCCATTCTATGGGCATCATTTCTATGGGTTAATAAATGCTCAGATCGCCGCAAGGTGCCCTGGTGAATCGACTCAATATCAATATGAACAACAAGGTATTTAAGGGTTTGTTTACCCAGCCGAAATGCTGTCTTTATTCCTGATCTATGGTCTATAACTTATTCTCGGGAACATATCGTGAATGATGGTGCCTTACGTGCTTGGCCCAGTGCCTGAGGCCTAAAACATGAACGTACCCAGGCTACATCTTTTAATCTTGTTTTTTTTTCCGTCAGTTGAACCTGCTCTCAGTTGAAAAGAAGTCTAAGATTAAATTTAGAAAGATTCTCAAAAAGACCGTTTTAAGCATTTGTTACATACCTATAAATAATTTTGACTAATATCTTTATAATGATTTGGGGGAAAAAAAAAATGTTTTCAAAGCAAACAACTTCTGCTTGATTTCAAAATGATGAAAGATAATTTAATTTCTATTCAAAAAATTGAGCAAACTTTTTCAACATTAGAAATGTATAATTTCTGAAATATGTCATAATTTATCTATATTAATATTAATATCTTACACTATTGATGAAATAAATTATTCTATTCATTTTTAGATGTTACTAAATATATTATATGCAATATAGTGTACTACTATATCCACTATATCCAAAACTGTAATTTTTATAATGTTGAAATATTTTAATGTTATAAATTATTGAACTTTTATTTTTGTATTATTATTATATCTTTTTTTCTTTTTGTTTCAGGGGTTTGAGAAATTAGTTGCAAGCATCAAAGTGTATGTTCTTCAACCTAAATAAGAAATAGAGAAGTCGATTTAAAAACAATTCGTTGTGTCCTTCTATAATGACAATTTTCAAACAGAGCATCAGAAACGAAATGGCTGTTCGAAAGCGAAAAAGAGCCCAGAAAATGATATAGAATCATTTAGAAAACAGAGCATTTAGAGAACAAGCGAATGATCCCAAAGATGAATTGAATAATATATTCATTGTACGGTGGTAGTTGGTAATTCTGACATTTTGAATGAATCATGAAACATAAATGATTGCTTAGACTTATTTTGCCATCTTTGCGTTTCATTCAGTTTCTTTTACAATTTCTCAAATGTTGGTTACATTGCAACTGGGATGGATCTGAAATATTGAAAGTCCGTCACGCAGGGGCTGCGTTAACTAAGCAGATTTACCACGAGCGTCACGTACTTGCATTTATCTCAAAAAGTAAATGTTCATTGAGAACAACATTTGGTATTTAGGATTCAAATAAAGTGATTCTTAATTGCTTATTATTAATATGATATGAATAGGAGTAGGGCGAATTTCCTTGTTAATAATCAAAATAGTGAAAAAAACGTCCATAACAACATTAATAGAACATTACATTTGAACTATGATTGGTTCTATACAATAATTCGATCCGACACATAATAACGGAGATATGAAGATTTTCGGAATTCCCCCATCGAAACTCATTTAGATTTGATCCGTCAACGAACTTGATCTTTAGTTCTGCATATAAAATTTAAATATCGAGTTTGGAAACGCTCAAATAAAAATTGCGACCTCCAGAGCGTTGACAGACCTTATTTTCTCCATCTCCTGGGTAGGATTGATGTACATTTGAGGAAATGTTTCTAAAATCGCGTTATGAGTACCACCTCAAGAACTGATTTCCCTCAAGGGAAATCTGCTAAAAATGATGGGTAACATAAAGTAGACTTGCTTTTATGATTAAAATTAATCAGAACTTAAATGGAATTCACTAAAATGAGCTCAAGGGAAATCTGCTAAAACGCCCCATTCTTGGAGTTTCATTTAAAAAAAATAAATGTCTATCAACGACATATATTAACACAATGCTTTACTAATGAATCCCAGTCCATCACAGCCCACTAATATTAACTGTTATTAGATTGAACTGTTTATCCCAAACTGAATCTGCCTAAGGATGTGTTCATATTAAGCCTAAAGTATTCGGCTCATAGAAGCCACTTATTTCATCAGGTTCTTTGGGAGTCGTCAAGAAAAATAAACGTGTTTACAAATTGGCGGGAAAAAGTGATAAGTATAAGGAGCGTTAATATCCCTAAATAATAAATCTCGGGGCTAGCATTAGTCTAATAACTTGTAATATGAGAGGGCGGGGTGTTGTGCTGCCACCCAGGGGGTTAATCACTGGTAACGAGCATGCGGGGAATTTGTTAGTATAATGTGGCGCCGTCGCTTCCACCATCAGCTGATCCTTGGCCAATCAGGACACCTTACAGCTGTTCGTGTTTCCGCCCAACTTACTAGTGGCACAATTAGTCTGAACGGCGTGAAAGTAAATGACGTCTCATATTCGGTTGCCAAACGCCCCTGATGTCTGATGTCAAAATATTCGCGGCGGCTGTCAGGTTTCAGAAAAGCGAGATTGATTTCAAAAGTCCTTCACACAGGGGCTGCGTAAATTGAGCAGATTTCCCACGCGAAGGTTCACAGTAGATAAATATACATACTGGTAACACCAAGAATAATACGAACGGTAATGAGAAACCTTTCAGTTACAAGTTAATAACTCTACAACGGAAAGCGCCTGAATTGTAAAAAAACAAGCCAGCCAACCTGAATTCTACACTGGAAAGAAAAACCATTAATGAAATATATCTGGATGTGACATATTAATTTTATTGAAAACTTCTACTACAGCTAGTGTTTTAATTTGTAATGAATCAGAGTAATTATAATCTCAATTTCTTAAATTTTAGTAATCCAAAAATAAAAGAAGGGAGAGGGGAGCAACAGTACGTATTTGCATATATATATATATATATATATATATATATATATATATATATATATATATATATCACAAACAATATGGAAAACAATATTCCTTATTTAACCTTGTAATGTAGTGGTGATGATATTATTAATATAACTTGAGTAGGAGTTTACTGTAGTAACTTGAGTAGGGGGGTTTACTGAAAGTGGATAACTGAAAAATGCAGATATCTCGGTTAATATTCAAGAGAGAGAATAAATGTATACAACGATATTTATAGTACATGTAATTTGCAATGAGATAGATTCTATTCAATGTTTTGCTACGACTTATGGTAACGGAGATATTACGAATTTTCAAAAACCCTCCCCTCTAAACCCCCCCCCACTCCCACAGGTTAGATTTCAGCTACTATTGAACATTATATGTCTTTTTACATAAAACGTTTAAATATCAATAACATCAACAAAACAGGCCATATACAAATGCCCCCCCCCCCATGGACCTAGTCGTTTTTAATTAAATTAAAAAAGAGAAGTGCACAAATAAATATCAATATTTTAAGGGATGTCTTTTTCGACTTATGCGAGATATGTTTATGAACGTACAGGATTAATCAAAATGGACCCACGGAAGATCTAAACGGATTATTCCTTTGAAATATTGACAATTTTCGCCATTACAGTAATTTCCTTTACTTCGTTCAAGGAAGTAAAAACGATCTGAAAAATATTTGACATTTGATGAATTTTGAAGACATACGAAAAAAAGTACGTCACGCGGGTGCTCATGAACAAACAAAAATTGCGACACACACACACACACATATATATATATATATATATATATATATATATATATATATATAATTTTGAACGGACCTCATTTTTGTCATCTCCTGGGTAGGATCGATGAACATTTGAGAGGAATTTTTGAAAACTTGCGTCATGAGTACGACTTCAATAGCAGATTTCCCTTAGGGGAAATCTGCTATAAATGTAATTCTCACGCTCATAGTTATCATCGGCTCTTCGACAAAGGTCATAATACTACAAGGAATGTAGTGTGCGACCAAGAGTTTCAACAGTCTTGCCGTCACGTTATGTCCATTATTTCCAAATTTATTTTAGTTTCTTTGAAGTTATTCCTTTGGAAGCTTGGACCAATCAATGCAAGATGAGTATTAAGCCAAAACTATTGGACTGACCAATGATTGACAAATGTGTGTGAACCAGTTTGTGGTCAGCGCTTCATGTGTTTTGGCAAATTCTATCTCAGCGAGAAAGTGGATACTGTTTCTGAAGTTTGCGTTGGTTGCAACTGTAGCTGAGATTGGAGAATTTACTAGTGTAATTGGGTTTTCGGCAAACATTATTGTCCTATCTTAAAGGTACAATCAATGATATAGTCCTCTTTGTAAAGTATCACTTGGAACCCAGAGGCTACAATTATATAATCCATGGATTGAGATCGAAAGTATCTAGCATGAAGAAGGGTGAAGATTTACCCATTTTAAGTAACGAAATTTGGCTCTTAAGAGTGACGACGAAACCACTGAAGCAATTAACCGGAGTTGAGTAGAAGAGCTTTTGGCCCAGCAAAGCAGCTACTGAATAAAATGGTAATATATTACTTGGAAATAAATACATATTTTGTTCATTACCCATATAACTCCACTCTTACACACATATATATATATATATATATATATATAATTTTGAACTGACCTCATTTTTGTCATCTCCAGATCGATGTACATTTGGGATCATTTTTCAAAAATCGCATTATGAGTACGACCTCAATATCTGATTTACCTTAAGGGACGTTTGCTAAAATTTCCTCCACTAGTACATTACAGTCATTGATAACCTCATTTAGAAACTATTCTACGTAAGCGCTATTTGAGTACAATTTGAAATACAAGCTGCCCTAATTTTGTAGATTTTCCTGAAGATATGAGGTGACTTGTGACAGGATTTTTGGAAAATGAGGTCCAAATTTATTTATGCAGTATATATATATATATATATATATATATATATATACACGCACACACGCACAAAAATGTATCTGTTTTATAACTTGTTCAAGTTCTAGCAGCCACATATTTTGTTTGACCATTACCAACCAAAAAAAAATAAGAAATTTTAATGGCTGAAATCGGACCTAAAGAAGTAGCGTGCAATTAAGTTAACAATGAAATTTATCTAGAAATAATTATATAAATAGTAATTCAGTATTCCATGTGCACGATAGTTGTGTTGTTTTTTTAGGGTTTGCTTAGGATTATAAATCATTTAAACGTTTTTATTGAAAATCGTAAACATGACAGCTGTAAAGAGGTTAAATGTATGCAAGTGGAACACTTTCCCAAACGATTAGCTCATTGTTTTAGAAAATCATGATAATAACAACCGACTCTAAGCAGGTGCGCTTCGGTAGAGGCGTCGTTTGTAAATCCCCTTTCTCCAGGGATCGTTCTATGGAACTTTAATAACTGTATTTATAAACAGAGGGCCATTTTGTAAGCTGCCTCCGACATGAATCATTTCCTTATTAGACCCTCCCAGATTAGATTGTGATAATGATAGGTGAGAAACAAGCAGATGAGAACTGTGCCAACACCTTCAGGAGTAAATCCATAGTTCTTAATAAAGTCGTAGAGGGAGATACCATCGGTCAGGAGCCTCATGGCTCTTATCTATCCTAATGGCTGTGGTTAGGAAATGTTAAAATATGTTAAAAAACTTAGCCTTTCTGCTGGGAATATTTCGGAAGTTGGCCCACTTGTAGATTAGTATTAGATAAAGTCTATGCTGATAAAGTCGGGTATATAAATGAGAAAGGAGCAACCTGATCAAGCAGATAGATGTCTGATAAAGATAATGCCTGAATTTTAAGTATGACTGAAGAGAAACTATCTCATAATTAATTAGGGTCCTTTGTCTAATTAGAATGTTAGGTTCATAAATCATCCCCCTCGTCAGCAGATCATCAACTGATCATCAGCGAATATTAGCAGAGTCCCTTTTGTACAGGAGCACAGCATCCCTGGGTAACACAAATAAATTAATTTAGTTTTTTGAGATTTCTTTAATTTCTTAAATACTTCTAATGGGCAGATATTACTCACAACTCTGCGGTGTTATCCCAATTTATGCATTGAAATGAAAATATACAAGTTCAAATCGCCCAAGCTAAATGTGAGTTCAATTCCCGTAGGAGACTCTTTGGTTTTTGGCTCACCAATTGAAATTCGAACACCCATGACAGCTAGAAAAGATGGGTACACGTAAAACAATGCATTCATTAAAAGTCCGTCACGGAGGGCTGCGTAGACTAAGCAGATTTTCCACGTGAAGTTTTACAACAGTTTAGAGCCGAACAATTATGGAAGCTGGCAAACTAGCGGCACGACTAGACCCTAAATTGGCCGATCCCATCTCGTCCGTTATCCACAAACACAATAAAAATGCAAATATCTCAAGATATTTATATAAAATACATATAATATTCAAGATAAAGAATAAATGTATATTACAATATTTATAGTAAATTTAATGTGCAATGACATTGATTCTATACAATTTTTCAATCCGACGTATTGTAACGGAGATATTTCGAAAATCCTTCCCTCTAAATCTCCCCCCTCCCTCCCACTAGTCCGATTTCAGCCATTAACGAACTTGATCTTTATTTTTACATAAAACGTTTAAATATCGAGTTTGATAACAATCAAGCAAAAATTGTGACCGTTAGAGCGTTAACAGACATATATATATATATATATATATATATATATATATATATATATATATATATATATTTGTCTGTAAACACTCTAGCGGTCGCAATTTTGGTTTTATCGTCATCTCGGTATTTAATCGTTTTATGTAAAAAGGAAGACCACGTTCGTTAACGGCTGAAATCGGCCCAGCGGGAGGGGGGGGGGTTAGAGGGGGATTTTCGAAAAATTGCTCCAAATGTCCATCGATCCTACCCAGGGGATGAAGAAAATGAGGTCCGTTCAAAACTATATGTATATATATATATATATATATTTGTCTGTAAACACTCTAGCGGTCGCAATTTTTGTTTAATCGTCATCTCGGTATTTAATCGTTTTATGTAAAAAGGAAGACCAAGTTCGTTAACGGCTGAAATTGCCCCAGCGGGAGGGGAGGGGTTTAGAGGGGGGATTTTCGAAAATTCAAAATATCTCCGTTACTATACGTCGGATCGAAATATTGTATAGAACCAATCTTATTGCATATTAAATTTATAAATATTGTTGTTTACATATATTCTCTATCTTGAATATTAACCGAGATATTTGCATTTTTATTAAGTGTAACGGACAAGATTTATCTATTGTATAACTTCATGTGATAAATCTGCTTAGTTTACGCAGCCCCTTCGTGACGGACTTTTATGATTAACTTTAATCAGAACTTATGCCGAATTCACTAAAACGACTTTCAGATTAGTGTGCTTCAAGTAAATCTTTGTTCAACTACATTCCATATTATTTCTTAATTGGCAGATGAGGTTTTAAATAATCAATGTGATATTTAGTTGATTATTTTTATTAATTATTAACGGCCACTTGTTGATATTATGGGCTAATTGAGACGGGTTATCCTTAGGTTAGTACCATTTTCTAGCCAGGAAGTAAGGATTTTATTTGATTAGCCCGGTACTTAATAAATTCCTATTTGCCCAGAAGGGAATCGAACTCGCCACTTATGTAGATGATTGAATAATGCTTTTGATTTTTTTAATGGCATTTGCAATGTTGTTTTAATGGTCAGTGGTGTTCGAAGGACAGTTTTCTAAAGAGGTCTGTGAAAAAAATAAAAATAATACACACTCTCAACTCCTTTTTATGAACCTGAAGGATTCGCTAAAGCTTTCTTACACTGGTCTCTAATCTTACAAGAGGCAACAGCGACCAGAGAACCGTGTGAGATATATCGGCCTTTTGCAGACTTAGGCTGTAGACAGTTATCGCCTAGTTAGCAGAATTCCTTAAGCTTATTAGTTGAATGTGTCAGAAATCCGATACAACCCACTGTCTCTCAGCTGAGAAATCTCCATTCCCACTAATCTCTTCTTAATGACCCGGCTCCATTTCCTCTCAGCTTGTCCCACGAATAAAGACCAGTCGGAAGTCCGCTTCGGCCCACTAATATGGCCGGTTTCCAGTCAGTTGGCACCTCTCGTCTGTTAATCTTCTTTGGATAACGAAATTCCGACTTAAACATATGTTATACATATGTATTGAGCTTAGCCGTAGGTGTGTATATTAGAGGTAGGAAAAAAAGAAAGAATCAAAGTAAAACTAAACTCAAGAGGCTGTTTGTTCTAGGAAAACTTAGGACAGACTTCTAGAAAAAAAAGTATTAAAGTTTCTGAGTTTCTGTTATGTGGCGGTCATGTTTTAGCGGATTTCCCTTAAAGGAAATCAGCTATTGAGGTCGTACTCATGACGCGATTTTCTTCAAATGTTCATCAATTCTACCCAGGAGATGACTAAAATGAAGTCTGTTCAAAACTGTATATATATATATATATATATATATATATATATATATGTGTCTGTTACCGCTCTAGCGGTCGCAATTATAGTTTAATCATTACCAAACTCGATATTTAGTCTTTTTATGTAAAAAGAAATATCAAGTTCGTTAACGGCTGAAATCGAACCAGGGGGAGGGGTAGTTTAGAGAAGATTTTCGAAAATTCGAAATATCTTCGTTATTGTACGTCGGATCGAAAAAGTGTATAGAGTTAATCTTATTGCAAATTAAAGTTACTATAATTATTGTTATTACATTTATTGTCTATCTTGAACATTAACCGAGATATTTGCATTTTTTTAGTTTTCGGTCTTCAGTAAAGCCCCACCTCCTACTCATCTCATAATAGCAATATTCTATTATGTTATGCAGCACTTTATTTGAAACTTAAATACCAAATATTGTTCTCATTGAACTTTTAAGTTTTGAAATAAATGCAAATACATGGCGCACGTGGGAAATCTGCTTTGTTAGGGCAGCCCTTGCGTGACGGTCTTTTTTTTATTGCTTTTAACAGGTTTTATTCGCCTGTTATTATTTTCAGACCAAATCTTGATTACTTTAACAGCTTGAGAATTCAAACTCTACATTTAGTAAGAATTATTTCAGGTTTTCGATATTATTTTAAAACTTCTTGTGGATAATTTTTATATTTATTTATTCATATGTAACATAAAGGCTGGCGAGAGAGAAAGTAGCAAAGAAAGGTTTAATCCACTTTTTGAAAAGTATAATTAAAATAGGATTTGATTACCAAAGGACGAGGTTAATTTAGTAGGAAAAATATTTTCTGCTTGAGAATGGCTGGAATAGTTATTGTCCTAAAATGTAGTAAATTTCTACAGAGTGTGCTAATAAAGGGGAGAGTCCCTTTGCATAAGTGGTTTGATTAAATAAAATACTCGCTGAAACTAACAAGAGTATCTTATTTTTCTGTCTGCAGAATGTAACAGGTGGTGGACCATCTCAACTCCTGCATAGTCTAAGAAAAAAAGTTCGTCACGAAGGGGCTGCGTAAAGAAAGCAGATTTCCCACGTGAAGTTTTACAATAGAGAAATCTGCCCAATAACAAGTGTAGTAGTAAGGGATCTCTAAACCTATTCACGAGGGACGAACAGTTACGGAAACGGCCGCCAGAGCTCTCGGCGGAAAGTACCGAACATAGCCGACTCCTGCCGACCACACACAGAATAAAAATGCAAATATCTCGGTTAATATTCAAGATACAGAATAAATGTATAGAACAATATTTATAGTAAATTTAATTTGCAATAAGATTGATTCTCTACAATTTTTGGATTCGAGGCATAATAACGGAGATATTTCGAATTTTCAAAAGCCCCCCTCTAAACTCTCCACCCTACTGGTCCGATTTCAGCCATTAACGAACTTGATCTTCCTTTATACATAAAACGATTACATTACGGGTTTGGTAACGATCAAACAAAAATCTGCTTACAAAAGTATGAAACTCGTCCATTTCAGTTTATTAACCTAACTGTTTGCTCATCTTTATGGCCAATGCAATTTTCAGTCTACTAGTATTAATTATTATTATTAAACCATTGTCTGTCATATCCGCACCTCTTTCAGAGATCTCCAGTTTCACTTATAGGAAACATTCTAATATTCTTAATAGAAAACGGCTTCCGAAACCAGGCTTCGATAACAATCATATTTAATCTGCTATCTATCTTACTAAAATGAGAAAGAAAATCTGACGTGGACATTAAATGATTTTCTTTTATTCCTATTAAATTAAATATACGATATCCACTTAATTTAAAAATTAAATTTCTCCTTCCCAATGCACCGGAAAAAATACACAATTTATCAATTTTTTATGGTAAACAAAACCATGAAATGAGTTATTTTTTATAATCGCCTTTTTCTTAGCCTCTACTTCTACTCTGTCAAATTCCAGCAAACGAAGAGTTGCATAATTAGATGTTACAACAATCCTAAATATTTTTTAAGTTTAGTTGTTTTAGAGTTAAGTCAGGTATCGAACAGAGGGCAAGCTGAGGCTAGCCAAGATGGATTCATGGAGAGGCAAAATGAATAATTCTGTTGGTCATAAAATTGAAACTTTTCACCATTGGAACACTTTGATTCGTACAAGGAAGTAAATATACACCTGTTTCGTAAATTACAAGCTAACAGGTTCACTAGTTTATATAACAACAACGCAGTTTATCATTATTTAAATCGACGTCTGCAAAACCTCTTCTACGAATTATTTATAAATATTTATGGCTGACACTTATAATTCCGGTATGCATTCGACTAAGCTAATAACTATTTATGTATACACACTGACGTAGTAAATCCTATCGTAAATGCGAGGATATTCCGAGAAGACTTGGAAGCTCATTAGGGTCGGAGAGGGCTCCAAGTGTTGAATCGATAATGAGGGGAAGGTTAACCGCCTTTATTTTTGATTTTTGGAAACTTGTTTAGATTGTATCAGTTACCGGTGGGACGGGGAGCCGTGATTATCCCCTCTCTAAATACTGGATACTTGGGTCGCTGCTACTCACAAAACGGCGATTAATTCATTAACCACTAATAGTATTATGTCAGCTGGGGACAGTTTAAAGGCCGTCTGTCTCGGGACCACACGCACACTAACTTTAGGGCTTTTCCCTACTATTTTTTTTTTTTTTTGTCTATTTCGTAGATAGGTTCCCTTTACTTCCTAGCCGACACTATTTTACGCAGTGGCTCATTACAGATCGCGTAAGGATAACATCTTAATTTATTTGAAAACCTGTAATATTCTAATAGCAGGCCCAGAAACATTTTAGTGATTAACTCACAGGACCACACGCGATGGGCAGTGGGCGACCCAGTTTTGGCGTATTTTATATGTCGTGTATCTTTTCCAGTCCAGTCATACTAAATGTATTAACGCTGGACTGCAATTTATTTGAATACACTCGTGTGACTAATTCAGAGATATTTCAGTGATTTAGATCTCCTTATAAATCCTCTTTCACTATTTTAGCATTTCATGCATACGCTTTTTTTTTTTTTTTTGAAATATTAATGATTTTCCAAAATTGTTTGTTGAAACATTAAGTATTTCGCAAAAATCCCCTAACTAAATTATCCAGTGACATTCACGTTAGGTGGCTCCTCTGCATTTCACTAAAGGATATTTATTTTCTTAAAAATAGGGTTGCCAGAATAATTTTGACAACAGCATTCGTCAATCAACGGACAGGATGCAGTGAGTCAACTAGTTATGAGGATGAAATTCTATACTGCGTGATGCAATATTTAAGGTTCAATATAAAAAAAATGACTGAATAAAAGATTAGAATTTGTTACGTATTTAATAATCTACAACATGGAAATATTGAATACATCCAATATTCTGAGTGATTTTTAAATTGTTCATTTGAGTGATTTGTTAGCTTAAGTGGAGGTTATATGACACATTGGTTATGTGTAAATATATTTCCTTTCTCGCTAAGAAGGCGTCGATTTGTTACTTAAAACGTTAACTCTTCAATTAGTAGAGTTGTCCCCACCGAATGCAGTTAGTGCTCTCTGCTTTTCCTCCATAAGAAACTGGTATGCACCTTAAACTAATTCTTTCAATTTATCTATCTTGTATTTTTCTGATATATTGTCTATATCCACCCACACCTTGTTTTAGTTTATAGCCACCTACCATTTCGCATATAAAATTATGTCTTTGAATTGTACGGCCTTTGTACATATAAAAAGACCTTTTTATGTTTTTTTTCCATTATTGTTCAAAAATTAGTTTAGTTCTCTTGTTCTGTTCATTATTTAGCTCTGAAGAAGGGGACTAATGGTACCCAAAACTTGTAAGCACGTTAAGTTTTCAACTTTAAAAAACTATGTTTCAAAACAAAAATGTAAATTATCTGAATAGATATGTAAATAAGAGGGAAAATGTAAGAACTTATTTAACAGAGTGATCAGAGAGAAGAGAGTATCGTTGTGAGGAATCATTTTCCTTAATTTCTTCGAAAAATTCCCGAAATAAAAGGAATGCGGGATTGAATTTTACAAACCCTTTTTAAATTTCGAATTCCCATTGGATTTTTATTGCAAACGGTTCGAAAGATACATGAAATGCAAAGAGCAAGAAAGCATATTGTTTAAGAATACGTTGTTTATATTTAAACAAATAATATTTAGTTGTAAGACTGAAATTAAAGCAAAAGCATGACTGATTTTCTTTAAGGAAATGATTAAACGCTCATCATGAAGATTATGATGCGAGCCGGAGTAAAATATACGGAAAAAATAAAAAAGTTTCCAACAAGAGTACGATAAGAGGCGGGCTGAATGTGTAGCGTGGTGGCTAAACATCATTTATACGCATCTCATAGAACCTTGTGCAATGGCCGCAGGTGGAATATAATAATTGTACAGTAATAAATATCAGATCCTCAGTCACATAGGTTTCCCTTTCAACCTTTGACTGTTGCCGCCATATTGACCAGTGAAATATGTCTGTTACGTGGAGGCACTTAGACTCCTATTTATTATTTAGCTCATTGCGCTGTGATATATTATAGACCGAACCTTGAAATTCTGACAACTATAAACATCCACCTTCTCTTTAGGGGTCACGGGCTTTTCTAAATGAAATCTATCTATGCTTTTGGAAATAGATGTCATATAAAAATGAAAAATCTGTCATTTAGGTATAAATATAAATGTGAAAAGACGGGGTACGAAATATAAAGTGTTAGCACATATTTTTGGCCACTGCTTACTATATATAATGTTAATAATAACCAGTAGTCAATTTATTTTATCACACAAAAAAATAATTATAGGAAAATAAATTAATTGTATAAATTCCAGCAGATTTCTCTAATGTGACTCTTCAATTGACTTCCCCAATTCATTTAAAAATACCAAGCTCTAGTCGATATGCAGGATCATTCATTCTCACACATCTCCCGCAATTCCATGTTTCTCTCTTAAAAAGAACCGATAAAAAATAATACTTTATATTCACGTGCCGTTTTACGTAGCACTGACAATAACAAAATTTAAACTATCTATATTGAGTTCTAAAAAGTCCGTCACGCAGGGGGCGCGTAAACTAAGCAGATTTCCCACGCGAAGGTTTACAATAGAAAAATATACATAGAGGTAACAAACACTACCGTGAATGTTAAGTGAATATATACAAACGGTAATGAGAAATCTTTCAGTCAATTTACAATACAAGTTAATAATCTCTACAACGGAAAGTGGCTGAATTATAAACAAACAGACCAGCCAACATTGCACCCCAGAATAGATAGACGAAAGACCGGAAAGACAAACAATTAATGAAATATATCCGAATGTAACCTATTAACAATATCGGAAACGATTTACTAAAGCTAGTGATGTAATTTGTAATGAATCAGAACTAGTTTTATCTCAATCACTCAACTTTTAGTAATCCAAAAACCAAATAAGGCTGGGGGGGGGGGCTCCACAGACCGTATTTGCATATATCTCGCAAAGTAAAAGTTCAATGAAAACCATATTTGGTATTTAACCTTGTAATGAAGTGGTTCATGATGTAACAGCTTATTGTTAATATGACATGAGTCGGAGGGGGGGGGGTTTGCCAAAAATTAAAAAATGTATATATCTCAGTTAATAATGTAGATAGAGAATAAATGTACATAACAATGCTTATAGTACATTTAATTTGCAATAAAATGGATCCATAAACTTGTTCAATCCGAAGTATAGTACCGGAGATATTTCGAATTTTCAAAATAATTCCCCTCTAAACCCCCCCCCCTTACACTAGGCCGATTTCAGCCTTTAAGGAACTTGATCTTTCTTTTTATATAAAACGATTAAATATCGAGTTTGGTAGCGATCAAACAATAATTGCGACCGCTAGAGTGGTAACAGACAAATATATATACAATTTTGAACGGACCTCATTTTCATATCCTGGTACGACCTCAATAATAATCAATAGCTTAAGGGGAATCTGCTGAAACCCCGGTTGGCTACCTATAAAATCCGTTGATGGTTAGAAAGTGTACTTAAAATCGTAGTATACCTACATCCATTGCCGAAGACCAAATGATCTTCGGACCCTATATGCACAATATGTGGTCATGAAACTTTACGATTCGAGGCTTTGTGTCATATTGTATTGTAAGCTGTCCCAGCGGAGCAACAACCCCACAAGCAGCAGTCCCTTGTAATATATTCCCCGAGAGTCCTGACATGCAAACGCCACAGACAGTTGTATTAACACCTCCAGCGCGGTCTCTATGATCCCACACCGTGTGGTACATTTGAATAACTTTATTAACGAGGTAACATCGGCCAAGACGCACCTCGGCTCGTCATTCCTCCTGTCAGCTGAAGCCCCACCCATTTTTTTTCCTATTTGTCTACGGCCGTTCGACTGAACCTTGCCCTCTTTGTGGAGACTTGAACGCTTTGGGCTGAGAAACTCCTAACAAGGCGTGTAACCTCTCTGAGAAGGTACACGCTTTTAATAAAACATCGTTTATAGTTGTATAAATTAATCATGGGCCTTCCATTCACATGGAAAAACTCAAAGAAAAAAGGGGTGTACTTCTTTTTATCTAATATAACAAAAGAAAAAGAAAGAGAACAAACTTTAAGCTACAACACATTCTGTTCATAAAACATCACTAGAAAAACGAATTACTAACATTAAGAACTAAGAGAAAGCGTAACCTTTCCAATTTTTCAGCTCTCAAAATAAAATCTTTAGTCCAATCATGACTAGAAAAGAGTAGTAATCTTTAGGTGACCCACCCGCATTAACCAAAGTAATATAAAATGGACTTTATAAAATAATAATTAAAAATAATGTTTAATCTTAATTACTCAACAATTTTACCTAGAATCATCAATGCGAGTTACAACATTAATAAAATGCTAAATTATGAAGAAAAAGTACAAAATCTTTTGTCTTTAAATAAAAAAATATAAATTGCCAGACTTTCGTCACTGGGATTTCATTAGTTCAAACTTATCTTTTAAAAAAAAAATCACATATAATAATAATTAACTCAAACCAGTTTGAAATAATATATAAAAAAATAAAATAACAAAAATCGGCCTAGTGTACATGTGCCTGCGACTTCCCATGGTAGGGGAACTCAAATACGGTTCGACGAGTGTTGGGCATTGATGACCGCGAAGTTTTTTGCCCAAATACAACAAACAGACGAGCAAACCAGTTTGGAATCAATTTAGGAGGGTTACAATATTATTTGAGGATCCAGAAGAGATGTTGAGTATCATGTTCAAAATGGTAGGAAAATGGAGGAATATTTTTGTATATGATGAGGATTTATTTAATTTATTTGGTGAGCACCGCAACTAGGCGATGTCGCTCAGTATCATTTATTTCCAATTCCTTAAATTAAAATGTTTAAATAAAGAAAAAATGTTTTCAAAATTATGAAAACATAGTATTAAATAAATATATAAAACTAAGGAATAAAGCAAAACTAAGGAACCGTTAAAATAAAACTATGTAAAACTATCATTTTTGCTATAAATCCTAGCTGATGAGGACCATATTTTTAATACACAATACTCATTCTAATAATGGAATATTTAATTCATTTCTTGACGTCAATGAATAAGGTTGTTTACAGGTTTCTTTTTCCGCTTTTCAAACAGGGTATCGCTTCTCTGCTTAGCATTGATATAAGAAATGTACAAAGTGTATCAGGTTCAGAATTGATGTGAGCAGAACTAGAATTACTTTATGAGTTCTATATTTTTGTGAGAAGACACAAACGTAAAGTATAGTTTTAAGTGTTACATGCTTTCATTCAAAGATCGAGTCATAGGACAACCATATTGGAAATTCTCTCTCCACGTTATTTATATGTATTTTTGATATTCTAAGTGTATTTGAGGATTTAAATGATTTAAAATAGTGTCTTCTCATTTGCTTACTGTATTTTACTTTATTGTACACTGCAGAAATTGTTTTGTTTCCACTTGGAAAGCGATTTGCTGAAGCCTTTCCTCAAAAAACGATGCGAATAAAAGTCTGGTTTGTTTATAAAATAGCTTGATTCAGTGACACACGTGTTACAAAGGCAATGCAAGTATTACAATCTGCAATGGTGCAGATCATAACTTTACTAAAGGTTAGTAACCTATAATTAATTCAATTCAAATGTAAATCTAGCAATTACTTCTTCATCATATATTATGTAAAAAATAAACTACTTTAGTTCATAATAATAATAACAGAATAAGAGGGAATAAGCAGTCTCAAAATGTAATTGAACAGGAAATTTATTTATATAGGAACATTTTACAACACCTACGCAATGGGCTACGAAAAACCATTTATTTATCTTGTCAAACTGTCTAATGGTGTTAAATCAAAGGTGGTTTTAAGAGCGGTTTGACTTGTATTATATTACGTAGGCGATCAAAAGCCAAGACTATCGTGCTCTTATAGTCGGAATGCATCATTAAAATTATAATCCGATATACACAGAATGATCTGTACCAATGTAAAATTCACGGCTCATTTCTTTTAATATGGAATCATTTGCATCCCGTTGATGCATGAATCAAGTCGAACAGTGAGTAACTTCTTGTTCCGATCTGGAGATAAGTTATGGGCTACTGCTTGATAAGGCCCCCTTACAAGGCCTCGGGCTCAGCCATAAATCGGCTACGAGCAAAAGGATACCTCAGCATTCTGAACGAGAGATAGGGAGAGAGAGAGTGAGAGAGAGAAAGAGAGCGATAGAAAGAGAGTGAGAGAGAGAGAGATTTTTAAATGCGCGGGTATTTGTATATATGTATATATATCGGCTGCTATGCTTTAATTCAGTGACACCCACGCGTATTACTTAATTGCTTTAGGCCCCAGAGGGGGGGGGATATTAATGGCTCAATGAAGCACTTTCGAGATGTGGTTGTGCGTTCTGAGTTAATTTGTGGGCCTAATCATTCATTCAATTATTGGTGGTTGACAAGGTCAATACATTGACACTTCCATATTCTCTGTGTCTTCACGGAACAGCTGATAAATCACAAAGCAGATGACATCAATGATTGATCTATCGGGGGAACGCCTCGAATGGGAATAACACATTTTATCCATTTTTTTTTGTATGGTCTATTAAGGATATTAAGACGTAATTAAATGATTTTGATATATTTTCCTTATGGTAAATCAGGTATTGAGATTTTACTTTTGACGGGATGTACTTAAAATGTCTTATAATGTCCGTTCTAATTTGTATATTTCAATAAGTGTACCGCAATGCTCACACACACACACACTCACACACACACACACACACACACACACACACACACACACACACACACACACACACACACACACACACAAACACACACACAAAATGGATATTATTATTTATTTGAGATGCCGCTACAATGGCGATTCATCTTTTAACATTTTAGAATATAATTTTACAAAATTAAATAAATATTAAAATTTTTACAAAGCTAGATTTTAAAAACGTACAGAATATGCAGAATATGGACAAAAGTAATTATAAATTGTTAGTATATTTACAACATGACCAAAAAACAAAATAAAAATAAAACATAAAGAAAAACTATAAATAGTTAAACTGGAAGGAGGCAAACTTATACTCCACGTACAATACTATATATAACTTTCATAATGGTAAATAATAGCTTTTATATTTCATCAAATGATCCATTATTTTTTAAATACTAAAAAACATCATCTATAAATTGGCTACTGCCGGATAGTAGTTGGCATTAATTCGTAGGCCTTGGGTACGTTTTTACTTCAGTTCTATTGCAGTAGCGACATATAGGTTCATCTTCCCCGCTCAATGATATGAATGCGTTAGTCTAGTGTGTCCTGTGCGTAGGCGTGTAAGTACAATTTTTTTCTCTTCTAGAGTGTCTATTTCTTGAAGTCCAGTTGAGCGTGTTTGATTTGATTTCTCTAAGTTAACTGTCAGTGTTATACCAAAAGTTATTCCAGTCATTAATTACGAGTTTGCAAAATGGATATTGAAGTGTTTCACGTAAACATAAAGATTAAACTGCTCTATACATTTGATGTAAGTCGAATACTAAAACTGTGTACTTTATATATTGTCAACCTTAGACACACTCCCACTCTTAAGATTTTCAAGTTAGTTATTATATCGCAACATCTAAATTCCATTTTCATATATTAAGTATTAAAAGGTCAATATTAAAATGGCCGAACTATGATATCATTTCGAGGAAAGGAAAAGTTCAGAGTCCTGAGTGCAGACGGTAGCTCCTGAAGAAACCTGTATAGCCATTGCGTTATGTATTCTGTCTATCTCCAATACTTTCTGCGGCACATGAAATTATATTTCTATAAAGAAATGTAATAAGGTAGTTTTTGTATTTGAGTATGATGTGTGGATTTGTGTACGATGGGACTAGAAATCTGGACAATCTTGAAATGTTGCGTTCGAAAATTATTAATGAAGTTATCCTATAAATAAAAATAAATACAACTTATGTATTTCTGGATCAATATCTAAAATTGTCTTATTGCTGTACAAATCTCTATATATATATTTAAAACTACAAATATATACCCTGTGATTGTGAAGACAATTATACGCGCAGTTTGAACCGATTAGGTGTTACTTTGCTTGAAAACATTGCTTGTTTACATTGGAAGAAAGAGCTGTAAGTGGTTCTAAGTGGCTTTCAATCAACTTTCATTTTATATGAATCAAATATTTTAAATGAAAAAATAATCAGAGAAGGTCTCAAAATCAATAAAGGAAGAGAACAGAACAAAAACTGATTTTTTTTTTGTTTTTTTTGTTACAATCTGATCAATAAAGTTAATTAATTGTGTGAACATTTTTAAAAAAATTCTTAATATATATCAAGGTCACAGTCATCTCAAGGACACTCTTTGCAGACCTAATTTAAGTTACCAAAAATACTTTCATACTTCATTTCAAAGTCGATAATTGCTATAGTAATTATACGTCTGAGCTGCATTTATGTTATCTGATATGACGATTGGTTTGGCAAGGCTAATTCATCGGCTAAATATAATTCATGGTACTGATCGTAATCCTCGATAAGAAATTCGTTAGCGGAATTAAAATCAAATTAGTTCCAGCGAACACCTAACGCTGAATTATAATTGAAATCGGTGTGTGTAAAACCTTATCCAGATTATCTAAAAAATATTCGGTAGTGAATAAAATCATTTAATATCACGTACCAGTTCACAGAAATATTTAATTTGTACACCAATCGATTCACTCCTTTTAGCAGTTTTCCCTAATGGGGAATCAGCAATTGGGGTCGATATTCGACATTTTTCTTCACATGTCCATCGATCCTACCTAGGAGATGACGAAAATGAGGTCCGTTCAAAACTATATATATATATATATATATATATATATATATATATATATATATATATATATATATATATATATGGTGTTGTTGTTTTTTGGAGTTTTGGTCAGTGTTAGTGAAAAAATCTTAGTTCATTCCAATATATCAAGAATATTTATTTTCTCTTCTTCAGGGCAAGACTTAAGATATTTAAAAATGATTGTACATCACTGTACTTCCTTTGTTTTTGCATTAGGAGTACTGAGTATAACCTGAAACTGAGTATATAAGGTTATACTAAGTACTCCTAATCATTTTTATCATAATCAGTACAATCATTTTTAAATATCTTTAGTCTTGCCCTGAAGAAGAGAAAATAAATATTCTCGAAATATTGGAATGAACTAAGACTGAGCTAAGAACTAAGACACTGACCAAAACTCCAAAAAACAACAACACCATATATATATATATATATATATATATATATATATATATATATTTGTCTGTTACCGCTCTAGCGTTCGCAATTATTGTTTAATCGTTACTAAACTGTTCAGAGAAGGATCGAGTTCGTTAACGGCTGAAATCGGACCAGTGAGAGGGGGGGGGGGGGTTTAGAGGGGAGAATTTTCGAAAATTCGAAATATCTCCGTTACTTACGTCGGATCGAAAAATTGTATAGAATCAATCTTATTGCAAATTAAATTTACTATAAATATTGTTATATACATTTATTCTCTATCTTGAATATTAACCGAGATATTTGCAATTTTATGAAATCGGGGCGGATAACGGACGAGAGTGAGTTTCCCGCCAAAAGCTAGTTCGGCCGTTTTCGTAACTGTTCGGCTCTCGTGAAATTTCTCTATTGTAAAACTTCATGTGGGAAATCTGCTTAGTTTATGCAGCCCCTGCGTGATGGACTTTTTTGAAATTCTCACTTAGAACTTGTCAGATTAAAGTTGAAGTCTGCGTACTCCTAGCGGCTAATGCCTATTATCAGTTTATGCAGGCTACAGGCTACCGAGGAATGGCCATCTAACAACACTGGTCTCGAGTCGAATGCCTTTACTGGTGTGAATTGAATTTTTCTCATGATGCCTTTTATGCTGGATGGTCTGATGCAGAAGGAAATGGGAAACCACTCCCTGTCCTCTTGACCCTCTTATTCCGTTGTTCGATCCGGTGAAAATCAGGTTTACCTGTTCACAAGACCAATTACCAGGTGTAGCCAGTAAATATTAGACACCAATAGAAATGACTTTTACCTACAATAATTATTTACACAGACAGCTGTTATAAATAATGATTATAACTTATTATGTTGTTGTTGTATAGGGTTTAAGGGCGAAAAACTACCAGGTTATCATCGCCCTGTAATATTTATAATTCACATTTTGGTATCCTCATCCATATCGCCATTTTAACAATATAAACGAGGATACAAACAATTGTACTTTAAATTTCTTTGTATGAACTTGTGTTTTTACAAAATTAAACAATTTATGGAGTTCTTTCGGGTCATCTCCAAGGGCCACTTCTATATTATTGGAAATATTGCATTTGTTTCTAATATCTGTATACTTATGACATTCCATTAATATGTGATAGATAGTCAGGTCTGTGTTACACTTCTCACAAATCGGGGGTTGATCTTTTGTCCCCCCATTCCATTGTGTGCCCAATTCGGAGTCTTCCTATATAACTTATTAATTATTTTTATTATTATCCCATTGTAAATTATTGTCAGCTTTGCTACAGATCTGTTTAGTCATTTGTTAATATATATAACTGAGTAGTTCAAATACAAAATGATCTAATTAAATGCATTGATTAGAGGCTCAGGTTGGCCGAGTGGGTTAAGGCGTTGGTCATAATCTCGCGTGGTAGACCTTAGAGTGGCCGGTTCGATTCCCGACTTGGGCAGTAGAAATTTATTTAGTGACAGTCTCATTAAATAAACTCCTTGGGCCCACCCTGGCTAGAAAAGGGTGGTAACCTGTAAATAACCCTATTATCCACAGTAGCATAATCTAAATAGCGTCTTCCCGACAAATGTTGTACCTTTATTAATTCACTAGAATTTTATGAGTTGATTTTTATTATTTTCGAGTAGGAGAATTAATTATCATGGGCAAATATTACTGAAGTAACACATAATCCCCACCCCCACTCCACCTCCTTATTCAATGAGATATTTTGCCCTCAGCGGTATTGCCGACTACAAGCGCTAATTAATATCTGTAATAATAGTGACCTATAAATTCTCCATAAATATGAGGTAGCTGCAACAGGTGATAACATATCAAAGCAGTAGTAGTCTGCTGATTAATACGGGGATAAAAGCGGATAACTATAATCCACTTAATGTTTTATGAAGATGTTTTGAATTTCCCTTTAATTAAACTCTTGTCCCACTGTATCATTACACTTCCTCGCATCTCTCCACTTGTCTACTTTTAGTAATTAACTTTAGCACGGTACAACGAAATTCTTTTATTATTACGATCGATAATAGTCAATAAGCTATGGGCCAAAAATTAGTAAAATTGTATGGCCTTAATCAAAGAAAAATAATTATTTTGGCAATGCTAGGTATTCACTGACGTCTGGACTCGTCAATAAAACTAAATCATAATTCCAAAGCCGATAAAACATTTTCTAATAAGAACTATTAAAAAACTGGTTTGTTTTGCAACTTGGTACAATAATATAAAAAAAGTTTGCGTAAACTAAGCAGATTTCCCACGTGAAGTTATACAATATAGAAATCTCCAAACGAGAGCCGAACAGTTACGGCAAAGGTCCGAACTAGCTTTTGGCGGGGAACTCAGTCGTCCTTTATCGGCCCAAATTTAATAAAAAGGCAAATATCTCGGTTAATATTCAAGATAGAGAATAAATGTATAGAACAATATTTATAGTAAATGTAATTAACAATAAGATTGGTTCTATACAATTTTTTTTATCCGACGTATAGTAACGGAGATATTTCGAATTTTCGAAAATCCCCCATCTAAACCCCCCACCTCCCATTGGTCAAATTTCAGCCATTAACGAACTTGATCTGTCTTTTTGCATAAAACGTTTAAATATTGAGTATGGTAACGATCAAACAAAATTGTGACCACTACAGCGTTAACAGACAAATATATATATATATATATATATATATATATATATATATATATATATAGATAGATAGATAAATATAATTTTGAACGGACCTCATGTTCGTCATCTCCTGGGTAGGATCGATGGACATTTGAAGACATTTTTCGAAAATCGCGTCATGAGTACGACCTAGATAGCTGATTTCCTTAAAAGGAAATCTGCTAATAGCTCCTAATATTATTTAAAATAACAGCGTTAATCCATGATTTTTTGGTCGCAACAAGTAATAATGATTGTTGATAAGGATATATGCCAACTTGATATGTACGTAAATATATTCAATGAATTGTGTCAAGCAGAGTGTCACCAGCTGACCGACAACTCTAGACACTCTGCGATGTATTTAAGGACACTGAGCCCCTTCAGATCAACGGAAATGGCACCTTTGGCTCTAGTCCTGCCACCTGCTGCTGACGGCCTCTTACTCGATTAGGCAGTTCCTTTTTCCAGAGCCCTGCTACACTTCGGTGTGTATATGTATATATATATATATATATATATATATATATATATATATATATATATATATATATATATATAGTTACGTTTATTACAAAATCAGTAATAAACGTTGTTTATTAGATTTCCAACCGTAGTGCGGTCCAAGGCACACTCTCTCAGTATAAGCATATAATGAGGTATATCATAAAATAATTACAATCTCATAATAATAACCAACAAACGCTCAAAAAATTTGATTTATTTATAAAATAGTTGTGTTTCATGATGTCTTTAATATGGGAAACTAATGGTCTTTAATTGAGTTCACTTTGTAAAAAGATTCCGTTATTAGCTAATTTTTTAGCAGATTTCCCTTAAGGGAAATCAGCTATTGAGGTCGTACTCATGACGCGAGTTTCGAAAAATTTCTTCAAATGTCCATCGATCCTCCCCAGGAGATGAATGAGGCCCGTTCAAAATTATATATATATATATATATATATATATATATATATATATATATATATATATATATATTTGTCTGTGAGCGCTCTCGCGGTCGAAATTTTCTGTGTGATTGTTACCAAACTCGATATTTAAACGTTTAATGCAAAAATAAAGATCAAGTTTGTTAATGGCTGAAATCCGATCAGTGAGAGGGGTGTTTAGAGGGGAGGATTTTCGTTAATTCAAAATATCTCCGTTACTATACGTCGGATAAAAAAATTATATTGAACCAATCTTATTGTAAATTAAATTTACTATAAATAATGTCATATATATTTAATATGTATCTTGAATATTAACCGAGATATTTGCATTTTTCTGTTACCAGCTTCTGAGATGAGATCGGCTAACTTCGGGTCTAGTCGTGAGTTTCCGTCAAGAGCTAGTTCGGGCCGTTCCCGTAACTGTTCGACTCTCTATTCTGAAATTTCTTTATTGTATAACTTTACGTGAGAAATCTGCTTAGTTTACGCAGCCCCTGCGTGACGGACTTTTTTAATAGTTCATAAACTATTTATTCTGTTTTTCTTTTTATTAAAATTTAATTTGAAGAAATTCATCAAATGTCATAATATAACTTGTTTCCCCTCTAAAATTAGTTGTCAACTGCAATATTAAAATTCTCGGTTTTCCTAATTATCCAGTTGAGAAGAAATTTAAGTCTAAAATTAATTGAGTACATTAAATGAACTCAGTATTTTTATTCGGGATCAATTTGATTAAGAAACTGGTCTAAGCTTGTTTACAAATGAATAAGATGGAAAACACCTTTTTCTGGGAAGCTATAATTTATTTTAATTTTCTTCAATTTAGCAATCGTGTTCATTAATGGTCCCCCTAACTTGCCAAATGTGTGAACCAAAATAAAAGAAAAAAAACTGAAATGGACAACCAGTTTTACATTTATCCTGTTTTCGCATTCCGTTTTGAAGTAAGGACTGTTAAGTTCCAAACGCAGGCTACATAGGATTGGAATTATAAAATATTTTGTTAAAAGGGCGATTTAAAAAATCCTAATTTCAGTCACATTCATTCATTTTTGCACAAATATTCAATTATTGGATTTTATGGTAAAGAAGATTGTTACAAAAACAAATATAAGCTGCATTATAGCTCATTCTATAAAAAATAAATGCTGTGTATAACAGAACTAGTGAAATATTGAATTTATACGTTTTAGAACTAAATGTGAGTATGTGCTCAAAATTGTTCTCGTGTTTGTACCTTTTAGCAGATTTCCCTTAAGGTAAATCAGCTATTGAGGTTGTACTCATGACGGAATTTTCGACATTTTTCTTCAAATGTCCATCGATCCTACCTAGTAGATGACGAAAATGAGGTCCGTTCAAAACTGTATATATATATATATATATATATATATATATATATATATATATATATATATATATATATATATTTGTCTGTTACCGCTCTAGCGGTCGCAATTTTTGTTTGAGCCTTACCAAACTTCATATTTAAGCGTCTTATGTAAAAAGAAAGATCAAGTTCGTTACCGGCTGAAATCGAACCATTGGAAGGGGGGGTTTAGAGGGGAGGATTTTCGAAAATTCGAAATATCTCCGTTACTATACGTCGGATCGAAAAATTGTACAGAATCAATCTTATTACAAATTAAATTTACTATAAATATTGTTATATACATGTATTCTCTATCTTGAATATTAACCAAGATATTTGCATTTTTATTAAATCTGGCCGGCTAGCAAACGAAGTGGCTTTCCCGCCAAAAGCTAGTTCGGCCATTTCATTAACTGCTCAGCTCTCGTGAAATTTCTCTATTGTAAAACTTCACGTGGGAAATCTGCTTAGTTTACGCAGCCCCTGCGTGACGGACTTTTTAATTCCTGTTATTTTTAACTCTGACTTGATAAAATATTTTCTTTAAAGTCTCAACAATTCTAATGATTTTATTAATTACTTTAAACGAAAGTAATGCTGTATACAAATAAAACCATAAATTGTTTACGACTTTTCAATATATCTAACATTTAAAAATATGATGTTCACACAACTTTAAATCCATTTCTGAACTTTGGCATTAGCGAGCGTGTGTGTTTTGTGTGTGTGTGTGCATCAAAATTTAAGTGACTGATAAGTTTAAAAATGAATGAAAATGATGTGTTATATCAGAATGAATTTAGTAGGTAAGGAGCTTATTGTTCAAAGTGAGAGGCACAAAGGAGTTTCAAAGTGAGAATATGGTTTTGAATTTGAGTCGACTTTTTATTTTTTACTAAAACCTATTACAATTTAAATAACTACATAATTAATTAATTACTCAAGATTAAAAATCAACAATGTTTACAATTTGTAGGTGAATAATTATCTCTCCCTAACTAGTAATAATTAGTCGTTATTGTCATTTGGTTTTTATTAGGTATTTGAGTTTTCTATTATTTATTAACAAGTTATTGTGAAGTTTAAAGGACTTTTACAGACGTTTATGTAAGTTAATTAGAAAAAACGTAGGAAAAAAGAGGAATAATTTTATTGTTTTATATTTTATTTTTATGGGGTAAAGTTTTATTTACCTGGCTCGTTAGAAAAAAGCCACCCCTCATTACTGATCGATTTGATGTTAGACTTATCTAAAATCAAGGGGGAAACTCGATACAGACTCGATGTCATAACAAGGATACTTCTTATTTGAGCTCTAAAACTTGGCCTGAATTAGATCAGGCTATCAAGAAACTAATTGGCTAGTTTACATTTTACTGACAACCCAGAACAAGACAGTTTCCGTTCTAACATAGGAAAGGAAGCTAATAAACAGTAGTGTTGTATCTGAGCAGTAAAAGAGTTCCCAATAGAATTAAACAGTGATCTACGAGACGTATAAGAACAGTCTAGCTTAAAATTAGTTAATTTAAAAACGAATAGGTAGAAAGTAGTGTAAACATTATTTTACAGTATTGACTAATTATCTATAATTGAATAGAATTAGAGCAATAGAAATTATGATGGTCATTAGTATAATGGTAATATCTCAAACCCAGCGGCAACAACCATACATGGTGTTCAAAGATATGAGCCAAAAATGCTTTCAACATACCAATTTAAGTGTGAAAGGAATATATTGTAATCTGATAGTAATTTATTTTACAGATTGTACTATTTGCCAGGTTATTAAGATTTCTCGCTCGTAACGCCGCACACACGGCAAAATCACCAATTTAGATGGACAAAAGTCAAGTCAAAAGTTTTGAACTTCTGAATGCTTGATCTTTTTATTATTAGTTGGTAAGACGCTTAATACTAATATTTCTCGCCATACCGTGTTTATAAACAAATAATAAATGAGTGAATCATCCTGTTTACACAAGTGCCTAATAACCGGCAGTCGGATTATCTTTATTCGACGGCCATTTATTATGTTCAAGGTGTGTGTAGCGCAAAGTCTTTTTGCTTTGATTTAACAATGGACATTACTAAGACAGGTAAGATATTATTTTTCCACACTCGTTATTGAATATACATTGCAATATACCTGTAGAGTTAATATAGCCATTTGTAAATGTATGCCCCTTTTCAATAGCAAAAAACTATATAACCCTCAAGTTACCCCAAGGATTTGTTTCGTCAATCCTTCTAGTCTTTAAAAGTTGCAAAGAATTTTTGCGATTTTTTGCGTTTTGGCTGGTACATAATTTTTTTCAGACACAACACTCGGAATCACGAGGAGGAAATTTTTTGAAGAGTGGGTAAGTTTCCAAAAAAAAAAAGCCAAGAACACTTGCTAAAATTTATTCTTACTTCCGCTCAAATAAATATTAAGAAGATGTGGATATTGGGCCTTTGAAAATTAGAATTTCCCGTCTTTCCGACAAAATTTCGGAAAGGTGGGACAAATGTCACAGAAAACTGGATGAGTTTTTCAATAAATACTCTAGTTGGCTGGATTCAGATGACTTGGATTTTAATATTTCAGTTGCTCAACCTACTTGTCAACGCTCTGGACGCTCTGGACGCACTGAAAAATGATTCGAATGTTCTAGTGAGAAAACAAAAAAAAGAAAAGTCAGCGAGTTATTGAAGGTAGACAGTGAAGTTTATTTTATATTTATCTACCTGTGTTAATTACGTTATCAATTATTATAAATTATGCCTAATTTTAATTCTGTAATTGATTTAAATTCTATTTAATGTACAATGATTATTAAAAAAATAAAATTAAAAAAAAATAAAAGTTTTACAATCTGTAATTTGAAGAGATTCCTAAATGATTTAAAATACATTTATTAGCAGGTTTACGCCACTCTGAGCCGATAAATAGATTTGTTGTATTATGTTTCCCGTACTCTGGGACTTCATAGGTTAAATGTAGGAAAGTTTTAGATTTTTGCATTAAATTTGACTTTTGACCACTGTGCGCTCGCCAATCTTGTCAAAAAATTAATTAGATTTTTTTAATATTTTTTCCGTAATCTGGGACCCCAAAGGTTCAATATGGACAAGTTTCAGAATTTTGTCCACCTAAATCGGTCATATTTTCCACTGTGAGCCGTTTCAAGAAAATGGAAAAATGACTCAATAATACAATTTAGAAGATCATATATAATAGGTTGTAAAGTAAGTTCGTTTATCAATATTTCAATTTAATCCTCCCTTATAAAATCATATTTAGTTGGTCAATAATGTTTATATATTTTTAAAAAAAAGGACTAGTTAAGATGCTTTTATGCATTAGTTTCAACCGAGATTCCTTATCTTTAAGTGGTATGCTTGCTCAAAATGGATGAGGAAAAGAAATCATTTTCGTCATTTAATGATTTTTTTATTTTCGAAAAGGAAAATGGGCTGCACAGACGGTTTGGCTGGGATGTGATTCCCCACTCACCCTATTCACCAGATCTTGCCCAACAGATTTTCACTTATTTCCGGCCCTTCAAAACTTAACGGGAAACACTTTAATTCACTCGAGTAGTGTAAAGCGCACATAGAGGAGTTCATGGCGCAAAAATATGAGAAGTTCTGGGAGGACGAAATTAAAAAATTACCTGAAAGATGGCAACATGCAATAGATCAAAATGGATAGTGTAGGTGCGTGCGGTAAGCTTTAGCGGTAATAATAGAAAATGTCGGCACCAAAATGTAATGGTGGAAAGCTTTTGTTAAAGGCAAGAGTTGGGAGAGAATTTAGACTGAACCATTTGTTATTTATCCTGGAGAGATGAGGGAAAAAGATAAATAAAGAAAACAAAACAACTATGTGAGTTCTCTTACTTAATAATGCTAGCACATAATGCTAGCATTATTAAGTAGTTAATAGCAGGAATCATGCACTTCCTAGAGATGATGAAGTCTTGTTGCAGTGATAAATCTGGATGGGCACTTGGCAGAGTAGAAGAAAGGCGGGAGCAGAGGAACCTGTTGACTCCATCAGAGGTAAACATAGACTGGCTTGTCCCTGCAACGGCTGCCTAGATCAGCTGTATGCCACAGCCTTCGCGATATGCATGTGTGTGTGACGGGTCTATGAACCCCGCGAGCGCGGGAAATTTAAAATTCAAACTGACGACTGAACAGATAGTATATAATAGGTTAAAAATATTTACAAGAATATAAAGTTTTTATTGAAATCACCAGCAAAAGACGCTACTAACTTATTTTACAACCCAATATAATTTTTTATGAGTTACAGCTATGTAATAAAAGAGAAAAAATGTTATTATTTACTGTGTACATTTAATGTGAGGTCAAGGCTTTCTTGAACGTAAGAAATATTAAATAAAGAGATACACATTAATAACACGAAAGATTGATTCTTACCTGGACTCTTCACAGGAGGCCAGATTTTGTAAAATGGCCCCATGAAGTTGGATTAATAGAAAAATCATTGTTAAAATTTGTAAAAATACGTCCCTGTTCTACCCCTTAAGTTATTAGAAAAAAATTCGAAGAAAGGAATGATTTGAGAATGAATGCAAATTAATTTTGTACATAAAACTTTCTCAAAAATTTTAATGAGCATTTTTATAATAAACAAAATGACATTGTACTTATGACAACACTATTATGACCCCAGATATGGAGTGCAGAGATCAGCCGCATGTACTAAAAAGTCCGTCACACAGGGGCTGCGGAAACTAAGCAGATTTCCCACGTGAAGTTTTACAATAGAGAAATCTCCCTAATAAGTAGTAGTATTAATAATATTAGTAATAATAGGTATCTCTAAACCCTTGCTCTCGCCGGATAGTCCCGAACAGCCGACTCCTACCAACCACACACACAATACAAATGCAAATATCTCGGTTAATATTCAAGATACAGAATAAATATATATAACAATATTTATAGTAAATTTAAGTTGCAATAAGATTGGTTCTATACTATTTTTCGATCCCACGCATAATAACGGAAATCCCCCTCTAAATTCCCCCTCCCACTGGTCCGATTTCAGCCATTAACGAACTTGATCATTTGTTTTACATAAAACGCTTAAATATGAAGTTTGGTAATGATCAAACAAAAATTGCGATTGCTAGAGCGTTAACAGACAAATATATATATATATATATATATATATATATATATACATTCATATATATATATATATATATATATATATATATATATATATATATATATATAATTTTGAACGGACCTCATTTTCGTCATCTACTGGGTAGGATCGATGGACATTTGAGGACATTTTTCAAAACTCGCGTCATGAGCACGACCACAATAGCTGATTTCCATTAAGGGAAATCTGCTAAAAGTACATGTCGCTGCGTCGTAAAAATTGAGATTCGATCCTCTCTTGATGTCCAGAATGTTATTAGTCCGCGAGTTTTCTACTCAATCACTAGCAAGAATGGAATGTACCTGGAGGGATTTCCATGAAATTTTAAATTCGTGATTCAACCATTAAAATAGGTTATAGGAACACTATTATTTTAGCGGATATCTCTTAAGGGAAATCAGATCTTGTGGTTGTAAACTTGGCGAGATAGTCAGAAACTTTCTTCGGAAATTCAGAAGCCATCGATAACTAAGGGATGACGAAAATAGCTGAGGGTCCGCACACATTTATATATTTGTACTGTTATGTAAAGCTGGAAACATTCTGAATCATTTTGCAATCAATACATCCTCTATATTCCGAACATATGCTTAGTTCATGCAAAACATCCCCACTAACCAAATTTCCATAACAAAAATCTGTTAATACAATAACTGTTTCTTCAAAGATGTGGCTTTTATCAATAATTAATTAAGTAAGTAATGGTTTAAAAAAGAAATTTAATTTAATGATCATAGGAAATAGCCCTAACACACTAAATCACTAAAAAGACTACACTTTCACAAGACTGGGTATTTAATATACTCATACATTTCTCCTAACTATTTTCGTACATATTATCTATGACAGGTGATTGCTGACGATACACCTATAAAACCGATAGGTAGGTTCCCGATTCGTAACTGTAAAATATTATGAGATTATTTCTTCACCCAAGCCATAAACTGTTTATAGTTTAGCAGTTAAAATTTAATTAATTTATTGTATAGTTAAAATATTTTACTTTATTTATTTGGTTTATGGACCACATCAACGGTAATTGGCATGATGTTAAGTGGCACGTTGAATCTCTGTTTAGAGAGATCTATTTATTCCTTCATGTAAACCTTTATACTTTATTTTCATAGTATGGAAAATATTCCTTAAATATCTGAACTTTCTTCATATCCGTACATCGCCTATTAGAATATAATAAAATTTATCCCTTATATCTTCATAAGTACGTTGTAGACCTATTACATTTTAATTCTAAATGTGTAGGTAAATATTAGCATGTTTTAGGTGTGTTGGTTCGCGTGTAATATACACATATTAAAACACAAATATTACAGTAATAATAAAAACAATGTGCCATACATCTGATTAATGCCATAAAATTTTCATAACAAAATAAAAAATTCATTTTAGAGACAAAGACGTTATTCAGATATTGTTAGAAATGGGAATCTTTTCTTTGTTGTGTGATCTTATGAAATAGCCCTCACACACTAAATCACTAAAAAGCCTACACTTTCACAAGTCTGCCTACTTAATAAATTCATACATTTTTCCTTGAACTATTTTCGCACATATTATCTATGGCAGGTGATTGCTGACGATACACCTATAAAACCCATAAACCCCTTATGGGAAATCTGCTAAAAGGGATAAAGCAGTGTGAAGTGCATACTTAAACCAAAAAGCTTCAGTCTCATGCAAATAAGAGTCCAGCCTTGTCAATTATCAGCTCTTAGGTTTCATTAAAATTTTAAATTTAATCAGACTAGAATTCATTAACAAATGTGAGCTGATTACGCCGCGATAAATTCCGAACCATCGCTGCACTATGCAAATGCATCGGCTCCTATCAAATAATATTAATCAACCTAGTCTATATAATTGACTGAATATTTTAATTCGGGATCAGGCAGATAATGAAACCGGCTTAAAGTTGTTCACAAATTAAAAAACACCTTTTTCCTGGGATCAGTAATTAATTAATTTGCCAATTCTTACAGTAAATTTTAGTTGTTTTTTTTTTTTATAAAGCTATTAGTCAAAGATAGCCACTTTCACTGAGAAATTGTTATCTTTCAGAATGTATGAGATGTGATTTCTATGAATGGGCTTTAAGCAGTCTCTGGCAGAACGTTACTGAATGAAACACTCTGCCCTCATTTTAATCATTTTTAGAAACTACCCAAATTTATTAAAAGTTAAACTTCCTCATGTTTCCGCTGATGTTGGTTACTAGTAATCTCCCCCATCAGCAGGACTACTTCCGTTTCCTTGATGTCTTTCTCCATATCAGTGGTAAACAACTGCTGGTCTGTTGAAAGTATTGTATTTTAGCAGATTTCCCCCAAGGGAAAATAGCTATTGAGGCCGTACTCATGTGACGCTATTTTCGAAATTTTTCGTAAAATGTCCATCGATCCTACCAAGGAAATTATGAAAATGAGGTCCGTTCAAAACTGTATATATATATATATATATATATATATATATATATATATATATATATGTTACCGCTCTAGGGGTCGCAATTATTGTTTAATCGTTACCAAACTGAATATTTAGTCGTTTCATGTAAAAAGAAAGATCAAGTTCATTAATGGCGTAAATCGGACCAGGTGAGGTGGTGGTTTAGAAGGGGAGATTTTCAAAAATCGAAATATCTCCGTTACAATACGCCTGATCAAAACATTCTATTAAACCAATCTTGTTACAAATTAATTGCACTATAATTATGTACGATAATTAACTATCTTGATTATTAACCGAGATATTTGCATTTTTTTTTAGTCTTCTATTATCTAGGCTTTGGAAAGGCCAAACGATTGGCTAGTGAGGACTTTTAATCATTTAGACGAGTTTAAAATCTTCATAATTGTGGACTTGTCAAAGTTTGATTATGTATTTGTAAAATAATAGCATGAGCGGTAGATTCGTTAATACTGCATATTTACGTTTTAATAGATAGGAACTCTACATGAGGCCCAGGTAGAGTGGAGGTCTTGTCAAATTTTCAAATTGGAAGGAATTCATGATGAGGAATAGGATAAGGATAGATTACTGATGAAAACCACCACTCCTACAATATGCTATAAAGTTATGAAGCACTTTATTTGCAGCCTAAATATCAAATATTGTTCTCATTGGACTTCTACGTTTTGAAATAAACGCAAATACATAACGCACGTGGGAAATCTGCTTAGTTAACGCAGCCCATGCGTGTCGGACTTTTGGTGTATCGTTTCATTTTGGTCTTGATGAAGAGACTCTTGAAATGGAGAGTTTTTGCCATAGCATAGGAGCAACTGGTTCATTCCGGCTTCAATTTCTTTTTCCATAATACGACTTTCCGTAACTATCCCTTTCATGTGTTTAAACGTGTTTCATCATCGTGAATTCCTTCCAATTCGACAGGACCTCCACTCTGCCTGGGTCTGCAGGTCCTCATGTAGAGTTTCTATCTAATAAAACGTAAATATGCAGTATTAACGAATCTACACTCATGCTATTATTTTACAAATGCATAATCAAGCTTCAACAAGTCCACAGCTAATATTTTTGATGAGGGAAGTCCTCACAAGCCAATCATTTGGCATTTCCAAAGCCTAGATAATGGGTAAAGGAATACAATTATTAAATATTAATGTTTTCCTGCTTAAAAATATATTCATCAAGGTGGTCATAAATTCAAATGTTAACATATAACACTCTGAGTTATATTAACAGCAATCCGTTCCACCCACCCAAAGTCTAAACTCTACTCGGTTCAGTTATATCCTTTCTTCGAAAGTCCAATGTTGAGAGACTGGTGAAGTGTACCCTTGAAATACGAGTAATCTTCTTTCAAATCTTCCTAAGGCATATACTCCAGGTACATAACGTTTATGGTCCGGTGAAGCTATTTACACTTTGAGTAGAGAATTGTATTGTATAGGTTGAGGTCTCTATCCCCAGGTAGCTTTCTACAGGTTGCTAACTTAAGCTGTAGGTTCTCGTGTTATACTCAAGGACTGCAAATAGCCTGGTTAATAAAAAAAAAAAATAAAGGGAATTTTATTTGTAGGGGCTTTTTGAAAGGCCATATTTCATAATCATATTTGAGAAATGCACGAAACGTTACAAGCTATGTTGATGACGTATCTCCATCAACTTCTTTCATCATTGTAATGAAGCTGATGATATATTTGAATTAAGATGGAGCAAATTCTTATCATCAAATCACGGAGGAGTGTGACTTTGGTTGTATGAATTAATACTCCCATCCCGTCTTCTAATTATACAACATGTATAACGAAGAAGAATTCCTATTTCTCACATTTACATTTGTGCAATAAATTAACGACAACGAAATAAAACAAACAAACTTGCAGTATATTTCAGAAGATTTCTTTTTAAGGGAAATAGCTAATGAGGTCGTACTCATAATGCGATTTTCCATCATTTTTCCACAAATTTCCATCAATCCTACTGTTCAGTCGTACTTCCGCTTACTTAGTTCACTAACCGGCCGTACATCAGGAGGTCGCCGTGGCCAAGAGAGGAAACTGCAGCGCTAGCGTACAGGATGGACCGCTCGTTTTTAGGCTGTGCAGCCATTGTTTGCCTATTGTTCCTGTTGGTCACTTGCTTGTGTTCTGCTCCGCAAAAAGGTGAATACTTGTTCATGACTGTCTCATAGTTAATGGGTGTTTTTGTGTTTGTTATTCTAATTGGACAGATAAGAGACATAATTGCTACAGCAAGTCTATCACAAACAGGGTACAGAAAGGATCTCCGCATCGAAGATAGCCCTAACACCTACCTTGCAGGCTACGAAAATGATGTCCCTCTAAAATTTTATATATATACACTTGTATGTAGATTTATATATTTGTCTGTTAATGCTCTAGCTGTCTTAATTTTTGTATGATCGTTACCAAACTGGATATTTCAACGTATTATGTAAAAATAAAGATCAAGTTCTTCAACGGCTGAAATGGGACCTTGGGGGCGGGGTTAGTAGGGAATAATTCGAACATTTGCAATATTTATCGGTTATTATAAGTCATATCGAAAAATTGTATGGAACCAATATACAATGTAATGTTCTATAAATGTTGTTATATACATGTTTTCTCAGACTTCAATATTAACCAAGATATTAGCTTTTCTTAGATTTCAACCTACAGTAAACCTCACTTTCAATCACCGCACTTTAAAAGTAAGAGAAAGAGTATCATGAAACGTCTGATCCTAAGAATAAATAAAATTCGAAGTATCTAAGTTATTATACCTCGGATCGAAAAAGTGTATAGTACAAATATAATTGCAAATTAAATGTTGTTATATATACACATTTTTCCTTACATTCATTATTAACCAAGATATTTGCATTTTTAACTTTTCGATCCTTTGTAAACCTCCACTCTTACTCATGACATATTAACAATAAGCTGTTATATCCTGAAGCACTTTATTTGAATCTTAAATACCAAATATTGTTCTCTTTTAAGTTTAACTTTTTGAGAGAAATGCAAATACGTGGGAAACCTGCTTGATCAACGACGGGCTTTTAGCAGATTTCCCTTAAGGGAAATCAGCTATTGAGGTTGTACTCATGACGGAATTTTCGACATTTTTCTTCAAATGTCCATCGATCCTACCAGGAGATGACGAAAATGTTGTCCGTTCAAAACTGTATATATATATATATATATATATATATATATATATATATATATATATATATATATACACATACATATATCTATCTATCTAAATATTTGTCTGTTACCGCTCTAGCGGTCGCAATTTTTGTTTGATCGTTACCAAACCCGATATTTAGTCGTTTTATGTAAAAAGAAAGATCAAGTTCGTTAACGGCTGAAATCGGACCGTTGGGAGGAGGAGGTTTAAAGGGGAGGATTTTCGAAAATTCGAAATATCTCCGTAACTATACGTCGGACCGAAAAATTGTACAGAATCAATCTTATTGCAAATTAAATTTACTATAAATATTGATATATAAATTTATTCTCTATCTTGAATATTAACCGAGATATTTGCATTTGTATTCTGCGTGTGGTCACCAGTAGGCTATGTTCGGACTTTCCGCCGAGAGCTCTGGCGGCCGTTTCGATAACTATTCTCCTTCGTGAATAGGTTTAGAGGTTAGGTTAACTGTTTTTTTGGGGCTAGAACTACTGGGTTATTACGCCCTTAATAATGTTTTAGGTTTAGAGGTTTCTTACTACTACAGTTGTTATTAGGCAGATTTCTCTATTGTAAAACTTCACGTGGGAAATCTGCTTAGTTTACGCAGCGCCTGCGTGACGGACTTTTTGTTTTTGAGGAAGTAATTTATAAATAGTCGTTCATATCGATGTCATGCAGCCAAATTTATGATATCGATATAGAAATCTATGATCTGGAGTTAAATTAGGATTTAATCCAAGACCACCAAACTAGCTCAACGTCCTAGATGCCTTCCAAATGACGACGAATTAATTTTCAATCCATTCACGGTCATTATCTACCAAACTACCCAGTGAACAGCCAAGAGGTAGTTTCTAATCCAATAATTATAGTTTTTATGAGATGATTTCACAAATTAAACGTCTTTATGCTAAATTGAGGGTTTCATTAGAATATAACACTTTCTTATAAATGTGTCCTAGAGCACTTATTATGGAATACTTAAAGCTGATTTTGCCATTTCCCATTTTAAAGAATTTTGATCTGTTCCGATCCAAAAAAAAATGTTTATAAATACTCTCTTATTCTATCTCCCGTTTTTTGTAGATCCCCCCCTTTCCAGCAGTATTTAAGATACGGGTTTACACGGACAGATTCGTTTCTCTCGTAATACAGTCATAATTCCTGATTAAAAAGCAACCATTTAATAGAAGAGAAGAACTTTGAATCTAATTGACTACTCATTTATTTTTATCATTGTCAGAATATCGCTTTGTATTAATATTCAATATATACCGATTATAGTAATCACAACAATATTTAGCTAGGTACTCATAAATTCAGAAAAGAGAATCACTGCCATTTGGAAAGTAATGCATGCATATAGCGGATGAAAATCCAACAAATATGTTTAAGGAAAACAAGTCTAAAAAGATTTGTTTATTTTTTGTTATTGGATTGTTGCAAACAGAATTCGCAATATTAGCTTAAATGTAAAACCCGAGGAAACAGATTCATTGTGGATATTCTATCATTGGTCATCATGAAATACTATAATGTATTTACTGAAAACTCAATATGTTATAATACAATATTGCCAGAGACCTCCGATTTGATTTTCGATTTGGTAAATAACTATCTACTTGGTGGTACAGTCCTTGAAGGACCTGGATACCTGCCAATATTTTAGAAGAGTCGGTGAAGTCACTAGATATGTTACTTCTTTTACGGTTTGCCATCCCCCCTTATTGGCAGATTTCCTTTAAGGGAAACCAGCTATTGAGGTCGTACTCATGACGCGTTTTCAAAACTTTTCTTCAAATGACCTTCGATCCTAGGAGGAGTTGACAACAATGAGGGCCGTTCAAAATTATATATATATATATATATATATATATATATATATATATATATATATATTAATATTTGTCTGTTAACGCTCTAGCTGTCGCAATGTTTGCTTGATCGTTACCAATCTCGATATTTAAACGTTTTATGTAAAAATAATGATCATGTTCGTTAATGGCTGAAATTGGACTGGTGGGAGAAGGGGTTTAGAATGGAGAATTATCGAAAATTCGAAATATCTCCGTTACTATATGTTGGATCAAAAAATTGTTTAGAATCAATCATATTGAACATTAAATGTACTATAAATATTGTTATATACATTTGTTCTCTCTCTTGAACATTAACAGAGATATTTGCATTTTTCAGTTTTCAGCTTTCAGCACTTCTACTCATGTTACATAAACAATAGTCTGTCATTATTAAACACATTATTCGAAGCTTAAATAACAGAAATTGTTTTCAAGAATATGTTGTATTTTGATATATTTCCGTGATTGTTTAAGCAGATTTCCCTGTTCTTTCTTTCAACGTGAACCCACTAGCGAAATCTGGTATTCTAAATAGCGAATACTATATTAGAATTTGTGTTAGAAATCGTGAGCATTTCTGATGGTGACTGTTATTGTGTTGTATTTGCTGTGAGTTATATTTAGAGAGCCTTGTTTCTTTGTTAAGGGTTAAAGTTTTGGCCTGGTGATCTTGTTGATTTTTTAATAGCTGAAGAGTCTCTTAAAGAAGAAGCCACATGGCCGTTGCGAACATTGTGGAATTTACACCAGTGACCATGCTTTAGCTTTCCATAATCCAGCCTATAGCCAACCAGTAATTGAAGGAGATACAGGCATTTTGGAAAAATTGTCAGCACCACTTGCCTACTAAAAGTCCTCATAACTTTTTTTGTTTTCTCTCTCGTTTAGTGGCAAAAGGTCTTCAAATCAAATCAACGCACTTCTTGGAATTTTGCTATTCTGTTTACAAGTTTACAAATACTTAGAGAATAATAGCTTCATCATACCGCTAAACGTCTGGTTTTGTGAGGTTGTTTCTTAACAACTAATTATTTAACTTATACAAAGATTTACTAATTAGAAGCAATTGACCACGCAAGGAAAACATATTTAAAACGGGATCCTGCTTCATCATGAGAGAATTGAATTTGATTTCCAATTACGAGTTCCTTCTCCAGATCAAGCAGCCATCTCTGCAGGGGTCTCTTCATCTCAGGGCCGTTTCATTTTCAACATCTCTGATTTGTTTTTTTTTCTCTTTTTAATAAGAAATATATGACATCACATATCTTAAGATTTTAGCCTTGGTCAAAAGGTTACGAACGCGTTATTTAAACTTAGTCTCATTTAACAAAGCCTTCATTGTTTAACTACTTTCACGTTTTAGCAGATTTTCCTTAAGGGGAATCAGCTATTGAGGTTGTACTTATGACACGATTTTCAAATAATTTCCTCAAATGCCCACCGATCCTACCTAGGTGACGATGAAAATGAGGTCCTTTAAAATTATATATATGTATATATTAGCGCTCTAGTGGTCATAATTTTTGCTTAATCTTTACCAAACTCGAATTCGGATTGGGGGAGGGGTTAAAAGAGAGGGATTTCAAAAATTCAAAATATTTTCTTTACTATACGTCAGCCAGAAGAATTGTATAAAAACAATATTGATGCAAATTTGATTGCTTATAAATGTTGTTATACGTATATATGTTTTCACCATGCATACATATTTCCATCTTGAATATTAAGCGAGATGTAAAAATAAAAATTAAGTTCGTTATCGGCAGTAATTGGACCTGGAGAAGGGGTTTAGAAGGGGGTACTCTGTTATTATACGTAGGGTCGAAAACGTGTATAAATAAATATGATTGCAAATTAAATGTTGTTTGTTTTATATATAAATACATATATATATATATATATATATATATATATATATTATTCCTTATATTGATTATGAACCAAGATATATGCATTTTTTAGTTTTCAGCCTTCAGTAACTCCTTCAGTCCACTCCTACTCATGTCATGTTAACATTAAGCTGTTATATCATGAACGACCTTCTAAGCTTAAATACCAAATATTGTAATAATTGAACGTTTCCAGATAAATGCAAATACGTGGCGCACGAGGGAAATCTGCTTAGTTAATGCAGCCCCTGCTTGACGGACATTATTGGCATAAATACCAGGCATGAAAAGAACTGTAATATAAGTACTTCCTTCTAATGGAGGAAAACGTTATCTCCTGTTTGAAGAAAATAATATAAGTATAAAATCAGCAGGGGCGGTGTTAACAGATTTCCCACTTGCCTCACGTATTGGCATTTACTTCAAAATTTAAAAGTTCAATGAGAACAATATTTGGTATTTAGGCTTCAAATAAAGTGTCAATACAATATAACAGCATATTGTTAATATGGCATGAGTAGGAGTCGGTGATTACTGATGACTGAAACCTAAAATTGCAAATATCTTTGTTAATAAAGAAAAGGGCTCAGGTTAGCCATGCGAGTTAAAGCGTTGCCTTTAATCTCACATGGAAATCCTAAAGTGGCGAGTTCGATTCCGATTTAGTGACGAAATTCATTAAATAATATCCTAAGTCCCACCCTGGCTAGAAAAGGGTGGTAACCTGTAGATAACCCGTCCCGCTTAGCCTAAGTTGCAAAAAGTGGACGTTAATAAATAATAATGAAAATATATAAAAAATAAATAATCTATAGGACTTTAGATTTGCAATAAGATTGATTGTATACAATTTTTGGATCCGGCGCCATAACAACGCAGATATTTCGAATTTTCGAAATTCTCCTTCTCTAACCCTCCTCTCACTGGTAGTATCAACTTTAGATTCTCTGAACGAACAATAATTACCGAAATGTTTGTAAATGTAATCTGATAATCAATTTAACAGTTGCACTTGGCCGATATATGTTGTCCATCAAAAGGGCATTTAGAAATTGCTGAAATGAGTTCTGAAGAGATTTTAAGGAAATAAGTAATTTTTTTTTGGGGGGGGTGGGGGATAGAAGGCTAAAAAAAAACTCTTTCCTGGAATCTTTCAATTTTAATTAAACAGGTCTAGGCTAGAATTTTTGTAATTCCTCCAAACCACCTACCATAAACAGCAAATCATTCGAAGAATGTCTCATGATTTAAATTATTTGTGATCATACTTAATGACTATTAGTAGTATATTGAGATCAGTTTACCATCTCATAGTACTGCTCCCATTACACGTGTTAGTAAAATAAAAATTTACTGTATCACTTTAAACTCCAAAGCCAATTTATAATTGGTAATGCGGACCACTGAACTAATGTTCATCAAGTATTGGTCTCTGTAAGATGTATGTTGATAATATTAACATCCAATTAAAAAAAAAAAAAAAAACTGATATGATCCACTCAGTGCGTCATCATAATAATTTAAACATAAAGTTGGAGTAGAAAGGAAAGAAAATCTTACTACTTTGTGCTCTCGAAACAATTTTTGTTTAAAAATGATAAAATTTTTGGTAATGCCTATTCAAATCAAGAACATTGTTCTCATTATTTTAAAAATTGGACATGATAGGTCTGGCAGAGAGTTGGGCTAGACAGGTGAACGACCTACGACACTTACCCATACAAGATATTATACCCTAACCAGGATGATGGTAAGCCAACCGGAAGAAGAAAGGGAAGGGAACAGGTAGGAAAAGGTAACCCGATACTAGACATAATCAGGTACCTCTTGTTCCAGGATGTACCATGGTTCATCAAACCTATGACCTACATCTCTATATACATACACACACCTATTCTCACACCGTACCAAGATCCATATCTGTCATGTGTGTAAATAGGTTTAAAATCACTAGAGTAATAGTCTCCTATATAGTGATTCTGATCTAAAAAAAGTCAGTCACGCAGGGGCTGCGTAAACTAAGCAGATTTCCCACGCGAAGGTTTACAACAGGTAAATATACATTCAAGTAATACTACCGTGAATACTCAGTAAATTTACTATACAAGTTAAAAATCTCTTCAACGGAAAGCGGTTGAATTGTAAACAAGCAGGCCAGCCAGCCTCTTAGTGCTGTGTACATAGACCGGAAAGAATGAAATATATCTGAACATATAAATGTTATTGAAAACAATTTATTAGTGCTCTAATTTGTAATGTTTCTGATTCAGTTTTATCTCAATCACTCAAATTTTAGTAATCCAAAAACAAAAGAAGGGGGGTGGGTCAACAGAACGTATTTGGATATATCTCACAAAGTAAAAGTTCAATGAAAACAATATTTGGAATTTAAGCTTCGAATAATGTGGTTTATTATATAACAGAGAATTGTTTATAATTGAATAACACGAGAAGAAGTGAGGGTTTACTGAAGGCTCAAAACTGGAAAATTCATATATCTCGGTTAATATTCAAGACAGAGAATAAACGTGTATAACAATGTTTATAGTAAATTTAATTTGCAATAAGATGTATTCTATAGACTTTTACGAACCGACTTATAGTAACGGAGATATTTGGAATTTTCAAAATTCTCCCCCTCTTAACCCCCCCACTTCCCCTGGTCCAATTTCAGGCGTTAACGAACTTGATCCTTCTTTTTACATAAAACGACTAAATATCGAGTTTGGTATACAGTTTTGAACAGGCCTTCATTTTCGTCATCTAGTGGGTTGGATCGATGGGCATTTGAAGAAAAATTTATTTCTAAATCTTCGTCATGAGTACGACCTCAATAGCTGATTTCCCTTAAGGTATAGCACAATAAACATGTGAGAACTACCTATTTAAATCGCCAGTGAAACCAAACTGCGTGTTTCAAATGAGTTATAACCCAGATATGCATTTCATTTGAAACAACCTGGTTGACTGTAAATTATCTTGACTACTAATATCTTAAATGAAGTTTTGAATGAAATCCTTTCAGTCAAAATTGTAAACACCAGGTACTCAAAAATAAATTAATTTTCGCCAAACTCATATAATAGGAATAAGCATATAATAGGGATCTACTTATAATTCAGGTTCAACAAACACTTCCGAAATGAACGTAAAACGTTTACTATAATTTTAGATATGAAATAAAGATATGTGAATTTAAAAGTAGTTGAGCTGTTTAACAACAGTGTTCAATTTTGAGTATTAAAATATACTATTTTTAAAGTGAATATGTAAGCCCTGAGACGAAATATATAAGACAACGTCTGAAATAAACATCGCTATTATGTACATTTAAAAAATAATTTTATTAACCCTATTTTCAACTGAAAGTAATAAATTATAAAAGTGAAGCTTTAAAGCCAATCGCAATGCTTGGCCAACCATTTCCAATCGCCATTATTGAATTCAAAATCTTGAAAGACGTCAGCAAGTATTTTACTACTATTTATGTAATAATTGTAAAACATGAGTAATTTAATATTTATTAAATAGCAGAATTTTAATATATATATATATTAAGTATTTAACAAAATTATAAGACTAAATCTATATATATATATATATATATATACACTCAACCGCAAAAAAAACCGGACACTTAGATTTAGTCTTATAATTTTGTTAAATACTTAATATATATGTATATTAATCTTTTTAATTAAAATAATTTGTTAATCTATAGGTTATTTAAACAAAATCTGCCAAAAGTGAATAATTTTTATTGATTATTTACAAAAAATACAAAAAAAAAGAGAAAAAGATAAATTAACACATTTAAAAAAAAAAAAATAATTCTTCATTTTTATTACAGTGAATGGTAGACTTGGCTACCCCAAGCGTTTCGGCAATGAAACGTAAGCTCCGGCCTTCCATCAAGTTTGAAAGACCCATTATTCTGGACCGAAATAATAATAAAACATTAATTAAAGAAAATGCTTGGTTAATAATTAAAGATGTGCGAAAAACTACTTACAGTTTAGAATAGATCAACTTCACGACAAATAAATCTAATCTGAGTTTTATCTAATTGTTTACTAATCCTGAAGGGATTAGTTCAATGGACTTAGGCTCTAAATTCTCTGTAATAACTAGAATACCCACATAAAGAAAATTGCTGAAAATTATAGCTTTTAATACGACAAAAATGAAGTGTCCGGTTTTTTTTTTTTTTTGCGGTTGAATGTGTATATATATATAGCTAAATTTTCAATTATTATTTTTTTCATTTGTATAAAAAATGAATCATAGATTATCGTACATTAATTAAATTATATATTTAAATATATCTACTTAATTAATATATTTAATTAATATAGCTTAACGGGCTAGTTAATTTTAGCCTGGGTGGAATTTTTTGTTCTATGACATCTGTCAATAGTATGATGCAGAGTACAATGGAAAACTTGTATATGCCTATGTGTCTCACTTACCTACTTCGTTTCCATGAAAATTTGAACTTCCAGTTCCAAAAAAAAAAAGAAATAAGTGCAGCCCATAGATATTATATATGTATTCATAAAAAAACAATTTTCCTTTGTTTATTGAGTATCAAGGAGAAAACGTTTTCACTTTTATATCTAAGCTATTAAATTGATACATCCTAAAATAGATCAGACCATAGGATTTTGATTAGACGGAATACATTAGGCATAACTTTAACTGGATTTAATTCTGACTCTTTCAAAATAAGGATTACATTAGTATAAATTAGCATCTCGAATTTGTAAACATGGATGACAGAAGTCAATTAGAGATATTTAGTAACTGTTGTTTCAGTATCATTTGGGATAACATCCAGAAAAGCATAGGATTTGTCGTGTCAGTATGATTAAAATGATTATAATATGTCTAAATATTTATAAACAGTCATTGAAATAGAAGAATCTATATTTACATGATTTCTTAAGCGGGATCGTTTCACAATGGAAGATATTCAAAAATTATATAACTAATCGCTTTGACTTATGCACTGTCAATAATTAAAGTATATTAACTTACAGAAGGGCCTAGAAGAACATATATCATTGACTAATCGAACGAGTTAATGAATATTCAAACGGAAGGGAGAAAATTAAATCATAGCATGTTATTTTGACGAGCTCTACATTCTAAATTTGTAATACACGAATTTTTTGTATACACACACACACACAGATATGTTTTATATATATATATATATATATATATATATATATTGATTTACTTAATAACGCTATTTCTTTGGTGTTGGTTAATGTTGTACTGTTTTTACTGGCTAATATTAGTCAGACTTGGTGGTTTCAAAGTTCGAAAGACCTGAGAAGAAGGCAAACGGAAACCACTCTATGTCATTTGTTCCACTTCTTTCCGAGCTAGTTTGGGTCAGAATTAGGAATTCCTGCCCTTGGGCGACGCGTAGAGACAAGAATATAACCAGAGATTTTTAATAGAAGCTGCACATTTCAAAACGAGGATTTTCTTAAGTTATTTATTAACGTCCACTTCTAAGGCTAATTGTGGCGGGATTTCTACAGATTACCATCCTTTTTTAGCCAGGTTGTAACTATGGATTTTATTTAATGAGCTCGTCACTAAATAAACCCTTTTGCCCAGGCGAGAATCGAAAATACCACTCTCGGTTTACCATGTAAGATTAAGGCCAATGCTTTAACTCACATGACTAACCTGAGCCCCGCTTTTCTTATATGCATAATAGCTTCCTTTAAGGTTAATTTCATAAAACTAGAGTATAAATATATTTTTAATAAATGAAACAGCGAATCAGTTATATTAATTATAATAAAGTAAAATTATATAATCATTGTAGCATTGTAAACTAAATATATATTTTAAACATTTAAAATAATTAATAGATCATGTCAATGACTTACTATTTTTCTAATCAACTTGGAATGGGAGCACGTTTCTACTCAAGTGAATTATCAATATAAAATGTAATTGGGTACGTTTCAATAACAGTTGTCGACGAATAGCAAGCAAATCCAAATGTAACATTAAAATAACATCTTATCATTTCTGTATGATTTTCTGAAGCCGTTGAAGAGTTTCAAGCATAATTGAAGCGTGCTCAACTAAATCGTATGTCAGAAAATTTAATATTCTCATTTTTATTATATTATTTTTTAGTTAGGGATATACATAAAAATATTCTTGGCTCTATAGAAGAACACAACTAACAACCCCTAACAAATTATAGCACCATAAAGTAGTTTTTATGATGGTATGAAATTCCTTTAATGGGTTTTAAATGGTTCATGCTAGTTTTACATACGTAATAAAATTAATGCGAAAAAATTACTAATTTTATTGATTCTTATTTTATCGCTTCATCAAAAGTTATTAAAGACATATATTAACCCTTCCTGTTGGAATGGGATCTAAGACTGTTTGAAATTAGCTACCCTCCCCTTCTACTCACCACAAAGTTAATCTTGGCTTGGCTAGAAAACACTATTACATGATTTATATTGTATTAAAATCTTTAAAGACATTTGTGCTTCTTATTGGGCGTTAAATTGGCTGCATTCGACTACATCTAGTGGAATAATTATAATTAAAGCACTTTTTCTCTTCAAATACATTTATCAAGAAGTTAGTTAGCGCTTTGTTTGAGTTGATTAATATTCTGCTTTTTGCTAATGTCCATAGGTACCTCGGCTGATTAGGAATTACAGATTGCCAACCTTTTCTAACCAGCTTAAGATTGATTATTTTAATTAATGAGTTTGCCAGTAAATAAATTCAGTTCATATGCGAGAATCGAACTCACGTCTATGGATTAATAAAAATCATCTAGCAGGTTTAAATGTTGCAGTTTGACATTTTTTTGAGAGAATGGTAGGTCAAGCGGGTTAGCATTCTTTTATATATGCATTTTCTGGAATATATGTAAACTTGGTTTTCGTTCCGTCTCTGACTCTTCTATATGTTTACATAATAAGTTATAATTGATTGTAGGGAAGTTAATGCATGCTAAAGTATACATATCATTTATGACTGTTAAGAATAGTAAATAAAAATAAAATTATTTATTACCTCTACTGGAAGTTACGAGATTGAGTAATACAAAGCATTCCGGGAAATTGAAAAAGTCCGTCGCGCAGGGGCAGCGTAAACCAAGCAGCTTTCCCACGTGAAGTTTTACAATAGAGAAATTTCACGAGAGCAGAAGATTTATGGAAACCTGCCGAACTAGCTTTTGACGGAAACTCACGACTAGACCCGAAGTTAGCCTATCTCATCTCGCCCGTTACAATTAATAAAAATGCAAATATCTCGGTTAATATTGAAGATAGAGAATACATCTATATACCAATAATTATAGTAAATTTAATTTGCAATAATATTGATTTTATGCAATGTTTCGATCCGACGTATAGTAAAGGAGGTATTTCGAATTTTCGAAAATCCTTCCCTCTAAACCCTCCCTCCCTCTGGTCCGATTTCAGCCATTAACGAACTTGATCTTTATTTTTACATAAAACGTTTAAATATCGAGTTTGGTAAGGATCAAGCAAAAACAGCGTTAACAGACATAATTCCCTTCAAGGAAATCTGCTAAAAAAGTATTAACATCTGAACACATTCAGGTAAGTAACAATTTGAATCTTATTCTTTTATTGATTTTAGATCAGGACTTGCTATTAAATGGTTTTATTTCTTTAATACGTTATGGCGTTAAACATTTTTTTTAATGACATCGTTTTCTTCGGAAGATTTTAGCCTCTGAAAAAGTGACAAAAAAGGGTAGAAACATGTAAGGCATAATAAACAAATTTAAGAGAATCTCTTTATATTTTCTTTACCGTGTAATTGATAAATTTAAAACAGATATATGCAAACACATTTTTGTTTTCAAAAATGTTTTGTAGGCATGATTATCTGAGAAAATTTCTCAGAGTTCACAAAATAAATATGTATTTTTCTTTCCGTCGGATCGGATATAGACCGATCTAAATAATACAGACCCATCTGAAATACGAGTATTTAATTGAAGTTGTTGTTTCCATAAATATACTGGTTAATGGCTAGTATTATCAAGCTGATGCAGACTGAGTACAATTTCGGCCTTTCTTCTAGAAGTCTCTCCACACTCCCAAATGCCTTTGTTATTTAAAAGGCGCACGAGGAACGCAACGTGAAAGGACAACATGCCTGTTTTGCACTCCTTCTCGCCTTGTTGTTCGTTTTCATTGAAATCAGAATTCCCCGTCCGCAGAAACAATCACCAGACATTGCCAGTTGATAAAAAATAACAACATTTAATTCGTCATAAAAAAAAAAAAAATTGTATTATTTTCCTTAATAGACATTGTTCTGGAAGAACGCGATTCTATTCTAATGATATTCTCTTGTATCAGTAAGCACCTAATAGGTATCGACTAATGTATGTATACCTGTCAGCTGAAATTAATTACAAATAAGTACAATTTCTCAAAGAGGATTAATTAATTGACATGGACTGATGTAATTTCTTGATCTAGCGGAGCCATATTTATCAAATTGTAATACGACCGGAACAAATTGTCATTTTCATTGAGAAGTGTTTCAGCATCACCTACAGAATGATGCTGGATGAATATCTGCTGAGGAGTGATTGATGCTTTTAGACATGGTTCTGAGGAGGCGTTCTTAGCAGGGTCAGTTGTCACCATGAAGTGATAAATATACTATCGTGGCTATTGGCCTAAATTAAAAAGTGTTTCCAAATATCATATCCAGATGATTTTTAATATTCCTATAGTTTACGGAAAATAAATTGGTTTTAGCAGAGATCCCTGAATCAGCTATTGAGGTCGTACTCATGACGCGATTTTCGAAATTTTTCTTCAAATGCCCATCGTTCCTACTCAGGAGATGACGAAAATGAGGTCCGTTCAAAACTGTATATATATGGGAAATTTTCTTTGTTAATGCAGCCCCTGCGTGACGGACTTTTGACGATTGGCTGAGTCAAGAGTTCATCGGGAGGAAATAATGTGCACACAAAACAACAAACTCCCTCAACACGTTCATTCCCAACGATTTTCTACGGGATATTATATCGTGAGGCTACAAGTGAAACGCACTAAGTCAAAAAATATGATTTTGAGAAAACGCTCTTCAAACATCTTTTTTTTTAACTTTATGGATACTAACGTTACTAAATCATATTAGCTATTTCTTGCCATATCTCCTATTTCTTGCCAAGATGCAATAAAAATCTGAAAATCGATAACTTTGACTTAATGTGTTTCAATTGTAACCCCTCGATATCACCTTCAATGCCAGCGCTGGACTGGCTGTTCTGTGGGCCCTCGGCAAAATTAGCCGTGCCACCCCCCCCCTCTCCCTCTTAGAGGAATTTTTGATACCAAATATAATACAACACAATTTTTGAGTTAGTAACAAATATATATGTGTGTGTGTGTGTGTGTGTGTGTGTGTGTGTGTGTGTGTGTGTGTGTGTGTGTGTGTGTGTGTGTGTGTATACGCATTTTATAACCTCAAAGTCATCAGCTACTTATTTTATTAATTTAAATTAAAAATATTTTTATTGAAAACATGCTAGTAAGGGTATTATATATATATATATATATATATATATATATATATATATATATATATATTACATACAAATATTTATTTTAGGGCTGTAGGCTATTACAGATTTAATAAATCTATATTTACCAGTAATAATAATTTAGGACATTAGTTCCTTACGAAACATTACCATTTTTTTAAATCTTTAAGAATAGCATAAGTATTTACAGTTACAATGATAACATTTACTAATAGAAATATTTGTCAGCGATGTATTAAAAAATGTAAATAAATATTACTTGGAGTGTCAATAATAAAATTAAAACCTTTTTTAAGTTTAGGTTTTTCGTTTTAGTCATTTCATGGGCCCTCTTGAGGCCGTGGGCCCTAGCATTTGCCGACTTGGCCAGTCCGACGCTCTTCAATGCATACATTAGAAAGAATTCGTAATAATTGTAGTCGTATGTGAATAATAAACGTATTAAAAAATAAGGAAAAATAGTTGCAGTTGACAGCTATGTAGGAGCGACCTAAGAAAGTCATTAACAAAATGTCCCTTTCTAAACTTCAGGTAAGTAATATAAAACCTAATCTGTTTGCCTTTTGTACATACTCTCAAGAAATTTTACCATTTAAGAATTTTAAGTCAACAGTTGCAGTTCTCCATCAGTTGCATCTCAAAAATCAAAGCCCACCTTGCAAAGCTGTAAAACGTATGATGCAAAAAAAAAACATCAAAGGTATGATTTTCATGTAAATCTTTGTCCACAACTCTTAGATTAATATATTTCTCATCTTTTCTTTTTCTTTTTTAAAATTAATTTTGTAAACAAAAGAAACAATTCGGATTTTATTTTTGACTAGCGTTATTTGAAAATTATTTCTTGAGATAATCTCAAGAACTGGACTTTCCCAATTTGTTGTCTCCAAATAAGATAAAAAGAAATATTTACTACTAAAAGTCCTTATTTTGTTTACTTTTTTACTTAGGAATGCATATGCATAAAACAGTATGGCGGACACCTTACATATGATAATATGTTGTTAGTAATCTTACAGGTTTACCACCCACTGACATGAAACTCCTAGACTAAAATGTTAACGACAAATGTCTTTTATATATTTTTTACTTATCATTGTCTTAATTACTCTCGTTTACAGAGAGAATAAAAAGAATTCATAACAAAGGATGCCTCTTTATATAAAGCCATTGTTTATTATAAAAGATAATTTATTGTTGCCTCTTTTAAGCAGGACTTGTTACCGCTTTTATCGCCTACTCCATCTATTTAACCATAATTAGAAAGCTGAAGGACTGACAGTTCCATTTTATCCTAGGGTAGTGTAAATGTGACGTTTTCATATAATATCCATGGTTCAAAAAATGACTTACACCTCCTCTAGGTTTTAAGCATTTTTTCAGTGCCAGTTTTCGAGGTCCTGCCTCATCATCTTTCTCTATAAAATGGTGATGTTCTCTCTCTGAGTGGTCTCCTTTTGTCCACAAACTTTTCAAAATGGTTGTATACATCAACCCCCACCAGCTAGGAGATTCAAGAATTCATATTCGTTAAGCTTGTAATACTATATTTGTATATAAAGTGAGATTTATACTCAGCATCGTTGTACTTGAGAAACTACTAGAATGAAGAAGTGCAGTCTTTTAGCAGATGTCCCTTAAGGGAAATCAGCTATTGAGGTCGTACTCATGACGCGATTTTCGAAAAAAAAAAATTCAAATGTTTATCGATCCTACCCTGGAGATGACGAAAATGAGGTCCGTTCAAAATGATATATATATATATATATATATATATATATATATATATATATATATATATTTGTCTGTTAACGCTCTTGGGGTCGCAATTTTTGTTTGATCGTTACCAAACTCGATCGTTTTATGTATAAAGAAAAATCAAGTTCGTTATTTGCTGAAATTTGACCGGTGGGAGAGGGTTTAGAGAGGGGAATTTAAAAAATTCGAAGTATCTCCGTTACTATACCTCGGATCGAAACTTTGTATAGAACCAATCTTATTGCAAATTATATGTTCCATAAACATTATTATATGAATTTATTCTCTATCTTGAATATTGACCTAGATATTTGCATTTTTCAGTTTTCAGCCATCTCCAAACGCCAATTCCATAAATAACAAATTGTTACATAAACAATACTCGGTTATGTTACAAACCACGTCATCATTTAATGCATAAATACCAAATATTGTTTTAAAGAGACATTTATTATACGAGATCCATGCAAATATGTTCAGGTGACCTCCCCCCCTCCTTATTAAGTAGTTGGACTACTTAAATTTGATTGATTGAGATAATAATTATTCTGATTCATAATAAATGTCAGTACTAGAGATAGTATACATTTTTCAATCAAATTAATACGTTATATTCAGATATATTACAGTAATTGTTTTTCTTTTCGGAAAGATGTTGGCAGAACTGTTTTTTTACATTTCAGATGCTTTTCCTCCCGACGAAAAGCATCTGAAATGTAAACTGACGGGCTTTATTGGATGTATATGTTTTCGGTACATTTACTGTAAATTTCAAGTGTTTAAGTGGTCCAGGAAATAAAATATTACATTGAAGAGATTGAGTCTATATCTTGGCAGGAATATTAAACTTGAAGCCTTTGTTGATATTTTACAGTATATAATTGATATATTATCTTGGAAATCCTGAGTTCAAGTTGTATTGGGTACTTAAATAATGAATTAATTTAATTCAGGGATTACTCACGTTTTATAAAATTATGAAAAGGCTTTAAGATCCATCGAATAACAAGCTTCTTATTTCTCATGTTTTGGTATGTTTTTCAAGATGGTGACGGTACCTTTAAATTTGAATAGATTTTCATAACAAAAGATTACATTTTAACAAAGTTTTTTTTTCATTTTTAAATGACAAATTAATTAAAATGTCGGAACTTAATATGCCATGATGAAATGGAACTAATAAAATATTAAGGAAGGATTAAAAAAGAGAGGTGTAAAAAGTTTAAAAAAAAAACAACAACTATAAAATGTAAAATCGTGATGAACATAAATAGCTTAGAGCTCATCAAAGATAAAAATGCAAGTTAGCGGCTTTGTACAAATGGTATTAAAATGCCATAATGTTGAGATGGAGGCGTCGGCCATACTGGAAAGCGAAGGGGGCAGCTTCAAGGTTCCGCCTCCCGCATTGCCAACTTTTTATCAGCTGGCTTGACACGACAACTTGCGATTGCGGAACTGTCCCAGTACTGGACAACCTGCTTTGATCTATGCTCACGAATCCCTTACGCAAACAGCTAAACCACCAAGAGAAATGTTTTTAACTCTAATTACACTTGACAGTTTTAAGTGATTGTTATTTTTTTACAGTCAATAACACATTAATAGGTACATTTATCGAGCTAAATATATCATAAATTTACAATATACATTGGTTTTAAAAATTTTATGTTTACAAAATATGCCATAATAAAAAAAAATCAGTCACAAGAACTTATGTATTTCACACAAATTACTATACTTCGCTTAAGAGTAAATATTCCCAATATATGGTATATCTGCTACATCTGCTCTTGTTCATTTATGAAAATTTCAGCCTTGCAAATGAAATACATTTCTGACGTCTTCTCAGAAAATATATACTGAACTAAAATAAAAATGCACTACCGGCGCAGCGCCGGCACGGTATAGTGCGGTATGTCACTATACCGTGCCGGCGGTATAGTGACATACCGCACTATTCAGCTATTCGTAATAGCTTTATTCTATACAGCTATTAGCTTTATATCTATACAGCTATTCGTAATAGCTTTTTTATCTGGTTAAAGCACAATGTGACTATGCGTGCCTTACAAAAATTGATAATACATTACATTGATGGAATAAATAATTCAATAAAAGTATATAAAACTTTACATAAATAAATAAATATATATATATATATATATATATATATATATATATATATATATATATATATATATAAAATTGAATTTAATTTTAATTCATTTTTATGTTGTCCTATAATTTCAATTACAGATTTTTTTTTTATAATAGGAGATTTCCCTTAAGGGAGAGATTTTCATGAGCCATTTTTTATACGAGGACCGTGTAAATATGTTCTGGTGCCCCCCTTCTTATGTTTTTTGACTTCTCAAATTTCATTAATTCATATAAAAATTATTTTGATTCATTATAAATTACACTACTAGATATAGTACATAGTTTTCAATGAAATTGGTACGTTATATTCAGATATATTAAAGTAATTGTTTTTCTTTACGTTTCAGAAGCTTTCCGTCGGGAGTTTCCTATTAGCAGATTTCCCTTAAGGGAAATCAGCTATTGAGGTCGTGCTCATGACGCGATTTTCGAAAATTTTCTTCAAATGTCCATCGATCCTACCCAGGAGATGACGAAAATGAGGTCCGTTCAAAATTATATATATATATATATATATATATATATATATATATATATATATATATATATATATATATTTGTCTGTTAACGCTCTAGCGGTCGCAATTTTTGTTTGATCGTTACGAAACTCAATATTTAACCGTTTTATGTAAAAAGACAGATCAAGTTCGTTAATGGCTGAAATCGGAACAGAGGGAGGGGGGGTTTAGAGGGGGGGATTTTCGAAAATTCAAAATATCTTCGTTATTATGCATCGGATCGAAATATTGTACAGAACCAATCTTATTGCAAATTAAATGTACTATAAATATTGTTATATACATTTATTCTCTATCTTGAATATTAACCGAGATATTTGCATTTTTATGAAGTCTGTGGTAGGGAATAGTTCGGATTATGTCGGCCATCTTCGTCATTTCTCGGCTCAGGCGGAAGCATCTTCTAACCTGGCGTTTTTAACCTTACCTTACCTTCCTTACTTTGTGAGATTTATGCAAATACGTTTAGTTCATCCACCCCCCCCCCCCTTCTTTAGTTCTTGGACTACTAAAATTTGAGTTATTAAAATATAAATTATTCTTACAATTCAGAAGCCGTTTCAGTTGGGTATTTATTTTAATTAACTGGAAGATTTCTCATTATCTAATCACGGTGGTATTGTGTTACCAGCATGCAGATTTCTCTATTGTAAAACTTCACAGGGGAAATCTGCTTAGTTTACGCAGCCCCTGCGTGACGGACTTTTATAGTTTGTATTTATTCACTTAATATTCAAGGTGGTGTGTTACCGGTATGTAAATGTATTTATTGTTAAACTTGAAGCGGGAAATATACTTAGTTCACGCAGCCCCTGCGTGACGGACTTTTTTCTTTGATGAATTAATTTATATAAATTATATTTCCTCCACCCTTTTCCTTTCACCGTATGTTAATATTTTGTAAAGAAATAGAAGAACAGCAAGTGAAGATGAAGGCAATGGCAAAGTGCGGAACCTACAGGAAATAAACCGCCCTTTTCAAGGATTACTGGAGACCTAAGGGCCGGCAGAAGTTATGCTCATCCACAATTTACAATTTCAAAGCGAGTGTCTCCAACACATTTGAAATTCTTAGATTCCCAGTCGGAACAAACAAAGTAGCGTTTACAAATTAAATGGAATGCATTTTCCTTTAATTACGTTTGGACTTTTGAAATTAATAATTTTTGAATTGTACTGGAATATATAAATATTTTATGAATCTAAGCAGTAATAAATAGCAACTTAAATTGTTCCCATTTATGTTGTTTATTTACTTATTTTTTATGCTACTATTAATACGGTCTAATTTAACTACAGGTGACTACCCTTTTTTAGCCAGAGTGAGATTTTGTTCAATGAGTTCCTCACTAAATAAATCCTTTTTCCAAACAATATGAGGTTAAGACGAACGCCTTCACTCACGTACTGACTTGAGCCTCTAACTTCATTTGAACAGTAAATAAAGTTAATTTATTCCATTTGAACATTTAATTAACTTTAAATGTTAAGTAATACAGCAACTGTATTATGCACAAAAATAGCTACACATTAGTCCTTACTGTGACCGGTGAGATACACCTTAAGGATACATATTAGAAAATGAAAAATTGAATAAAACAGGGAGTCGTATTTTATAAACGGAATAAATAATAAATAAATATTTTAATACAAATACAAATGAGTTGAGTTTAAAATGTTTAATACTGTAATAGCGTCTTCTATTTTTATTAATAATTAATATTGGAAGTTTATAAATATAGGATTAGTTAAGAAAGAAGTCTGTAAGAATGAATCCCATGAGCATCTGAAAAAAGTAAATACAATTAAGCTTCGGAATCAATGCCATAAACACTGCCTATACATATTTAACTCCTGCAATAATTTAGCTTTATATAAACGAGAGTATTCCCATTTATAAATTAGATATTTATATATTATAATATTGGCTTATTGTTAATAAGGGGTCATTTCAAAATATGGATTTAAATTTTATCTATTGAATTTAACTATTGGGAAACTTTGACAATAACTAACTAAATAAACTTTATTTCGTGACAATAGGTCAACACAATAATAACGCGAAGGTCTCCGTTTTGGCTTGCATTTTTCACGCCATTTCAAAACAATAAATTACAACTCAATGAATTCAAGTTAAGCCCACTACGTGGTACCAAAACTTTTCTGTATTTAGTAAGTTATATTTCGACGGGTTAAAGTTTTATTTGCATGAAGAGGAGGCCTGTGAAGTGAAGCATGCCCAAGTAAAAAGCAATCAAAAGACCTTGTCAATTTTATTTTGTTGACATATCGCCGCAAACTGCAGTTTACGTTTTTAGTTATTTTCAAGTGACCGTGATGAACACTTTGAAACTCTTTCAAAATAAATGTGTATTGAACTAAGGTAGACGTTATAGAACAATCATGCTCTTGGATTGAAAAAGTCCGTCACGCAGTGGATACGTAAACTAAGCAGATTTCCAATGTGAAGTTTTACAATGGAGAAAAAGACGAGAGCCAAAACTGTTAAGGAAACCGCCGAACTAGCTTTAGGTGGAGACGCACGACTAGAACCGAAGTTAGCCGATCCCATCTCGTACATTATCCTCATACACTTAACAAAAATGCAAATATTTTGGTTAATATTCAAGATAGAGAATAAATATATATGACAATATTTATAGTAAATTTAATTTGCAATAAAATTGATTCTATACTATTTTTCGATCCGACGTATAGTAACGGAGATATGTTGAATTTTCAAAATTCCTCCACTCTAAACCTCCCAGTGGTCCGATTTTAGCCATTAACGAACTTGATCTTCATTTTTACATAAAACGTTTAAATATCGAGTGTGGTAACGATCAAGCAAATACTGCGACCGCTAGAGCTTTAACAGACAATTTTATATATGTGTGTGTGTGTGTGTGTGTGTGTGTGATTTTGAACGGACCTCATTTTCGTCATCTCCCGGGTGGGATCGATGGACATTTGAAGAAAAATGTTTGAAAATCGCGTCATAAGTACTGCCTCAATAGCTGATTTCCTTAAGGGAAATCTGCTAAAACAGCGATACAATGCTGTAAATTATATGCTAACGATACAATTTCAAAAGTGTTTTTGAAGTGTCACCAATCATCTATGACTATAAAATAAAAAAAACTTGAATTATACCAAATTAATACTGGGGAAGAATAAAAACCTTAGCTGCAGGTGTTATAAAAAGATTGGATGAGCACTCTTCATAAGAAAAAACCCAGGCACGACGCTGGTTTAAGAGCACCTTATTGACAGTTACAAAAGTAACTAGCCACGTTCCAAGAGGAGCTCAAAGCTATGAAAGAGTGACAGACAAACGAAAAAAAAAAAGTTAACCAAAAAAAAAATGGTTGGTTTTGTGTCATAAGCAGGAGCCAAACAGAAGTTGTCAGATGCGGTCAGTAGGTAGCGCTGCTGACTCATCAAACCCACATCTCATTACCTTCTGTCCCGCTGTTGACACGGCTCACAAATAGTCTCGTGGAGGTTTCATAATGCTCCGTGGGAAAGCGGCATTGGAATCCGACTGCCATGTTTTCGGAGAGAGCGGAGACCGTTTGGTGCCGTTCTGCCAAACATCATGTCACATGGCAATGTCTCATGGCTAAAGTATTCCCGTTGGGACTTCCCTTACCACCAAAGATAGCCTTGTTTTTCATGTCGATTGCTGCCTACCTATTCAAGGCATGCCGCATGGAAAACATATGCGTTCAATGACCTGAAAATATGTCATATGAGCTTGTTATTCTATTATTCGAATTTCCAAACATACAATTTCTAAAGAAGTCTTGCATTGGTACTAACCTAAACTTTCCAATCCATGGGTAATTGCCTGAACTAACTAATCTATGGCACAGAAATCCACAATTTTGAAATACAATCCTGCGTCAACCAAACTTGTCAAATTCTCACATTACATGCTCAGTTCAGTCCCAAATTAAGTACAACAAATAACTATTAGGCGATATTGCTCATCAAAAAAACAATGTATAAAAACAAAATACAAAAATAAAAACAGTAACAAGAAAAAATTAAACAATACAATAATACTAAATAACAGAACGCAACCAAATAACAAAACTCAACTAAATCACGGATCGCAACCAAAGATACGAAAAAAAACACGAATCAACAAATAAAAAAAATCAACAAAAACAAAACATTAAATTCAAAACCAAAAAATCTTTTAAGGAAACTAGATAATTAAAAACTATAAAGACTAATAAAATTATGGAAACAATTACATACTTTCAATTGTTAAAAATAAAATCAAATAAATAAAAACTAGTATACTCATTAATAAAATGAACAGATTAAATTTTCTAATATCTACAATATTTACAATCACATGCTTTCACTTTATCGCACATACAATAAGAATAAAAGTTGGTCTCAAAGTAGGAGAAAGATTGTCTGATGGAGACTTGTATAAACTTTAACATCTGATAAATCCCCCCCCCCCAAAAAAAAAACAATATTTCCTGTTTGAAATACTGAAAGCTTGGGGCTCAGGTAAGCCATGTGAGTTAAAGCGTTAGTCTTAATCTCACATGATAAACCTAGAGGGGTGAGTCCGATTCCCGCCTGGACAATAGGAATTTATTTAGTGACGGAATTCACTAAATAAAAGCCTCAGTCCTTCCCAAGCTAGAAAAGGGTGGTAACCTGTAGATAACCCATCCCAAGTAGCCATAGTTGCAAAAAGTCCGTCACGCAGGGGCTGCGTAAACTAAGCAGATTTCCCACGTGAAGTTTTACAATAGAGAAATCTGCCTAATAACAACTGTAGTAGTAAGAAACCTCTAAACCTAAAACATTATTTAGGGCGTAATAACCCAGTAGTTTCTAACAGTTAACCTAACCTCTAAACCGATTCACGAGGGACGATAGTTATAGAAACGGCCACCAGAGCTCTCGTCGGAAACTCCGAACATAGCCTATTGGTGACACGCAGAATACAAATGCAAATATCTCTGTTAATATTCAAGATAGAGAATTAATGTATAGAACAATATTTATAGTAAATTTAATTTTCAATAAGATTGGTTCTATACAATCTTTTGATCCGACGTATAGTAACGGAGATATTTCGAATTTTCGAAAATCCTCCCCTCTAAACCCCCCCTCCCACTAGTCCGATTTCAGCCGTTAACGAACTTGATCTTTTTTTTTTACATAAAACGCTTAAATATGAAGTTTGGTAAGGATCAAACAAAAATTGCGACCGCTAGAGCGGTAACAGACAAATATATATATATATATATATATATATATATATATATATATATATATATATATAGATATATATATAGATATATATATATACAGTTTTGAACGGACCTCATTTTCGTCATCTACTAGGTAGGATCGATGGACATTTGAAGAAAAATGTCGAAAATTCCGTCATGAGTACAACCTCAATAGCTGATTTCCCTTAAGGGAAATCTGCTAAAAGTGGATGTTACTTCGTAAATAATTTCATTTCATTTCCCGTTTAAGTTCCTGATTCTTAAAGGTTAACTTTACTAAATGTTGGGATCAATTTGCAAGTATACAAACATAAAAAAGTTACTTGCTATACCTATTGAGTAGGTACTAAGCATACATATAGTTAGTCAACCACTAAATCAATTAGATCCAAACAAGCCTTTTAGATCTTCAATAGTTAACAAATAGTGAGACAAATTTGTAAAAATTCGTCATTTTATCTTCTAAAATATTCTTTTTTTACTATTAACGAATATTTGAAAGTCAAATATAAACATAAAAACGTTCCCGGAAAGGTCATTGCAATAAAGGGCCTTTTACGTTTCAAATTATTTTTTTATAAGCCAATGAGAATTTTAAATATGGATAATTCAGTCAAATACCCATCGCTAGTTTTTAATGAAGAAAGAATTCAAGAGGGAGCATAAATCATAGAGCTATATCAGTTCATAACTCGAGTCAAGATAATTCATAAAAATGCTAAAGAAGTTGAATGAAACGAAAATAGTTGGCATCAACTCTGAATTTATTAAGAATGATAATATTTTTGTATCAACTAACTTTAAATTTCATCTCACCATTTATTAATAAATTAAATTTATTACATATGACTAATAACTAAATTATTTTGAACGGTGCTATTCCGGGTCCCGATCAGTACAGGGTCAGATTATTGGTTTAGTTTTCCAACAAATTCCTTGGTAGAGACCGCTCAAAAGCAAACTCTTTGTTAAACTGCCTTTGGGTACTGGACAATGCAAAAAAAAAAAAAATACGTTTTCTGAGCAGTTGGAATATTCAGTAAATTACAAATTAGAATCGTTCTTCACAATTTCATAAAGATTGATAAAGAGTTTTATTAAAATAAAGTTAAGTCCAAGTAAGGTTGGATTTCCATTTGGTTATTGACTATTTTAAACTGTTTTTTATCCCAATCTAAGTATTAACGAGAATCTATTTACTGATATAATCTCACCAGTCAATTCTTAAAACTCAACCTCTCTCTTAATTTATGGTTATCCTTAGATAGTTCTGACGTGAATTAGTTACTACAGTATGGCTGTTGAAGTTATAATAATAATAAGTTTAATAAAGACCACGTTGAGCTCCTCAGGTATTGTCGGTTAAATAAATCCGGAAAATGACTTAGCTTCCTTTTACCTTCAAAAGCGTGTATGTTCATATTTGTTTTATTATGAGTTACATCCTTAAGCTTTTCTGAATGGTTTTGTACATATTTACTTATGTTCATATTTTTAATGAAAAACTAGAGGGTGTTTTTCATTAAAAATATGAACATAATCCCGTCTGCGGGATTTCCTAAGATGATAGTTAGTCTAAAGTCAAATATCTTCACGGCGCTATTGAACAAAATCAATCATTAAGTCAGTCGACGTCATTAATGTTTTATAAATATTAAAGAAGAGTAGCAGAGTGGGCACGAAAGGCTCTGTCCTATCTCAACCATCTCCTAAACTCCTGTCTCCGCCTCCGCCACTTCCCCTCCATATGGAAACATGCAGTTATTGTCCCACTCCTAAAACCCGCCAGAAACGGCACCTCTCCCGACCACTACCGTCCTATCAGCCTCCTCCCACACATCTCCAAGATACTGGAACGTATAATCCTCCGGTATCTTGTGGATTTCTGTGAGGAGAAATCCCTCATTCCCCACGAGCAGTCCGGCTTCCGTCCCCAACACAGCTGCCTCCATCCCTTAGCCCGTATATATGCTAACACTGCCAACAACCTCCGCAGGAACGTCGTCACAGCGATGATCTCCATAGACTGCACTCAGGCCTTTGATTCTGTCGACCGTGCCGAACTCCTTAACACCCTAAATGGGCATGGCTGCCCCAGCCAACTCCTAGCCATGCTCAGTTCCTTCCTCAACGGCCGAACTTTCCAAGTGAGAGTCGGCGAATCCCTTTCCTCATCCCGCCCTCTCCGAGTAGGGGTACCTCAGGGTTCCCCGCTCTCTCCCACCCTCTTCACGGCATACACCGCAAAGGTAGTAAGTCGACGGTTTCCAAGTACTGAGGTGGCCGCATACGCGGACGATGTAGCCATTGTTAGCACATCCCTCAACGCATCCCGTGCACTTTCCCTGGCAGAATCAGCATGCCAAGCCATAGCTGATGACCTCCGCTCCATCAACATCCATGTGAACCCTGGGAAGACAGATGCCCTAGTGTTCACATATCATAAACATTCCCCTGTCCCCGACACCTTCAAACTGGACGACGACGACATTCCCGTATCCCGTTCCATAACCTACCTCGGTATAGACCTCGACAACCACTTGACATTCTCGACTCACGTACGTAAACGGACGAACTACTTACGGAACAAATTCAACTCCCTCAACCACCTCCTCCTCTCCCCAGTCCTAAGCCTCCGCCTTAAACTTTTAATCCTTAAAGGCGTCATTCAACCCGCTCTCCTTTACGGCTCCCCCATCCTTCGCTACCTTACCAAAAACTCCCTGGACATCCTTCAAAAATTCCAGAACGGAATAGTCCGCAAAATAGTACGCCACACGTCCCTGCAAAGGGCCAAGAACCACATCATCCACGATACCCTCTCCCTCGAACCCATTTCCCACACCATATCCCGCAGGCATATTAAATTTTTTTGATTCCTTACAATATATGGACAACCCCCTATACCGCTCCCTAACCCCTCCTCAACAGCCGGTGAGATGGCAACAGGTTGGTCTCGATGAGCCCCTAGTGGATCTCACCCGCTGTTGACACCCATCCCCCCATAGTGCCCGAGGTCAGGACTATCAATTACAATCAGGGCTAATCCCCCATATACCACCCTATCATGTATATAGCCCTGTAGTTTTAGTTAGGTTTAGGTTTTAGGGTATTTTAGTTTTGTAAGTTTAGTTTAGTTTAGGTTAGGAGATTTTTTGGGCGCCCCTTACCCCCTTTAACAGTTTTCAAACGGCTCTTAGGTTAATTTACTGGCTGTAGCGGCCATCTTTCTTCTTTCTCTTCTTACCTCCTCTCCTTGTATCCCTTTCCTTCTTATTTCGCTTTCTTCCTATCCTTTACAACCCACCCGGTATCTCCAGCTACCGGGTCACCCACCTTTATTAGTTCCATTACACCCACTACCAATTACCACCCCCCTTTAAATGGAACTGTAGTTCAGTATAAGGGCAACTATCTTTCTTACCCCCGGTGGGTCACACCACCTTATTTCCATCTATTTTGCAGAGCTGGATCTCAGATAAAAAAAAAAAAAAAAAAAAAAAAAGCAGAGTGGGCAAGAAAATTCTGCTTTAATGATGGTTTCTCAAAGTACTGGTATACCATTCTGGGTTTTGAACGAGCCATCAAAAGCCATTATAGCTGAAACCACTAACTTCTGGCGGAAGCTATTTTTATCAAAGACTTACTGAAATCCATGAAGAGTTTAACACGCCCCACAAATGACTTTCTGGGCCATTATTTTATTTTAGTTTTCAAAGATATAATATTTATCTTATAACCTTGAGGTATTTGATTTCTGTTCTTTTGTTTACTGCCCTTTTTCTATTTTTTATTATAATGATGTTCTTTTTATTTTCCTCTTTCAATTTTGAAAAAGTTCAAATAATTGATAAATAAAGAAATAATACCGGAAATAAAAGACAACATCCACATAATAAAAAATAGAAAAAGGGCACTATACAAAAAAAAATACTTGATTTTGATGATATTAGGTGCATCATAAAATGAACTTGTTTGACCTACGGCGCAAATAAAGTAATTATAAACGTCATTCAGTGTAATAATTGAGCCTATTTCATGAAATTTGTATGGGACGAAATATTGAGGCAAATATTTTGACAGATATTTGTTTCTAAAACTGTCGTACAATCGTCAGTCGGCGAGGATGTGAGTCAAAGATTCCAGTCGGTTGGAATTGCTGACGTCGGCATATTTCTCTGCTGTCTATTATATGAACTGATGTTGATTCTGATGCGGTAAACAAGACAATTAGAGATTCTTAGGCACCCAGAGTTGCGCGTGATACAACAATGTTTAGCTTGATATTGCATCAAACGACTTCTTTCTGGTGTATAGTTTGTTACTTAGAATATATACTAGCATGTCGATTCTGCTTGATGCAGCATACCTGGGTTTATTTATAATGAACAGCTTGGAATAAAGCCCTAGATTTAAAACATAAAGAAAGAAAGTCCTTCTAGGAGGTGGTTATTCAAATGGCCGGTGTGCTGATAAACAGAACCTATATATCAATATTTTTGTGTTTACCAATAAGTTGATAGTTAGGCTGGGGTTTAACAAGAGAAATTCAATACAGATTATTACTAGCAATATACTTTTATGTTTTACTATAAAGTTTGATAATTTTATAACGTAAACTTTAAAATAATATCCTGTCGGTAATCCTCATCAATGATGTAGGGCTCTTGAGTGGGTGGTATATAGATTAATATTATCAAATCATAAAGTAGTTTCTTGAATAAACCTCTTGAGGAATTCAATTAAGGGACCTTTGATACTCCGAACCCATTTGTATCCACAAAATGAATCTCTATTTGGATTCGTGATAATGGTGTAAATCTATCACTTAACTAATTAAGAGCGGATTATAAATTAACTAAATTTTTCCATTGATATGGATGGTAATCCGAAAGGGCTTGTGGGTGGAATCTGAATCCCTTCTCACGTAGTAATCTAGTGGAGTCCACTCAGTTATATCTGAGTGAGAGACTCTGTGTCAACACGTGCTTCGATTTAATATTAATGAATATTTATGATTAGGTTGTGGTTTTCGTAATAACCATTATAATTAGAACAACTAATAGTCCAACGGATTTAAAAGTATTACAAAAAGAGTAACACGTGTTTTCCTTTGTTACACGTGTTGTTCTTCATTTAGGACCACCAAACATGTATAGGGACCATTCATTTCTTTGCTGTCGCATTGCATCGAATCAATGTTTATAAAGCGGCCAAATGGACAAAGGATAATAAATTAGTAAATTATTTTATTTTTATATTTAATGTTCTACATAATTTGCATAATCTTACTAAAATACTTGCGAATGATTCATGGGAAACTAGTTTACAGAAGATTTCCTTCAAGAGGAATCAGTTATTGTGGTTTTGTATGTGTGTGTGTGTGTGTGTGTGTGTGTATGTGTGTGTGTGAGAGAGAGAGAAAAATCCAAAATACCAGATGTAGATGAAGAATTAATCTGTTCTGGTATGGCACATCGAAGTCAAATGTGTATAATCCCTGATCGTGAGAAAATCTTTCGGCGGGTTTTCGGCGGGTATACATCGGAAAATGTTAAAATATTGTGGAAAGTAAAGGCTTGCCAAAAAAAATACCACCATCATTAAACCTCAAATGAATTCCCGCGTGAAGCCGGGTACCTTAGCTAGTATATATATATATATATATATTTGTCTGTTACCACTCTAGTGGTTGCAATTTTTGTTTGATCGTTACCAAACTCGATGTTTAGTCGGGCTTTGGTTAATAGAGTTCATTCACATCACGTTCGTCTAATTATTTTTTATTGCCACAAAACTTTGCAAAAAAAAACCCCGAAAAAAATGATAATGGACTTTAACACAACGACGAAGTCCATAAATGGGGATTCAAAGAATATACAGCAGGATAAGTTATTTAGGCGCGTGACAGATTGCCGTGGGAACTCAAGACTTTCTCGCCTTTGCTGTCTAAAGTTCTTTCACAAAGAAGCCAAAAAGACCAATATGAAAATCAAATGATGCTACAATCATTATGACGTAATGGAATATTCCAATGAATACTTATAAACAGTTTTGAACATAGCAAAAATTTATATACAACCTCTAGTAGAAATAGGAGTCGTCCGTCGTGGAAGGCCAGAGTTTGATGTTAAGAGTCAGGAGTTTATAATAACCTGCGATCGGTATAATCTGCCATCGTAGGTTCGTAAGAGATGCCGTAGAAGACAGACTGCCAGGAAAAGTGGCTTAGTACCAAGTATTGCTTCGTGGGGAAATCCCGACGAATAGGGAATGATGGGCAGATAGAAGAAAGGTAATTAATTATATGACGGCAGAGAAGTGGAAGAGAGTGTGCGAGCGGGTGAGAATTTAAGAAGTCTCGTCAAAATAAGCTAATTAGATATTAATTTCTAGATTGTAACTACGAACATCACTTCGTGTTGTTCACTCAACAAGCGCCCTCGAGTGCTAAGAGTTTTTGCATTATTTATTACTAATAAAATGCAACCTTAGACAACTGCACAAACCACTGCTAAGGAGTTCCTAAAAGAGACAGTGTTTAGGAAAAATTCATTAAAATTAAAAGTCCGTCTACTAAAATAAGCAGATTTTCCTTGTGCTGGTAAAACTCCTATGAGTAGAAGTGGGGGTTTATAGAAAGCAACAACAAAACTACGGGAAAGTTTATAAAACAATAATTGTAGAGCATCAATCGTTTGGTTGATTGGTTCTGCAACATCTTCCATACCGCTCATAATAACGTAGATCTTATGAATTTTCAAATTCACCCATTCCCTAATGATGTATAATGAAGCGATTAAATCCCGTGTATGGTATAGATCAATTAAACATTTTCAAGTTATGAACGTAAAACATATTCATGATAGAGAAATACGTATATATCTGCATTTACAGGCAACTAAATTTGCAGTAAGGTTAGTTCAATACACTTTTTTTCATTCCGACGTAAAATCACCTCCCTGCCTGAACTTGATCTTTAGTTTTACATGAAACGCTCATATGCGGCGACAGACATATAATTTTGAACGGAGCTCATTTTCGGCATCCCGGAGGTAAGATCGATGGACATTTGAAGAAATAAACTTCTGATTCCCCTTAGGGGAAATCTGCTAATAAACCAGAAGGAGTGCATTAACTGATTGAAGGGATAACAATATTGTTAATTTAAATAAAGCGTTAGAATCGCCAGTATGAATGATACTGATGTCATACCTATCGGTGGAGGCCGTTGTCACTGGCTGATGATCGAATTAATAATTGTACATACTTCAAGTTAAACCTGTATTATTTACGCACTTGCAAACTGTACCAGGCCAACACATAAATAAAACACTAGAAACGTAAACAACCTAATACGAATACGGGCAACGACCAACCACAAGAAAACAATTTACCTGGTCACTAGCTAAAACCACAAGCTAAAAAGTTTGAGAGATCCAAGAGATAAGTAATCAGATCTGCACTACAAAGTAAACAACCTAATAACGTAAAAAACCTAATACGGGGACAGACGCATAAAACCTATTGACTAACGGACAACTAACTTAGTACAACATTTGACGGGCTTGAAGATGGTGCTATCCCATCGAAATCGCCTGCCAGCTGTACTCGACCATCAGCCAGTGACGACTGTCTCCACTTACAGGTATGACAACAATAACAACTTATTGATGTTTCAAAAAGAATAGGAGAGAATGTCAGAATACAAATACAGGAATCATTTGATTGGAGCCAATTTTTCTTAAGGATTGAGTAGAACAGGGCTCATCCAAGTTTACGACAATCTAGAAAAGTGACTGGGTTTATTGAAATGTTAATCCTTGGCTGTCAAATAGAATGCAATCGTTACGATCAATAAAGCTTAAGCACACGCCTTTAGGGCCGGCTCTAAATTGTACTTTAGCGTCCAAAAGTTTTATAGCGCATTTCATTTCATAAATTTATCTCAGAAAAGAATGTAAATGTTGGTTCCTTTACGACTCAGGCTAGAGAAATATGGCATTTTAGTTTCCTACATTTAGCATATAATTTTACAGTTATATCAATGATATATATATCCTCTTTGAAACATATTTTTTATCGCCAGGGGCGGTGCTGGATATATAATAATTTAATATTAATAGAAATCAACAGTCATATGGTGACTGGCAGGAGTTAAATGAGTGTAACTAAATAAACATCCAGTAACACTGATTCCCTCGAAAGGAACACCATTGGACACTCTATTTTATGAGAATAAATAGGAATATTTTAATCATAATTTCCACTTTTAGCAGATTTCCCTTTGAGGGTAATCAGCTATTGAGGTCATACTCATGACACGATTTTCGAAATATTTTTTTCAAATGTCCATCGATCCTACCCAGGAGATGACAAAAATGAGGTCCATTCAAAATGTTATAAATATATAGATAGATAGATATTTGTCTGTTAATGCTCTAGCGGTCGTAGTTTTTGTTTGATCGTTACCAAACTCGATATTTAAACGTTTTATGAAAAAAGGAAGATGAAGTTTTTAATGACTGAAATCAGACCAGTGGGAGGGGGATTTTTGAAAATTCGAAATATCTCCGTTGCTATAAGTCTGATCAAAAAACTGTATGGAACCAATCTTATTGAAAATTAAATTTACTATAAATATTGTTCTATTATTTATTGTCTATCTTGAATATTAACCGAGATATTTTCAGTTTTTAGCCTTCAGGAAACCCCCACTTCCACTCATGTTACAATAGTCTGTAGTTTGTAATAATCCACATTATCCGAAACATTTTATAAATGATTACAAAACTGTTCTTTTCAGTTATTTTACAATAACTCAAGAAAATTATATACAAACATGGAGTCGGAGGCTCTCCTTTGTGGATGGGAAGAAGTCTATGAATGATATCTGGAGACGCGAGCGTGCGATATACCTCCATTGGCCTACATTGCTCGTCTCCAAGTCGGTATCTTTCATGTAAATAAACTCAATCATTATCCTTTCAACACTGGCTGTTTTGGGTCGTTTCAACTCTTTCTCAGTGATAGCATCTGCCTGCAGCAATGCAATAGCAAGAAATATTCCGGCCCACAATTCAGCTCCTGGTGCCTTTGCGTGAAAACTGAGAAAAGTGTTTTTCTGAGTAAAATTTAACCTGGGCTTATCCATGTTTCATTGTATATCTTTTTAAGCCAGGGCATAGTGACCATACCCTTTAAAACCAGAAGGGCGCGAAACTCCAAAATTCGTAAACCATTAGCACCGAATAACTCATGTTTGCTATTTTATCCGGTTGATCCATATCTCTCTTTCCCCTCAATTTGAACAATAAAGTCGCCAAATACAAATTTGGCATCGCACTTTGATATTTGTTGTTATAGACAATGTTCGGGGTCAATGAGGCTTAGATTGGAAAGTGGTGTAGGGAGAGGACCCTTTGCCCCATTTTTGATTTGAGAGTGGACTGTACATGGTGATAAATTAGATTATAATCCTATTTCAGGGATATTTATGGTTAATTTGTTAGGTTTTTGCAATGCTTGAAGATGATGATGTTGATGAGGTTCTTCATGGGACCTCTCTGCATCTGGTGGAATCGGTCTGGATGCTGTCTTTTTACAGTCTGCCGCACTCGACTTCCATCTTGATCTTTGGTCTTCTTGCGTTTTACTGTCTACCCCACCCCTCGCGGCTTGGTGGATGGGTGGACGGCGGGTGACGTCAGCAACTGGTGTGCTCTGACTTCAATCTTCGGCGAACAGACAGAAGTATTATTTTTCATCGTCTTTTATTTCCTTACAAAGTGCATGTGCGCGGATCAACGATATATCGCAGAATCTCCCCTTTTGGTATAGTTATCGAATCCTGTCGTTGAACCAATAGAACCCCAACTGTGCGTACTAGAGACATTTCTTAATGATAAGTACAATCTACCAAACCCGAGTTCAGGTTTGTGAATAATATAGTCCAAATCTGCTTTCTCTTTATAAATCATTCCAATAGCTTATGCAGTCAGAGAAAGGCAAGTAGACATGGTTGATGCACTACACTTGAACACTCCGGTTGTCCTCTTGCGTTTCTAATTCTTAAGATGGGCCACATCTGCATCGGAAGCTTTGCTACAAATATAACCAACCACCTCCAAATTGAACCTTTGTTAATTACTTTTTACCTAAGCAATTTTTCATTTTATTCCTCTTCGTTAATTATTCCTATAAATACTAGCAAGCTCTTCTTTTCTTTTCCACGAAAAAATTCCGAGACAAAAAATACTATTTGAAATGATATCCTTTTCCTTCTATCAGTTCTTGGATACATTTCAGTTAGTTATTAATTAAATGTTTTTTTTTTTAACAGATATACATTAATTTGAACAGATTTGGGAAGTGAAAGGAGTGTGTGTTTGACTATAAAACCATTTCAGATAAGGACCCGAAATGTTTACTGGAGCTGACGAAAGTTCCTATTTCAGTTCTTACACTTAAACTGTGATCATGAGTTGAAATTATCAAAGCTATGATCTAGACTGATGGCCGTCAAAAGCCGACTCGTATTTCCTCAAAGGAATCCATCGATTTCTTCAGTCTCTTTTTTGCTGCAAGAGTAAAGGGAACAGTTCAGCATATTTGTCGTAAAAATAAAAAAAGAATTAATGAAGAACTCACTATGGACCTAAAGACAAAGAAGTTACCTAACCCACCTTGGACTGATTTAAATACAAATCTAAGAGCTCCTTTGCTTGTAGAGGCTATCGAAGTCCGAATCAGTAAACAACCTGACGATTTCGTAGATTTTGAAGAGATAGCAGGGCCCAGTGTCCAGCGAGTTACCCCTAAGGCGTGCTCTGGGTTAATGTAGTTCTCACGCCTACATTGACTCCAAGACAGGAACAAAAAAAATTTGAATTTTAGATAAGTTGTCGATCTTTCCTCTGATGTCGCCGCTCAGTTTGAGGACTTCTATTGGTCGTTATATTATTGCTAGCGTATTTTTTAACGAGCTCTGTAAGACTTGTGTGTTGAGAGATAACGAGATAGTATGTAACTCGGGATTAGAAAGTCATATAGGGAGTAGAAGGATGTGCGTTAGAAGAAAACGTTCAACATGTGGGCGAAAATGGCTGTTCAGTGGGTTAGACATAACTTCATCAGGCTGACAAAAACATTCGTGATCAGCTGTTCCAATACAGACCAACAGCATTCCTTTCTTAAAACATAATCCCTAACAATATAAAGTAAGGGACACCTATTTTGTGAAAAAACGATTTTATTGGATTTCAGAATTGTTATAAAATATTCATGATATGTTATACTATGTTGCAAACGTTCAGAACATTCTTTGTATTACGCATACATTAAATATTCCAATCAATGCAATGTCTATGTTACTTAATAACTACTAAAACTTATATGGTGTACTTAATAATTCTCGTAAGCGTGAATTACCTCTACAATGCTGAGGCATACATGTAAGGATGGTTAACCCTGTAATGGATAAAGGGGGAGCTCTTCTTACGCCAACTTCTTCTTTCCTTGAAGAACTAGATATCGATTTTTATGAACCGTAGGTATTTGTGGAATCCATATTGATCGTTTCATTAGGTATAATAAATTATCATATTTATAGGACAATGACTAATTTAACAGTTTTTTTTTTTAAGAAGTATTATTTATTTAATTCGTGTTTATTACCAATTATTGTATTTTAAATCAGCAGTTTTGACACAAATTCATTTACTTATTTTTTCCCTACTAATTTTCGTTATATTTTGTCAATAACCTTGAAATTTATCCCTATAATGTATTACCCTAGCTAATGATCATTACTCTGTGTTGGCAGTATCCTTATTAACGTGGCAATTAAAAAAAAAAGTGTATTATTTTCTATATATCCTCCCAGGAAAAAAAAAAAAAAAAAAAAAAACAAGTTTCCATTTTAGTGAAGTTGTGTTACTCTTTCTGAGGAAACTCAGTCACCTGACAGACTTTTAAAAGAAGCATTTAAATATTGTTTGATCCTAGCCGCTCTTTTCTCATGGAAATTAATGCTTGTTTCTGCCGTTCCTAAATGAAAACTAATGACTTTTGAGCAAAAATTTCTGAAAATTTGTACCATTCGTATTTTAATAGAATCATTAAGGTTATTCATGAAATTCTCACATGAAGTTCATTCGTCTTGTGTCCATGAACTCATTTCTAAAAGAAATATATTACTGTCAGAGGTGATTTAACCATTTATTTTTCAAGTACTTCGCTTAAATTTTCTCATACACCATGAGCTCATTGAAAGATCATTTCTAGGTCCTTGGGCATATTGGCCCCTCAAGAATGTTGTGGAAGAATGTATTGGAAATAAGGATGTCTATGACCATAAAATGCTCCTTGAAGCTAAGCTAAATAACTTATAGGCCAATAGGACAAAGATTATTGTGGTAACAACTGAAACCCATTAGAAAGTATGAGATAACAGCAAGAAATTACAAACAATTGTACATTTTACTTAGAATGAAGAAAAAAAAATCAGAATGTTTAAAAAAAATAAGATTAAGTTTTAGGGTGAAAAATGTCTTTGAAAAATGATTGAATATTTTTATTTAAAGATTAATTTAAAGAATTCATTTTCCTTAAGGAACGTTTCTAGTGCGAATTTCCAGATGGCTGATTGAATTCAAAGTAACAATACTGACAGCTGCTATGACATTTGCAGTACATCCTGAATCCGCAAATATAGCTTTTCTAATAAAGTAAAAGATTTTGAGTGAAGAACACTTATATAAAATATAGTTTTTCTTAGGCTAAATTACATTATCTGTAACTGCTATAGTAAAAAACCTTGGTAAATGTGAAACACAAAATGGGTAAACAAAAATCGCCAAAAAGAATTCTTTCAGCACGTTACCAAATGTAATTCGTTTAAAATTCTCCTGGAACATATCCCATTTCTTCAAAGGTAAAATGAAGAGTGTCACTGTTCGGATTTGAATACTGAATAGGTCTGTACAGTATTTTTATTTTATTTTAAGCCTATGCCTCCAGAATATATGACTCTATTTTCTCTTATTTTACTTTGTCTGGACACATTATTTAGTAAGATTACATCCTTTTTTTCTATCCAATTATTACATTTATATTATATTTCGAAAACCTGCAATCAATAGGCAACGACAATTAACCTGAAGAGGTGGTCTTGACCTATGAGCACGAATTATATGACTTATCAAACAGCTGTTACTTATTTTTATGTTGTCACATGTCAGAGTTTGGTTATTGTTTTGTTTCCAATGAAGTGCTAACTCGCTTATGTTAACCTTTCCCTTAATTATAAGCTTCTATTACATTATGCCAGAAGTTCAAAGATGCCTAATATATAAGATTTACAAGTATTACTGCCTGACACCAGACCGAGGTATGTAATATTAATTTAAAATTGGAAACCATTATATAGACACAATGCTGTCATGTTCAGCTTACGCAAATTGCCGAATTTGATATGTTACATTCATTTGTCATTTTTGAAGATTTTGAATAAGAGAACCTGTTGAGGTTAAAGTCATGAAATGAACTGATGGAGTTAATTTCTTAGACACTCGCTTGAAGATTATATACATTTAGTCAACAAAACCAATACCGGAATGAATACTGGTACAGGAAGCCATAATCTCTTATTTTCCTGGATTCTAACTTAAGGAGAGGAGATACTTAAAGGTCCGTAAGAAATTGAGCTTATCCACCCGAACAATACAATATAAAGCAATACTTTAAAAGGTAGCTTGTTTTCAATTAAAAGAAATTTCGACTCTTACTGGCGAAAATAAAGGTTATCTGATGGAATGTGACAGGATACAGAAATATATACGAAAAAAAAAACACTACGGAAGAATCATAAAAAATGGCCCTATCTTCGTTTTCGATATAGGTTATTTTGCGAATTACAGAATAGTATAAATTTAAAACATGTTATCATGTAAACGCATGAACTAATATAATATTTATCCTCAATTAATGGCCAAGAGTTATGAGAAATGCCCCGTAGAAACAAAGTATAAATTCTATAACGAAAAATGTTGTTTCCTTTATTGCTGAAACATAATTGGCAGGAAAATAAATGAAATTAAGATAATCCCCAACGGAGGGGAGTTAGTTTGTTCTTTTTTTTCCGGCTTGGATTATATTTATCTTAGCTTGTGCTATTTTTACGCTGGCTGAATATATTAGTCTGCTAGTCTAGACGTGCCGAACATTAAATATTTTTGTGACATTTAGCGTTTATTAATTGGACTCTAAATGCCTCCCTTGCCGAAAGCATCATTTATTTTATTTTTTATTTCAGTGCTCAATCATGAAAATTTGTGGAGCCAGATGAAACAAATATTAATGTTTATCAATTCCGGGTGGTTTTCAGAAAGCCAAACAAAATTAAGAATTCATGAATAATTTGATCCATATTTTCTCCTACTTGTCATATCTTGTACTTTTTCTGGAATTAGTACTTGTGATTATTTACTGGTTGGCTTAATGAAGGTAATGGTATGTTTCTTGTTCAAATTAGATATGTACTTCAACCTGGTAACGGCCTAAGCAAACGAAAGAAGAGTAAGTGGGGATTACTTAAATATATGTGATCAGGACTCTGATTTTTTTTTCTTCAAAATTTTACATTGTTTGTTTTCATTGGAAACTGAATATCAATATATGGAAAGAATCATCTTTACAGACTCACACGGTATTGTAAAATAACCACACGACATATAATCTACAAAAATGTTAGGCAAAATACATTTATTAAAGAAATATTGCTGTTTATTAACTTTCTTTCTTATGGGTATTAAAGAAATGTCGAGAGAATTGCTTAACTCAGCACAGGGCAAGGTCATCGACCTTATTAACGATTATCTCAATGACGTTGTTTATAATGCGCACTATCACAAATTAGAAAAATTATACATAGACGGGTAAACAGAAATGAAGTTTCGAAATTAAAATGCACAACACGTAGTTTTAAAGTAGTACAGTAGAAGATATAGTACTTGATCACTATAAACAGTTTACTCCAAACTGACCCATTCATGATATACCAGATAGTACTATAAAATAGAACCATAACTATCAAATATATACTGACAGGCTGCGAATAGCTTTTAACTTATTCGTTTCCCATAAATTTTGGCAGATAACCAATTCAAAGTTGATGTCACCCAGTTTTGAGTAATTTGTATAGAGTTAGAACCCCTACTAGGGGGTGCTTTATTTCTTCGTCTTGGATAATAGTTCTGAGGTTTGAGTAAGCCTGCGTCTGCGTGTGCGTATGGGTGCGTGAATGCTTCCGATTTTTATTTTGGTGCGTTCAGTCTTATAGTATAGCACTCTAATTATCTTATTTTCTCTACCTATACTGCAATAATAACTCTTTCGATTCCATTATCTTGCATTGAATTGATTCTGTTTATTTATAATAACAATTAGTTACCCTCTATTTCAGATTATACCTTTATGTTCCTTAACTGTTTATTCAATTAATGCTTGTCTCTTATGGGCATACATTACTCAACTGCTACAATATGTTAATTTTTTGGTCAATCCGTGATGAATCGCCTGTATTCGTTCCCTTGAAAATAAATATAGCCTCAAAGTAACTAATTCGGTTCCGAATCACTATTCACTAATCAACGCATCTTAATTAATATGGATCCTAATCACGGTTAGTATTCATCATTTGAAATGCTACTTAACAATCAAATTTATTTTTCTCAACAAACCATCCCAAGCCCAATATTAGTAGCTATTTTATAATAGTTATTTTCATCACTAGTACCAAAAGTGGGTCTTTTCGGTGTGAGGTCTAGTTTTACGAGCGAGGCGAAGCCGAGCTTGGAAATTGGACCGAGTACCGAAAGGACACTTTTGGTACGTGTTATGAACAATACTTTTCATTATACTGCTCATACTTGAGTGCATTTTATATTTCATAAATAACTTAAAGATACAATATAAGAAATTAAAGTGACACATTATTTTATTTGAAATAAAACATCTGTTTATTAACCTATAATAGAAGAAAAGTACTTATATAAGAAATTAAATTGACACATTATTTTATTTGGAAAAAACATCTGTTTATTAACCCATAATAGAAGAAACATTACAGATTTACATTAATATTTTCTTTAAGAGATAAACAACTTTTTATCATAGAATATTTTGACCATAAAGTAGGTGGCTTTAAGATTTTTGCCATTTCTGAGAGATAAACAAGCATAACCTCATCACACACAACCCGAACATTTCTTCTTTCTAACCAGTCACGAAATTTATTGTATTCGGTTTCGTATAAAGCTCGAGATTTAGGTGGAAGTAGTCCGTTTAAAGCTTCTTGGGCTTCTTCTAAAACATCTTCTGGTATATCCATGTTGTCTGGCACTTTAAACACACTACTTATTATAAGTAAGCAAATATTAGAATGAATATAACCTCCTTCAAACACATGTTTATTAGTAACAGGTAAGGTTAGCGCACCGAAAAGATTTTTCAGTACTAGTCCCGAAAAGAGCTATTTTACGGACTCAAACCTAGTATTGAAAACACATGTTTTTTGACGCAGTATAATGAAATAGTTATTTTCTTCACTAGTACCAAAAGTGGGTCTTTTCGGTGCGAGGTCTAATTTTACGAGCGAGGCGAAGCCGAGTTTGGAAATTGGACCGAGTACCGAAAGGACACTTTTGGTACGTGTTATGAACAATACTTTTCATTATACTGCTCATACTTGAGTGCATTAAAACCCTTTTATATTTCATTAATAACTTAAAGATACAATATAAGAAATTAAAGTGACACATTATTTTATTTGAAATAAAACATCTGTTTATTAACCTATAATAGAAGAAAAGTACTCCTTCAAACACATGTTTATTAGTAACAGGTTAAGGTTAGCGCACCGAAAAGGTTTTTCAGTACTAGTCCCGAAAAGAGCTATTTTACGGACTCAAACCTAGTATTGAAAACACATGTTTTTTGACGTAGTATAATGAAAAATATATTTATATAATATATGAAGGATATGCTTGTATTTCGTAAAAGTTCAAGATTTGCATAAAGAGCTGAATAGTGCAAAGATGGAAGTTAACACAATGCAATTGCAAATTTTACGTTCAAAATAAATCACCTGCGTAATGTACCTGTCGTGCATGCTGAACGAATGGTTTAGTGATCATACATAGAGAGAGCAAGAAACCTCTACCCACATTTTTAAAACAATATAAAAAGGTTAAAAAAAAGAATATGAAACACATTCTTTTAGACTGTGATAAATTCTGTGTAGAAAGAAAACTTCCCTAGATTCCAAAAAATCTCATTGAAGCCATTCTTGTTTGCTTTCGTCCTTCACCATTTTGCCAATAATCCAAAATACCTTATTCAAAACAAATAAATGTAAAATATGATTAAAATTATTTCATAAAAATTTAAGCATGAAATGTGAAAATGGTGCATTTCAGATACGAATCTTTGTGTTGATCATATGAGTGCAAGTCGTAGAAAATACATGTAACACAAAGTTTACTGGACGAAGATACAAAATGTCTTGTGTGATTCTATGCTCTAGAGAAGAATTATGTCTTTCAGTTCCATAGTTTCTTTTAGTGTTTCGATTTATGTGTCTATCGAATTTCGTAATTCACGTTAGAAAACTGGAGGCTAGGCAACAAAAAAGAGAAGGGACGATTCCTGAGATTGGGGCATTAAAATGGAAGAAAGTCATATGATTTAAAGGAGGGAAGGTTTCATTGAAGGCAGCCCGTGAGACAATGTTTACGACGCCATTACCGTCACCCGGGGTAGGGAAATATTGTATTTTAAGCCGAGGTTGGCTAGTCTGTAAAACCCGCGGGTTTATCGGGCAGAGCCTTCTGTCAGCAGCCTCTAACTCAGCTGTAGCTACTGCATCTGTCATACCTAAGGACATCATTATTATCTTTCAAAACGTTTCTCAAGAGCTTTTCGACGTACTTATTTTACTTTTTTATTTTTATATTTATTATATATTTTGCCATTTCGACTTCAAAATGTGATAATGCTAGTCAGCACTTACGTACATTGTCACCGATGCATTTTTTTTTTTTATTTACACTGAGACTACTTTACAGTTCTTATGCATATTTATGTGTCATATTTTGTTCTTTAAATGTGATTCCTATGAAAACACTAATTTCATTACATTTCTTGGACTTACACTAGACAAACGACTCACATGGGTACCTCATTTGAAAAAAATTGTTAGTAAGTGCAAGAAATCGTTGAACTTATTAAGGATTCTTAGTAACACGCAATGGGGTGCTGACAGATCAATGATGATTACATTTTACAGTGCGTTTACCAGGTCTATTCTGGATTATGGATGTATAGCATATTCATCTGCCAGTCCGACAACTCTAAAACTTCTGGACCCAATACACCACACAGGACTAAGAATCGCAATTGGTGCATTTAAATCTAGTCCTGCAGAAAGCCTTTGTGCAGAGGCTGGAGAACCTCCACTGGAGTACAGGCGCATGATGTTATGTGCAAAATTTGTTTTACAAGCAAAAGCTTTGAACACACCCTGTGTAATGAGTTTTTTAAATAACCCTTTTTTTAATATGTATATCCAAAAACATTGCAAAAATAAACCACTTTTTATTCGTACTTTAGACAGCACATATGGCTCCAAGGTTTTAAATAGAGAAATGTATTTTAACATACAACCATCATTTCCTCCTTGGACCATAAAGAACTTAAAAGTGAATTTAATTTTAACCAAATATAAAAAGAGCGATTTATTTTCAAACATCTTTTATCAAAACACTTTTAAATACATCGTAGCAAACCACGCACATAACACACTACACGCATATACAGACGGTTCCAAAACTACCAGTGGTACAGGTGCAGCGGCAGTCATTGACAATCATATTCACAGCATTAAACTACCCGATGACACAAGCATATACACAGCAGAACTACATGCAATATTACTCGCTCTTTCCAACATAGACACAAACGTTCAGAAAAATGTCCTTCTCTGCACAGATTCAATAAGCTCATTACTCTCACTAAGAAACATTTACAATTCACATCCTGTAATCACACAAATTTTCTCTCACATTAACAGACTTAAACATATAAACATAACTATGTTATGGATTCCCGGACACGAAGACATTAAACAGAATACTATAGTAGACAAGCATGCAAAACTAGCCACAAGGAAAAACACTACAGACACGAATTTCTAACTACACAGGACTTATGCAAAGTAACAAAGACAGAAATACTTCACATATGGCAAGGTCACTGGCTGAACTTGACTAGTAAGCTTAGAGAAATTAAACATTCAGTTAAGCCGTGGCCTTACGACTTTAAAGCAAGAAGAGATGAAGTAATACTTACACGGTTACGAATTGGACACACTCTACTAACACACTCATACTTAATGAACAAACAAGACAAACCGATTTGTAGAAGTTGTAATGAAGCTCTGACAGTTAAACATATACTGACTGACTGCAGGCAACGCAATTACTTACAGATACCACATAATTTACACGAACTACTGACAAAGGGGAGTCCATACATAAATACAATCCTTAAACATTTAAAGACTATACACATCTATTCAAAAATCTGATACATTTTAAATTTGTTTCACATTTTTATTTTTACAACATTTTTGGATGCAAAAATAAACATTTTATCTAAACCTCAATTTTTTTGTTTTCAAGTTTTCACTCACTTGAGTGTGTACAGAGTTTTATGTAAATAGTCACCTAAACCAACTTATATTTTATCAAAACCTTAATAATTTTAAACTTCTTTTATTCATTTTATATACCAATTTAATTTTAACTATCGATTTACTTATTTATTTATTGAATATTTAAATATTTTATTAATGATTTCCCTATTGCCCAATATCATTAGTTTCGATTTTCAGTTTTGTACCTAGTTTTGAATTTTGTCTTTATTTATTCCCTCGTTCATTTATTTTGTTCTTTGTTGTGTTCCATTTTTATTTTTTGGTTTCCAATCTTTTATGTTTTTTGATTCTCCATGTTTTATGTTCCTTTTGTGTTCTATGTTCCTTTTATGTTTTGTGTTCCTTTTGTGTTCTATGTTCCTTTTATGTTGTGTTTTCCTTTTGTGTTCTATGTTCCTTTTATGTTTTGTGTTCTATGTCCCTTTTATGTTTTGTGTTCTATGTTCCTTTTATGTTTTGTGTTCCTTTTGAGTTCTATGTTCCTTTTATGTTTTATGTTCCTTTTGTGTTCTATGTTCCTTTTATGTTTTGTGTTCTATGTCCCTTTTATGTTTTGTGTTCTATGTTACTTTTATGTTTTGTGTTTTATGTTCCTTTTATGTTTTGTGTTCCTTTTGTGTTTTGAGTTCCTTTTGTGTTCTATGTTCTACGTATTTATGTTTTGTTTAATTTTGTTATTTTTTTGTATTGTTTTGTTTTTATTTGAGTTTTGTTTTGTTTTTTAAGTTTTATTTTAGAGCAACATCGCCAAAGCTGCGAAGCTCAAATAAATAAATAAAAAAAAAAAAATGTGATTCCTAATATGCTTTGGTAACTCCATTAAAAATTCGACATTTTAAAATATTAAGAAGTTATTATTTTATTTTTTCTTACTTCTTCATTAATATTTATTCACACTGTAAATTAAAAAAATTGAGTTACTTGTCGATTTTTGATATTATTAAAAATAAACTATCAGTTATTTCTAATAGCCCGTTTTAAGAAGGTATTCTTATGCAAATTTATTATGATTACAGTTTCCAACCAATTACGTATAATCTGGAACTTTTCATTCGTATCCCCCAGACTCATTCGGATATTCAAATCCAAAACTTCTTAGAGTTTTCTTCAAAGCTTAGACATCAGATTTAGAAAATGATCAACTATGAATTCCTGACGTTAAAGTCCTACGCCAATGGTTTTTGATTACGTAATTAGTCGGTGAAGTATGGTGGCACAGACTTCTTAACTGAATGACGATGTCCGAGGGGTGTTTGTTGAAAAATGTCTAGTTTGGAGTTATTTGTGTATTTTAGTTCTTACATTGGTTTTATCTAGGTGTTTCAACCGATTTTGTACTAGAGTATGCACCACGGTTATATTGGTTTTCGAAATTCTCATGTCCTGTATATCCGCATTAACGGATTTCGGATTATAACTGGTACTACGAAAACGCAAGAGTTTAAACGAATGCAGTAGTAGGACTAGTCAAGACTATATTTCCACTTCCACGTGTAACTGAGCCAGTCAAATAATTCGTCAAAAGTGCCTATAATTTAGAACTATCAAAGCTCACTCATAAGCAGAATCGAATGGTGATGCACAGTCAACACCCAACTCAATAATAAGTGCAGTATTGCCCCACCTTGAAGAGTTCCAAAATGTTGCACAGGCGACAATGGGTCGATAAACGGGTAGTAGTGCAATATGTTTCCATACAAAACTAGGGAATGGCTGAAGCTTCAGTCTCAATATACAGAGCTCACAGATCCAACTTCATGTCTGAGTGCGTGCGTGTGTATGTGTTATGATGGGGCGTGGTTTAAAAATGCAAGTGGAGCACCTTTAAGTGGTGGAGACTCAGTGAAATCCCCGGGTAGAGGAGCTGGGGGAGAGGAAGGAATACGAGAAGATATGGAGAATGAACACGATGCTGAGGGGAATGATGGACAGGAAGATTCGGCGAAAGAAGGCGACACAGAGGGGAATGTTGAAGATAGAGCAGGACATAGTGCGCAGGTATGTGCTGATAAAGACTACACAACAAAATACGGGAGAAAAGTAAAACCTCCGAAGAGATTCAAAAAATCTTCTTCTTGGAGCGAGAAGGGAGGATGTGGTAAAGGTTATGTTAAACATATGTTCGTTTATCTTTTATTAGTTCAGTTAATAAAGGTTGCTTGTGACAGCACGTGTGTTCGCTATTTTACATGGGGTAAACATTTCACTTTAATCTTATATATAAAAACGAATGTTTGTCTGTATGTCCTTTATAGACTCGTAAACGGCTGAACCGAATTTTATGAAACTTGGTGTTTATATTACTACTAACTCAGGCTACATTAGTATTAGTAGAACAGGAGTGGGGGTTATACGGGAGGCCTGAAACTAAAAATAGCGATATTTCGTCTCCTATTGGTTTTTCGGCAAATATGCATATAACAAAAGTTGTTAATTTTATTATTTAGAGTAACTTTTGTAATATACTCTTTTGTCGTATACCGAAGTATAAATGAGTTATACGCTAATAACCATAGTGCGAGGCAACAATTTCATATGACACAGAAGACTCAACCGAATTAAACGAAACTCCGTATATGATTCGATATTAACACCTCCCTGATTATAAGCTATATTAAAATTCTTAAGTACGAACAGGAGGGAGGGTTATAAGGTAGGTGTGAAATATAAAATTGTGATATTTCGGAATCTTTTGACCACTTGAGGAAATGAACATTTATTCATAGATGGTTCGGAATGCTGAATACTTTCTAGGATAATGAATAATATGGTTAATACGATAATCTATGATTGTGTTATATATATAAAAAAAAATCATGCTCAGGAAACGGGGTTATATAAAGATATTGTGTATTTTGTAGAATTAAGTACATAACAAGTACTTTTATTATTAAAATATCCCCAGCATGCCGGACTCGAGTGTAAATCCAAAGCATTGAGCCGGGGAAATGTAAAAATATTGTACAATGTAACCCCCCCCCCCAAAATAAATACCATCATCATTCAGGCTCTAATGATTTCCCGGGCGAAGCCGGGTACCTTAGCTAGAACATATATAATTATAGATATAAGATTCATTGAAAAATAACAATTGTTTTTAAAAAAGAACTAACTTTTAACGATTATCCATGGACTAGACATTCAACAATTCAGGATGAAGTACAAAATAAGGGCATTTAAATTTAGTTCTTGGAATTGCTAAATTCAATTATTGAATCCCAGTAGGTAGTTACTTATCAGTAATAAAGCAATTCAAGAATGTCGAATTCGATATAGAGGAGTTGATTTAATCAAGTATATTAATAAATTTGAAATACATCCAATTAAACTCCTCGTCACTTATAGGAATGCAAACGAAGGGGAAATTAAATCTTGGGTTATGAAAATCTCTTTCTCCCGTACGAACAAAGGAGTAGGTGTAAAGAAGAATTAGAATGACAAGGGAAGTGGAAGAGATAGAAAGAGAGGGCAGCGTTTGTGGTAGGGAGGGAGAGAAAGAGAGATTGAGAGAGAGAGTGTGTGTGAGAGAGAGAGAGTGAGAGAGAGAGAGAGAGAGAGAGAGAGAGAGAGAGAGAGAGAGAGAATGCGTATATGACGTGAGTAATGTGTCTGTCTGAACCCCGGGGCGACCATCAACAGGAACCTCTATCCCAGAATAACAATTTAGAGCTCGTATTTTGCCCATCTAAACTGTTCACATCAAGAGGTTTCAACAGATTACAGACAACTAACTTATTGCCTCCAAGGTAGAACAGCTACCATATAAGGCAGCCATTACGGCGTAAAAACCAATTTCTGATCTCAGGGCTTCTCTTAAGCACTTCGTAAATTCGATAAAGTTCCATTTGAGGGGTATTAAACTTTTAATAAAAACATGAAATTCTAAACTTTAAGATGTTAATCTTTAGAATTTAATCTGTTTGTCGTTTATTACATTTTACCTTTAGCAGCTATTACCCATAACTTGCAGTTTAGCGAGTAATATTTTTTTACTGTGAACGAAAACTATTTTATAGTCAGGATAAGTAATGATAGAAAGTCAAAGCTTATGTGACAATTTGATATAGTGCCTAAATATTAACATTTTGTATGTCGAAATATAGCTGAACAAAGACAGTTAAAGAACGTTGATGTTGGGATTGCTGGACAAAATGCAACTACTATAATTCTTTGCCTGGCTCAAGACTTTTTTACAAAAAGTATCCCAGGTATTTATAGTTATGTGGAAAAAAAGAATGGCATCCAAACAACTTGGTCGATCCTGATACAGATTTAAGTAACTCAGGGCTGAATCTTTAAGGCTAGTTTCTGTTTCAATTTCTTTACCAAGATGGTAAATCAATATATTATGATCAAATTACATCGTGTGTTCAAGAAATGTATTGGTTAATTTCGTTAAGTATTGATTGAATTACTGAAAATATACGTTTATAGAAATACCTTTTGTATAATTTTTTGATCTACTGAGTGTTAGATATGCATTCCCCTTATATAAATTCATCAAATAAATTTGTGGAATTTGTAGCTTTTGTGAGTTGAAGGGAGAGAAGACTGAAATAAAAAATGCATATCTTATCATTAGCACTGAATGTAAACCTCCACTCCTGCTCATGTCATAGTAATAATAAGCTCATATGTAATGAACCACTTCATAACAAGTTTAAATACAAAATATTGTTTTCATTGAAATTCTACTTTTTGAAATATATGCCAATACTTTCTGTTGACTACCCCCCCCCCCCCCTTCTTTTGTTCTTGGACTACAGAACTTTGACTGATTGAGATAAAAATTATTCTGATTCATTATGAATTACAGTACTAGATATAGTAAATAGTTTTCAATAAAATTAATATGTTATATTCAGATATATTTTAGAAATTGTATTTCTTTCTGGTGAAGAATATTTCTATCTGTTCAGCTATGAGCGGTTGGCAGACCTGTTTGTTTACAATTCAGTCGCTTTCCGTTGAGAGGTTATTAAAATTCACTAAAAGATTTCTCATTGCCGTTTTTTATTTATTCACGTAATATTCAGGGTGGTGTTACCAGTATGTGCATTATTCTATTGTAAAATTAAACGTGGGAAATCTGCTTAGTTTAAGCAGCCCCTGCGTGACGGTCTTTTATATATGGTTTCATTAAGTCCTTTCGCGTAAATTTATCATATTAAAAATGGGAGCCGACTGGATTGCGACTCACAGCAGACATCGGACGCAAGTTGACGTATAATAAACGGAGTTGGGAAAAACGTTCCATCCGGAAGAAGTGGTCCAGTTAAAAAGCTATCAATATGAGTCATTGAATAGCTGCTTCGGATGATAACAGATCTGATCCTAAAGTTGTTTGTATAAGATGCCCCTTGACAAGAGCAATGACAGAGGCAACAAAGCGATCCTCCCGACGAGTTGTTGTAGGGACCCGCGCCAGAATCAAAATAAAACGCTCAGAGAGACATCCAGTGCTATTTATATTTCAAGTGAGGCCCCCCATGACCCAGAGCCACCTCACTAACAGTTAATTGATACCTCACTTCTTATAAACTGAGGGCATTAATCTAGCTTTTGTGGACTCATTTATTTGACTCTTTCTGGAATTATTCAATTTTTCATTTGCTGCATTGATGTTAAATGAATGGAAACTAAAAAAGAAATGACCATGAATGCTCTATACAAATAGTAAGCACTCAATTGCGTTGTTAAAACCTAAGCTGTTTAAATGAACGATTCCAAAAGGAATTCATAAACCACTTATGCGTTTTTTTTTATCAAGCTTTAAATGGACTATTTGTTAAAGGTTTCCTGCTCTGACAAGGAATTCCTTTGAAAGTCTATATTCATCCGAATACCTCATTCCTCTTTCCGTCTCGTCCTGGCTCAGTCCTTTTCGAATTCCTATTTTTTCTGGTGATCCTAAAGTTTCTTATTAGCACCCAGAAATCAGTTTTAATTTCTTAATTACTTTGGGACCAGAAGTAACTTATTCATTGTTAAGTATTTTTTTTTTTAATTAAAGTAAATGGTGCTAAATTAATTTCTACGGTTCAGGCGGGAAAATATACAGTTCTAGGTTTAGCAAGTGCTTTAAGACCCGTGTCTTGAGTAAATTGTTCTTTAACTTAATTGATTTGTGTGATACAGAGAGTACAAATTTCATTTGTCAAACCCAGAGCTATAGGTTCCATTTCCTTTTAGGCAATTTATTTAGTTTATTTTTATTTATTTATTAACGTCCACTTTTTGCAACTCAGGCTAATTGGGACGGGTTATCTACAGGTTACCACCCTTTTATCGCCAGGATGGGATTTTAGGATGTTATTTAATGAATTTCGTCACTAAATAATTTCCTTTGCCCAGGCGAGAATCGAACTCTCCACTTTGTCATGTGAGATAAAGGTCAACGCTTTAACTCACATGGCTAACCTGGGCCCCCAATTTGTTTAGTGACGAACTCACTAGATAAAATCCTGAGTCCCCGCCTGGCTACATAAGGGTGGCAATATAGACTAACTCTGTAACTATGGTAACTATAGACAATCCATCTCTATTAGCCATAGTAGTAAGAAGTGGACGTTAACACATAATTATATAATTAACACATAATAATAACTGATGTAATCATTTTTTACCGTCGAAATATAAATATTGGATAACGGACGCCCCGATTAGACCTGTTAGCATAAAGTGGGTGTTAATAAATTACAACAACAACAGTTTCTTTGTGCTTGTCGTCAAAATTCCTAAATAGAAAATAATTTGTTAATAAGTTTTCACTTTTGATCAAAGTGAGAGAGAGAGAGTTGGTCTGAAGTCACGCTCAATGAATATCCCAAATATTCTGTGGTTATTCAAATATTCCAATGAGTTAATAAAAATAAATAGTTGAGTGTAAGTTTTAAAAAAAGCCAATGACAAGCCAGAAGGAGAAACCCGTCATTTCCGTTACTGTACTTTTCCTAAAGTATTCTCAAGAGTTGTTATATCAATCGGTGAAGACCATCGTCACTGGCTGATGATCGAGTACAGTCGGCATATGCTTTCGATGCGATGGCACCATCTTCAAAAACTGTACTGAATTAGTTGTCCGTTAGTCAGTATTTTTTTTACGTCTGTTATTCGAATTGGGTTGTTTTTAAGTTGTTGCCCGGGTCTGTTTATTTACATCTGTCAAACAAAGAGTGGTTTTAGCTTGTGTCCAGATAAATTGTTTTCGTGTAGTAGGTCGTTGTCTGTTAACAGTATCATTTTTACTGGCGGAACCAACCCTTTATTCTTAAGCGTTTTGAGGAAGTATAAACACTCCTATATCAAGACGTATAAAGAAATGTCAAGTTAGTGATTTATAAAGAATACCAAATGTAATAAATTAGAAGACTTCCCAGAACTCGTTTGATAGCAGTATATATAATCAAAGGATTAGTTTTAGGGACATGGGAAAGCAAGAAGGAAATTTGAAATTCCGAATGAACTGGTCTAGAAGAGATCCGTGGAAGCGGTAACTAAATATGGTCTCCGACATGGATATGGAAGGTGGTAGCGGCAGACCAAATTGGTAATTCTGATGGAGTATGTCCCCTAGAAGACTGCAGTTCCTTAAGAACCCATGGATATCCTACTTCTTTTGAGTGCTGTACACGATTCCCTTCGTACTTCTGGGTAACGCTCTACTTAATATGAGGAGTAGTGGGAATACTATCGGGCTGTGCTTACAGTTCGCTGAACTGCCTGTCCCTGACCTCTGCAGGACTAAAATTGGTTCAGTTATAGACCTAAGATGCCAAGAGGTCGAGAGCCTTCAAAATGATCAGTCATTTTTTAATAAAAGCATAGTGGAAGGAAGGTCTCTTTCTCTTCCTAAAAACAAACAAGTAAAATAGCTAGCCTTAAACTTCCGTTCATATTGTGCATACACTGTCACAGAGGTAATTTAAATTTGAAATATGTCTTCCAAACAATACACTCATAACTATCATTCTTGTTAGCTTTTAAATTAACGGTAGACGGTATGAAAATGATGTTCCAAATTAAAAAAGGCTTTAACAATGAGCTATAAATAAATTTTGAGATTCATCATTCATCATTCGTGTCTCGAGGTATTTATAGTGTCTTCACGGAGTACAATGTAAATATATTAGTGCGTCTCTAAGAGAATGAAATCACTGTAAAGACGACAAGAAAATAGTAAATTCTAAAAAGCATATTTTGAGAAATACTCCAGTTGCCTACTCTGGCTCTAAAACAACCGATATGAAGCTAATCATAATGTGAATTTATGTATAATTGTTTATCCATAAACAATAAATACTTATATACGAGCACTGTTAATTGATCTTTTTAGATTAAATTGGCTCAATTGTGATATTGTTGAGGTGGAGGATCATCTTTTATAAAGAAAGTGTTCGTTGTACTCATGACGCGATTTTCGAAATTTTTCTTCAAATGTCCATCGATCCTACCCAGGAGATGACGAAAATGAGGTCCGTTCAAAACTGTATATATATATATATATATATATATATATATATATATATATTTGTCTGTTACCGCTCTAGCGGTCGCAATTATTATTTAATCGTTACCAAACTCGATATTTAGTAGCTTTATGTAAAAAGAAAGATCAAGTTCGTTAATGGCTGAAATCGGACCAGTGGGAGGGGGGGGGTTTAGAGGGGAAATTTTTTTGAAAATTCGAAATATTTCCGTTACCATACGTAGGATCAAAACATTGTATAGAATCAATCTTATTGCAAATTAAATTTACTATAAATATTGTTCTATACATTTATTCTCTATCTTCAATATTAACCGAGATATTTGCATTTTTATTAAATGTGGGCCGATAACGAACGTTTCAGGCCAAAAGCTAGTTCGGCCCTAACTGTTCGGCTCTCGTATAGAGATTTCTCTATTGTATAGCTTCACGTGGGAAATCTGCTTAGTTTACGCAGCCCCTGCGTGACGGACTTTATTTCTCATTGAGCTAAATACATAATGTCCGTCATAAATTTCAATAACTCTCTACGCAGTGTACTTACTAAGGGTGACTTTAGAGAATAGAATAATAGGCTTGAAGAGGAAATTATGCCTTAATAGCCATATTTTGGTATATAAGACCTTGTATAAGCATCTCTAATGAAGTCGGAAAGGTCTTGTTTCTCTTACGCGCCGAATATTTTTTTCTTATAACTTATGAAATATTAAACATTTTCATTATTAATAAAGGAATATTCTGTACTTCAAAACATTAATTTGGCCTATCCAGTACTATGATAGCTTTTGATAATTAAAATTGCCATCTAATAATGCAGATTTAGCTTATTTTAGCAACCAATTTTATTTCCTGGTACAACGTAGTACTGAACATCCATTAATAAAAATTAACTTTACTGTATCGGAGTACATATACTGAACTTTTTAATATATACATTTCAGGCCATAAGAAAAGTTCCTACACGAAATTCCTATACAGGTGAAAACACGACTTTTGAGTAATAAATATCAGAAACGTCATATAGATAATACTTAATTCTATAGTATTTTGTAATGTTTTAATATTCAAGAGAGCTTTCGTTTATCGTTCTTTATTTTTTCTTTAAATACTAAATACGAGATCAGGGAACTCGTTTAAAAGGAGAGCCACATATAAAGCGGACTAACACATAATTTCCTTATAATCTCATCTGGAATAAAACATACCTCCGGAGCATAAAGTTCAAAGCCGGCTTGGCCCAGTGATTTACAGTATGTAACCCTTTCAAAGCCCTCATTCTCTTTTGAAATCCATACACTTTCGGGGACTCAGTTATTCATTCATTTTGACATTAATCTCGTCGGGTGTTGGCATTACTTGTGGTGACGGCCACATTTTTATATGCAGATGATGAGAAATGAGTTGAAACAGGACTGGGAGAATGCAGCTCATTTCAGCCGAGATGTATTGCCGAATAGCGTGCAGTTGAACACCTCCTGCATTGTTATTTTAATGTGATTGCCTTGGGTGCGGTCCGGCCAAATCCTCTGCTTACAAAAAAAAAAAAAAAAGGTATACTTTTTCAAGTCTACAAAATAAAAAATGTACGTGACGCAGGAGCTGCGTTAACTCAGCAGAATTCTCTTGTGCCTCACGTATTTGCATTTATTTCAAAACATAAACGTTCAACGAAAAAAATATTTGGCATTTAGGCTTTAAATAATGTGCTTCATAATACAGTATGTCACGCAGGGGCTTCGTAAACTAAGCAATTTCCCTCGTGCAGTTTAATAATAGTTAAATCTACATATTGGTAACACAACACCACCGTGAATATTAAGTGTATAAATACAAACGGCAATAAGAAATATTTCACCTCCAGGCGGGAAGTGTCTGAAATGTAGACAAGCAGGTGTGCCAATCTGACTCTCACCGGAAAGAAAAACAATTACTAAAATATATCAGAATATAACATATTAATTAGTTTGAAAAATATTTACTCTATCTAGAACTGTAATTTATAATGAATCAAAACAATTTTTATCTCAATCAATCAAATTTAAGTAGTCCAAAAACTTCAGACAAAGGGGGGGTGGTTACCAGAACATATTTCTTGTATAATAAAGGTCTTTTGAAAACAATATTTCGTATTTAAGCTTAGAATAATGTGATTTATTACATAATCTAGTATTGTATATGTAACATGAGTAGACGTGGGAGTTTGCTGTATGCTGAAAATTGAAAAATGCGAATAACTTAGTTAATATTGAAGATAGAGAATAAATGTATATAACAATATTTATAGTAAATGTAATTTGCAATAAGATTGATTCTATACATTTTTTCGATCCGACTTACAGTAACGGAAATATTTTGAATATCCCCCTCCCCCTGGTCCGATTTCAGCCGTTAACGAGCTTAATCTTTCTTTTTACAAAAAAAAAGGACTAAATATCTAGTTTGGTAACGATAAAACAATAATTTCGACCGCTAGAGCGGTAACAGACAAATATATATATATATATATATATATATATATATATATATATATATATATATATATTTATATATAAATCTGCTAAAAAAGGCTTTTTTTAATATGACATACTGAAGGCCGAAAACTAAGAAATACTATTCAGACAGATCGTGTGTGTGTGTGTGTGTGTGTGTGTGTGTGTGTGTGTGTGTGTGTATGTACGTGTATATATATATATATATATGCTGTTTTGAACGGACCTTATTTTCTTCATCTCCTGGGTAGAATCGATGGACATTTGAAGACATCGCGTCATAAGTACGACCTCAATAGCTTATTTCCCTTTAGGTCAATCTGCTAAAATGTAAAATTTGTGAAACTAAACAAATAAAATAGACACAAATAACTCTGCTATTATGGGAATGCCATGGACATTTCGGAGTGAAGTGTCGTCGACCCAAACACTTCGGATCAACAATCAGTTAAGAAAGCCGAAACAAATCTATTAAGAAGGTGATTTTGATTGCAGATTGGTGGTCCGACGAGACAATGAGCGAGGATCAGCCTCTATCCCAGATGTCCAGCAGACGCCGGGCAAGATTGAATTATGTCATTGGAGCGACGCATCACTGTCAGCTGTCATCGGCCTATATATAACCAAACTATTATAGGCCTATGGCCCGACCGTTATATATCTTTAGTAGACGCGTCTTCTCTTGTAGTTCGAGAAACACATTTTGTGCACAGTCTGGTGGTGTAGAAGCTTATGGTGAGTTAACGTGTTGGGCTCCATTCCCACTTGGTCATTGGGAATTTCCTTTATTAAAAACTCCATAAAAAAAATTTAAACTTTAACTCAATTAATTCACCTCTGGCAAAAAATATAATTCGTCCCGTTTAGCCATAGTAGCATAAAATGGATGTAAGCAAATAACTTTACTAAAAGAAAGGATAATAAAGTCAAACACACATCCACTCTTAAGACTTCATTTATTAAATGCAGAGTACTTTCGGGGCGAGCCGTCCCATCTTTGGTGCTCTAGGGCTGATCCTTATGGAGCCGACATCTCCGGACCTCAGCTCTACAGCACTGAAAATGGGATGGCTCCCTCCGAAAGTACTCTGCATTTAATAAATTATATGTTAAGAGTTGAGGTGTTTAGGTCTCATTCAAATCTCAGGAACCTTGCACTTTTTGTTATCAGTTCATCACTAATAACCTGTCACATATACTTTTCTACTGTGCGAAGCTCATCGAAGACAGAAATAAATATCTACGAACACTTTCCTCAGCAGTCAGTGATTTGCATAAAATTGAAGATATACTTAGTATCGATAGCCTTGAAAAACTACAAAAGATTTACTGCTTCATCACGTCAGCATGCAATACTCTGGAATCTATAATTGCTGATGGACCACACTCCAGTTAAATGTTATATTAAGATGGAAAAGGGTTTATAGAATGCTTTCAGTTATCTTTTATGTACTATATTTTATTATTTACACTATATTGATTTTTTTGTGTTTTTCTTTATTGTCATATTAGTGTTGATTTCAAGAACTTGTATTTAATTATTTATTTAAAAAATACAGAATTGTTATTAGTTTTTTTAATTTGTACAAGATGTAAATCTTTAACGAATAAAGATATATTCTATTCTATTCTAATTAATGAGATATTAAGAATGATAATAAATAAACTAGTCTCCCTAATAAATTAGTAAATTACCCCTAAAGGACTTATAAACGTGAAGGTGTCTAAAATTCTACAACAGCTTTGACAGCAATACGATGGAACGATTAATGGAATACTTTAAAGAAAAATAGATAGAGAGCACTTGGTGTTAGAAAATAGTAAAAAGGCGCAAAGCTTTCGTATACCTAAACGACAAGGATGTAATCATTCAACTTTACAAATCAGATGTTTACGGTATATATATGTACCATATGTAAGTCTAGTTACGTGGGCCAAAGTGGTAGGAAAATATGGGATTTAAAAACATACTACTCCCCGTTTCATGCGCATCCTCAAAAGAATGCCCCGAGAAATCTTCTAATAATTATAAATTTCAATATGAAACAGACAAAAAAAAATTGGGAATATCTTACATAAATATAATTAATTAATTATAATTAATAATGGGTAACTAAAACGTGTTGCGAAGCACAAATACCTCTCATAGAGGACTTGGGCTGCCCTACAGGATCGAGGCCAACCTTGATGGAGGCCACACGTCATCAGCTCACATAAATATTCATGCGCTTTTAAACTTCCCTCTCCGTTTTAGTCCCATTTTTATTTTTCCCATTCTTGGATTCCGTTGTATTTTTAGTAGATTTCTTTAGGGAAAATCTACTATTGTGGTTGTACTCACATACGTTTCATTTGTTAAATCTAGAGTAATGGGTTCTATTTCCTTGTGGGCAATTTATTTAGTGATGAGCTCACTAAATGAAATACTTGGTCCCACCCTGGATAGAAAAGGGTGGTAACCTGTGGATAATCCCAATTGGCCATAGTAACAAATGGTGGACGTTAATAAATAATTATAATAATATAACTCGTTCTATTATAATAATAATAAATAGTGACCCTATGTAAAGTTTTCAAGATTCAGCCTTGCACACCCCTTCCTCTCCTAATCATCTCTTCTAAATATTTAGCCAATAATTCAGGAAACGCCTTGTTATAAGACATGCATTGATTAATTGGACCTCTGCTATGTGCGATCTGGTGTCATCAACGAATGTTGATATAGAAACCTCAATTTTTCTGAATGTATGAAAAAAAAGGTCTTTACATCTCCACAGAAGAAGTTCTAAAACGACTGTTTTTGTTAATGCGTGAAATTTGGAGCATACGGAGGAGGGTGGGTTTAGATAAATCAAGAATTAGGTGTATTTCCGACGTTAGAAAATGTTATATAAACAAAATTAATAATATTCCAATTGTTCTCGATTAGCACATTTTTCTAATACTCAAACACTAACTGAGTGTTAAGCATTTTTTTTTCTATCCAGCCTAAAGTGAACTGTTACACCTATTCATGAAATATTCAGTTAAAACAACTGTATCACTAAAGCCTGGTTTATATTTTCAGCCCAGTTAAGATAGGTTTTTTATTGCTGTAGAAATTGTGAATACTATGTAAGATCGCATTAGTGTGTCATTCCAGCACATGTTTTTGTTTTCGTTCAACCATGAAATAATCTGTTTCACAGAGCGAATGCTACGTCGATTGTCGGAAGAAAGTATCTAGTGTAATAAACACAATTGGTATGTCATACACTATAAGGAAATCTGCCTTTCTTGTTTGTACAACCATTTAATAGGACGGCCGATCATTAGTCCTTTAAGTTCATCATTGCCATTAATTCCATTGTTACAGTTTAATGTCCCACCCACGGGAAACGGATTGTCAAAAGAAGGACAATGAAATCTGCAAGTAACCCCGCCTCAATCCATCATCGCCCGTCTCGAACAAGGCTTGTTATTATCATGAGTGATAATTGCCTCTGTTAAATTCCTGCCGGTAGGCGAATTAACCCTTATCACCTGCCTCTGATAACGATCGGAATTCTGCTCTAGATCAATTAGCCTTCATGTATGCCGCCTTGTAAGCCACCTGACTGCGAATTATCTCCTAAATGTTCTTTCACAAAGCAAACAGAATTGCAAACATGATTTTTACTGTTTCGTTGTATAATCGTTGCCTTTCATTGTCCCACATTCAAGCAGGCTTCGAACGAAGGAAAAATAATACTATAAAATCAGGCGTGTTACAACCATGAAATAAGAATAAAACTTTCGACAAAGCTTTATTTTCCCCAACTGCTTATTTTAATTGCTTCTGTAGAAATACATGCTACCTTATTCAGATATTTTGAAAGTGTTTTTGCTTCTTACGTATTTATGAATAACACAAATCTAAACAGTTAAAATCATGTTGTCATATCTGTCGGCGCATACCGTCGTCACTGGCTGTTGGTCGAGTACGGTTGGCAAGCGCTTTCGTTACGATGGCACCATCTTTAAGCCATCTAGAGTTGTAACAACTATCGTATGCACCGACAGATAACACAATAGTATCAACTATACTGGCGGTTCCAACCGTTTATTTGATTTAACAGTTAAAATCATATTTACACTCAACAAATTACAGCAAATACAATGGAAATCATAATACTTTAGTCAACAATTATTACTACTTTGAAATTTGTTACAAGCTAAACATATAAAGAAATTTTTCAAATATCGTGTCATGAGAACGACCTCAATAGCTTATTTTCCCTCAAGGGAAATTTGCTAAAAGCTCAATGAGAACAGGCTATGGAAGGAATATCTCATAATGCACTACGGATTCTCTCTAAGGCAGGAGAAATTAACAGGAAAGTTAAATAGTCTATAATGTATAAGTGACATGAGCTAAGATGAATTCGTTTATCAGTGATGTGGAATTCATAGGTTGGATTGTTGCACTCAAAGAGAAATCAACAGCATCTGATAATTTTGGAAATGTTACTTAGTTTTGGTAAATACAGTATTATCTTTTGCTATTTATACGTTATAGTTTTTGTTTTTTTTCAATCACTTGTCAAACAGGGATTCATAACGAAGTACTTTTCATAAGGAGGAAGCAGAGAAAATGAACAAACATTTGATACAGCAATGGAGAGTAAAGACAATCATAACCGTGGACTTCGAAATAAATAAGTCTAGGCAACAGAGAAAAAAATATATTGAACCAAACCTTCTTACACTTCAACTAAATGTAAAAAACGTCACAAATAAATTTCCAATTTCTTTTAGGGAAGCTGAGAGGTAGAGGAATCTGGATGTACACAGTAGGCCTGTTTCCTCTACAATGCGTCTATTTTAACAAAGTGGACTTTCAGAGCAACATGACCATCTTAAGTGCCTGTTGACATTAATAAAAGTCCGTCACGCAGGGGCTGCGTAAGCTAAGCAGATTTCCCACGTGAAGTTTTACAATAGGGAAATCTGCCTAATAACAACTGTAGTAGTAAGAAACCTCTAAACCTAAAACATGATTTAGGGCCTAATAACCCAGTTGTTTCTAGCCCCAAAAAACAGTTGACCTAACCTCTAAACCTATTCACGAGGGACGAATAGTTATAGAAACGGCCGCCAGAGCTCCCGCCGGAAAGTTCGAACATAGCATATTGGTGACCACACTCAGAATACAAATGCAAATATCTCGGTTAATATTCAAGATACAGAATAAATGTATAGAACAATATATATAGTAAATTTAATTTTCAATAAGATGTATTCTATACAATTTTTCGATCCGACGCATAATAACGGAGATATTTTGAATTTTCAAAAATCCCCCCTCTAAACCCCCCCTCCCACTGGTCCGATTTCAGCCATAAACGAACTTGATCTTCCTTTTTACATAAAATGATTAAATTCCGAGTTTGGTAAAGATCAAACAAGAATTGCGACCGCTAGAGCGTTAACAGACAAATATCTATATATATATATATATATATATATATATATATATATATATATATATATATATAATTTTGAACGGACCTCATTTTCGTCATCTCCTGGGTAGGATCGATGGACATTTGAAGAAATTTTTCGAAACTCGCGTCATGAGTACGACCTCAATAGCTGATTTCCCTTAAGGGAAATCTGCTAAAAAGGAAATCATGCAACCAACATTATTTAAATTAACAATCTTCACCTATAAAAAGTAAGAGAAAGAAAAGATAATTAAAATACAGGGTAACGGGTCAAAAATAGATCAAAATAGAAATGAATATCACAGAAAACGAGGGATTTCAATACTTAAAAGCATACTTAGCTAATGAGCATTTTAAAAACTAATAAATTTAAAACTACACTGCTAGAATTAACTGCTAAAAACAAATAACATTAACTTAATAAGAGAATTTTAAGAAACAACATAAACTGATAACGTTAAAAACTAAAACGGGCTCAGGTTAGCCATGCGAGTTAAAGCGTTACCTTTATCTCACATGGTAAACCTAGAGTGGCGAGTTCGATTCTCGCCTGGGCAAAGGAAATTATTTAGTGACGAAATTCATTAAATAACGTCCTAAAATCCTACCCTGGCTAGAAAAGGGTGGTAACCTGTAGATAACCCGTCCCGATTAGCCTAAGTTGCAAAAAGTGGACGTTAATAAATAAATAAATAATCAAAAACTAAAACAAGAATTATATCTAGAAGGCCTACTGTGTACATCCAAACTTCCAATTCTTGGTGGAAACGCATCAGCAAATTCGAGTGGGCCATACCACATGATCTGTATTTTAGAAGGCTCTCCTTGAATCAATTTTGAGGCACTCATGTCGCGATTTTCGTAAACTTTCTTTAAATGTATTAGATCTGACGAAAACGAGTTCCGTTCAAAAGTTTACATATTTATTTATTTATGGCAATACAGAACATTCCCAATGATGATAAATTCCCACCACAGACACGCTCAAATGGTGTATGGTGTCACAAAAACAATATGCGTCATCTACAGTCAATTATGCTTTTACATTGATCTCATATTTATTTTTTAATTAAACATTGTTTTTAGAGTGTTTTATATTTTAAGTTATCTAGTTGGCTGAGGTCGTGGCTGGGCGGGGCTGTGATTAGAGGCTGATGGAGGGAGGTTGAGAGCTGTTTACCCTCGCCCCCGGCCTCCTTACAGGTTACAGCGGCTAATAAATAATGATGAAAGAGGGGCCTTCAATCATTAACACGCCTGTAGATGGCGCTCTCGGATTAACCTGATGCCTCTCCATCTAACGAGTTTCATAATATACCTGGCCCAGATGTCCTTATTTCTTTTAATTTTTGAGGCTCCACTGCAGCAGAGGAGGTTAGTTTTACAATGTACCCGATTTCTTTTTCTCCTCATAGTAACCCTATGAAACGTTATTTATTCGAATACATATTCCATTGCCACATGGCACATTACATGTATGATTATGTTTAAATACATTTTTATTTTACAATATATACACGTTAATCAACTATCTACTCAAATATAATATTAAAAAAAAAGTAATAATAATAAAATAAAATATTGAAATAAGTAAGATAATTACAAATAAAATTAAAAAATAAATAAATAAAAAAAAGTCCGTCACGCAGGGGCTTCGTAAACTAAGCAGATTTCCCACGTGAAGTTATACCATAGAGAAATCTCCATAGGAGAGCCGAACGGTTACGGCAAAGGGCCGAACTAGCTTTTCGCGGGAAATTCAAAAATCCGGTATCGGCCCAAATTTCATAAAAATGCAAATATCTCGGTTAATATTCAAGATACAGAATAAATGTATAAAACAATATTTATAGTAAATTTAATGTGCAATAAGATTGATTCTATACAATTTTTAGATCCGACGCATAATAACGAAGATATTTTGAATTTTCCGAAAATCCCTCCCACTGGTCCGATTTCAGCCATTAACGAACTTGATCTTCCTTTTTACATAAAACGATTAACTTCCGAGTTTGGTAACGATCAAACAAAAATTGCGACCGCTAGAGCGTTAACAGACAAATATATATATACAGTAGAGCGTCGATAATCCGGACGTCAATAATCCGGAACGTCAAAAATCCGGACTTATTCCAGAGATTTAAAAAAAAAAAAAAAAAAAAAAATATGGTTTGCGTCTTTTAGCGATACGCAATGCACACGAGACAAGCCAAACTGAAGTTTCTGAAGCCCGGGAAAGAATTGATTATCGTCTAGAAAAATATCAGGAAGGAGACTGCATGTAATTCCTAGAACCAAATTTTTCAGTATGTAAGTTCGTTAGACACAGTTCCGAGAAACCAAAACCGCTAAGCCGGGCTCCTCCCTTATAAATGTTATTTCATGTCGGTTTCCACTGAAATAAACCCCCAACCCCAGTAGGTCAGATTTCAGTATGTCAAAAGTGAAAAACGTCTTTCACAGTTAACACAAAAGAAAATAGATGACTTTTTTCATGCTAGCTGAACCCATTCATGTGAGAGTTTTTATTTATTTGTGAATACATATACATATATGTATATGTATATGTAGTTCGATATTTTTTTTGACATATGTATCTGTTTGTATAACTATTTTTTAGATAAATTTTAACTTCTAACGTTTATTTTTATATGAAGTACATATGTACATATTTTTAGTTACATATTAATTAATAAACTATATGCATAAATATATTTAACGACTTTTATGCTCCTTTCACCATATGTAGTATGAAATTGTTCTTAAAACGATGTTTTTATATCGATGTTCAAAAATCCGGATATTTCGAAAATACGGATGTGGTCTGACATTAATTAGTCCGGATTATCGACGCTCTACTGTATATATATATATATATATATATATATATATATATATATATATATATACATATATATATATATATATATATATAAAATTTTGAACGGACCTCATATTCATCATCTCCTGGGTAGGATCGATGGACATTTGAAGAAATTTTTCGAAAATCGCGTCATGAGTACGACCTCAATAGCTGATTTCCCTTAAGGGAAATCTGCTAAAAAACAAAACCAAATCAATTAAAGTTAAACTCAACCGATGTTTAATTTGAGAGTCTATGTAAGGTAAATAAATTGTATATTGAATTATAATTCCCATTCCTCACAATCAACTTTACATTCTAATTTATTTTTGCTACAACCATATATATAATTTTGATAAACTTTATAAGTTCTTTATTACGTTTGTTAAATATAATATGAGGTGGTTCTGGCAAATTACCTCCTTTTAAAATTATGTTCATTATTAAATTTTATCTATTTTGATTAGATGTTGAGCTGTTATAAAGTATATGTAAAAACTTTTGTGTTGTCTGTGAGTCGCAAATGCATTTGTCATTGTCTTGAATTTTAAATATTGTTAAATATTGTCCTGTCTGTCCATGTTCCGTTAGAAATTGTGTGCATTTCTGGTGGTGACCCTTAATTGTGTTGTACTTGTTGTGAGTTATATTTGGTATGTGTTGATGTAAGCTGTAAGATTTGTTACATGTCGTCCATTCTCTGTTTCACTTATGTATTGTGTCGGTACGTAAGTCTATTTTAATGTATGAGAGTGGTACGAGAGAAAATTCTGGAATTATTTTTGTATCTTGAGCTGCTTCCTTTGCTAACGTGTCAGCTTGTTCGTTTCCAATATTTTCCGAATGGGCTCTTATCCAGTCTATGTGTATATGTAGATTTAAATGTATAATTTCCAGAATATTTTGTCTCACAATGTACCCGATATTAGCCTGGAATTGCAAGTGTTCATATTGTAAAACAGGGTTAGTTTAAAACAATAAACAAAGAGAAACTTCTTTTTATCTTTTTGTTACACTTTCACCAACGGCCATTTACTCAGACGTATTATTTGCGGTTTAGTTTGAGCTTGGGGTTTTCTTCATTAGCAATGAATTTCAAACATAAAATTTATTATCTCGTAAACCAGCCAGCATGGAAGGCTCCCCTTTTTGTAGAGTCAAAGGAATTACGCTTTAAACGATTCAAAGTACCAACATGAAATATTTTGAACAATACACTTTGCTTCAATTATACTTTTTATTTGGAATTTTTGAGTGTACAGCATTCAGATCCAGATATTTCTAATTAAAACCATTACAATGACTCGCTATGTTTATGTACATGTTAGCAGATTTCCCCTAAGGGAAATTAGCTATTGAGGTCGTACTCATGACGCGATTTTCGAAATTTTTCTTCAAATGTCCATCGATCCTACCTAGGAGATGACGAAAATGAGGTCCATTCAAAACTGTATATAAAAATATAAATAAATATATATATATATATATATATATATATATATATATATATATATATATATATTTGTCTGTTAACGCTCAAGCGGTCGCAATTTTTGTTTGATCGTTACCAAACTCGGTATTTAATTGTGTTATGTAAAAAGAAAAGATCGTTAATGGCTGAAATCCGACCAGTGGCAGGGGGGAGGGTAAGAGGGGGGATTTTTGAAAATTCAAAATATCTTCGTTATTGTACGTCGGACCGAAAAATTGTATAGAACCAATCTTATTGCAAATTACATTTACTATAAATATTGTTATATACATTTATTTTCTATCTTGAATATTAACCGAGATATTTGCATTTTTATTAAGTCCGTGAGCGGCTATTGTCGGAAGTGTCCGGATTAGTTCGGCCGTTTCCGTAACCGTTCGCCACTGGTGTTATGAATTTTTAGTGTTAAAGGAGACATTAGCGAAGAATTCTGTCATGTAATTAATCACAATCAATTGAGAATGTCCTCCATGAATTATTAAACCATACACACTTTAGGAATTAGTGATCCTACACTTCAAATCCTATTTTATGTTAAATTTATAGTTTTATAAGCCAAAAGTCTTAATTAACTGCGTCTTTTAAACGAATTACTGTGTCTATTGTACCCTAATTAATGTATCATAGAAAGGACCCAGGAGGACTGAGTGAGCCATTGTTATGATAACAGAATTGAACATTGTATTAAAGCAAATGGAAGAATATAAAGTTATCACAAGAATATGAAAAGGTACTTTTTAAATAAACTCGAAGACTTCCACGGTCCTGGTCATTAATAATGTTAAGGTCTTCGGGTATTGACCGAGTCTGCATTTTAGTTGCCAACGTTTGCTAGACATGCTTCTAGCTTCCTCAGGGCTATCTCTGAGACTCAGAGATCTTGAGTCTCAGAGATAGCCCTGAGGATGCTAGAAGCAAGTCTAGCTAAACGTTGGCAACTAATATGCAGACACGGTCAAGACCCGAAGACCTTAACATTATGAAGGTACTTTTTGTTTTATATTTTATTCCACAATTTTAAAAAGTTCATAGGTAGCATCCACTTATTTAGCTTCGAAAGGCATTTCTAAGAGTGAATGTATTTCATAACTCCTTTTAAATTTAAGTTAAAAGTGATACGAGGATTTTCACAATAAAATGTACAATTTTCGTTTTTTATAAAATGTATAATTATTTTTCTCCATCTAATTTGGTATTTGTAAGAGTTTACAAACTTTAAAAAAACATATTTTTCTGAACTAGTTTTGTCAATATTTCTGATTAAAATTTATTTGATTTTTTAATATTTTTTTAATAATATTCCTTATAAGTATGTAAATATATCTATCACACACCAAGATCTATATTTTCCGAAAATATATTTTAGAAAATTAATAAATAGTTACTAATATTCATTTTAGTGCTTAGAAGGAAATATACAAGTATTTTCTCTTACAATATATTCGTTTAGGACATTGATACTCGCATTTGAATTTGAATTGCTTTTAGCAGATTTCCCATAGGGAAAATCAGCTGTTGAGGTAAAAATAAGGCGATTTTCGAAAACATTTCTTCAAATGTCCATCGATCCTACCTAGTAGATGACGAGGTCCGTTCGGAATTATATATACATATATATATATATATATATATATATATATATATATATATGTGTGTGTGTGTGTGTGTGTGTGTGTGTGTGTGTGTGCGCGCGCGTGCGTGTGTGTGTGTGTGTTACAGCACTAACCAAAAATCATAATCATTTCCAAAATCGATATTTAAACGTTTTATGTAAAAGGAAAGTTCGAGTTCGTTAATATTAGAGGGGAGGAATTCCGAAAATTCTTAATATCTCCGTTATTATGCGTCAGATCGAAAAAGTGTATAGATTCAATCTTCGTGCAAGTGTTACGTTATATAAAAAATGTGCATGTTTTCACTATCTTGATTAGTAACCGAGATATTTGCATTTTTTTAGATTTACACCTACAGTAAACCCCCACTCCTATTCAAACCATATTAACAATAAGCTGTTATATTATTAAGCACTTTATTTGAAGCCTTAATACAAAATAATGTTCTCATTGAATGTTTATATTTTCAGATAAATGCAAATACGTGGCGTATGTGGGAAATGTTCTTAGTTTCGTGCAGCTCCTGCGTGATGGACATTTAAAAATTTTGTATATTGTTTTATTTTAGGCGTTTTGTATAATTGTTGTTTGGATTACCGAAATTAACGATTAGTTTTAAATGTATGCTTGAATTATGAAATTAGCATGTAGAAGCGGATGAAAAGACGATATGTACCGGTCCGAGTGTATAAATGGATGCCCATTAAAGACTTTCACAACTTTTCTTCTGAGGTTCATGAGATTTCTAATAATTTATTAGCTGTTAATGAGCTCCAAGCTCCGCCTTGCAACTACTATCTTGTAAATGTCGTGTAGGATTCGCGTACAGCTTGTCTCGGAGACACGAACAGCGAGAGCTGAGGAAATGCTTTGGCACAAAGAGAGATAAAGTTCACCACTTTTCGGAGTTGGAAGCAGGTGAATAATGATGTCATTTATATTCAGGAAGATGTCCGGAGCTCTTAGGAACAACGGCAGAATGTCCAAATCGGCAACCAACACTCCACACTCTATCTTAATCCTGACAAACACCCACCTCAAGAGGTACATTCTAAAAAATGTTCTAAAGTAGCTCGTTTCAGAGGCGGAGGGGAGTATTTTAAGAGCCCTAAAATGTACAATGCGGTGTTACATGGACAGACAATAAAAACACTTCTTTTTTTCAGAGGACGGTCAAATTAACAAAGGTAAAAAATACTTAAAATAAACACTCCAATAGAACAGCCAACCCATCAAGGGATGAGATTCGTCAAATTGACTTTGGTGGGTGGATCCCCATATTGAGATCTTGCAAGTAAAAACAATCATTATCCATCAGATTTTCGGACAGAGAGTAATATTAGATGCTAGGAAATAATATTAAAAGCCCGTCACACAGGGGCTGCGTTAACTAAGCAGATTTCCCACGTGCACCACGTATTAGCATTTATGTCAAAACTTAAAGCATTGAACCTTTACACAATATTTTTTTATTTAAGCTTCAAATAATGTGATTCATAACATAATTGAATAATGTTAACACGAGATGACTAGGTGTGGGTCTTTACTGAAGACCAATAACTAAAAAATGCAAATATCTCAGTTATTTATCAAGAAATTGAAAACATGTACATAACAACATTTATGGAATATTACATTAGGTAAGATACATAAGATTGGTTTTATACACATTTTCGATACTACGCATAATAACAGAGATATTCAGAATTTCAAAAATCACATCATGTGTACGACCTCAATAGCTGATTTTCCTTAAGGTAAATCTACTAAAAGTCCGTCACGCAGGGGCTGCGTAAACTAAGCAGATTTCCCACGTGAAGTTTTACAATAGAGAAATCTGTCTAATAACAGCTGTAGTAGTAAGAAACCTCTAAACCTATTCACGAGGGACGAATAGTTACGAAAACGGTCGCCAGAGCTCACGGCGGAAAGTCCGAACAACCGCCACTGCTGCCGAGCACATGCAGAATACAAATGCAAATATAGAAATACAAGATAGAGAATAAATGTATAGAACAATATTTATAGTAAATTTAATTTGCAATAAGATTAACTCTGTAATATTTTTCGATCCGACGTATAGTAACGGAGATATTTCGAATTTTCGAAAATCCTCCCCTCTAAACCGCCCCCCTCCCGCTGGTCCGATTTCAGCCGTTAACGAACTTGATCTTTCTTTTTACATAAAACGATTAAATGTCGAGTTTGGTAACGATCAAACAAAAATTGCGACCGCTAGAGCGGTAACAGACAAATATATATATATATATATATATATATATATATATATATATATATATATATATATATATATTTATATACAGTTTTGAACGGACCTCATTTTCGTCATCTACTAGGTAGGATCGATGGACATTTGAAGAAATATTTCGAAAATCCCGTCATGAGTACAACCTCAATAGCTAATTTCCCTTAAGGGAAATCTGCTAAATACAGATAAGCGTTGCGTACATAAAGTTAAATAGCCATTTTTATATAAAACTATTTTTCCACGATGGACAGTTAGCAAAGTTTGATGGATTTGTTTAACCAGAGGACAATATGGAATTTTTGCTTTCAATGGTGTTATTTCTGTACTTAAAACATTCTATTACTTTGTCATGGAATTCGTAACTTGAAGATATCCACGGTGTCGAAAAGTTCGTTATGGTTTATCAAGACTTCCGAAAGTATGAGGAGTACCTTGTTCTATTATAGGCAGAGAATTCTATTCTAGGCTTAGAATCGGACATTCACTACTTACACATTCATAGCTCATAGACCAAAAAGTCCGTCACGCAGGGGCTGCGTAAACTAAGCAGATTTCCCACGTGAAGTTTTACAGTAGAGAAATCTGCCTAATAACAGCTGTAGTAGTAAGTAACCTACCTATAAACCTATTCACGAGAGGGACGAATAATTACAAAAACGGCCGCCAGAGCTCACGGCGGAAAGTCCGAACATAGCCTGCCGAGCACATGCAGAATACAAATGCAAGTATCTCAGTTAATATTCAAGATAGAGAATAAATGTATATAACAATATTTATAGTAAATTTAATTTGCAATAAGATTGATTCTATAATATTTTTCGATCCTACGTATAGTAACGGAGATATTTTGAATTTTCAAAAATCCCCCTCTAAACCCCCCCTCCCACTGGTCCGATTTCAGCCATTAACGAACTTGATCTCTCTTTTTACGTAAAACGCTTAAATATGAAGTTTGGTAACGATTAAACAAAAATTGCGACCGCTAGAGCGTTAACAGACAAATATATATATATATATATATATATATATATATATATATATATATATATATATATATATATATATATAATTTTGAACGGACCTCATTTTCGTCATCTCCTGGGTAGGATCGATGGACATTTGAGGAAATTTTTCAAAACTCGCGTCATGAGTACGACCTCAATAGCTGATTTCCCTTAAGGGAAATCTGCTAAAAGACGACCTACATGCACTCACTGTAACACAGTACTGACCATTAAACATCTCCTGACTGACTGCAGACTACGTGAACATCTCAACTTACCGAACGACTTGTACGAACTATTGACAGAAGGTAGCCCACATATAAACACACTCTTAAATCACTTGAAAATAATTAACATTTACAACAAACTTTAAACCACACCCACTCCACTCATCTCTACGTTTTTATTTCAAATTATGCCACTAATTCGTATTTACGTTTTTTGCGAACAAGGCTGTATAATACATTTTTAAACTTGTGCCTTAGACTTTCATCATCCTCAAGCCAGGATTTGTCGCAAAAATTATAGTTTTACATAGTTTTATTTTCTCCGGTTCCTTAGTTTTTTATATAACTATATTTTATACTGTTTTAATAATTTTGAAAACATTTTTGTTTATTTCTTTCTTTTATATCTTAACTTAAGGAATTGAAAATAAATGATACTGAGCGAAATCGCCTAGTTGCGGAGCTCACCAAGTAAATATTTAAAAAAATATAGCCAGAGAATATTGTATGTTTTCGTCTGCGTTAGCCCCTTCTCAAGATTTAATTCTGATGACTCACATTCATAATTGAGGCTGTTCCTTAAAAAAATATTTTGTTATTGGGCAATGGATAACTTGATGTATATTAGGGGAGGTTATGAGTTAAAAGGATACTAGACAATATCATTAAAAAGCTGAGGCAATTCTACTGCAGCCTTAACTAGTTCAATTTACATTATTGATACAAGTAACCTGAGATTCTTTTAATGGGCATTTAATGGATCTAAATAGAGTTACTCAGGGTAGTTGGAAGGATAGAAAAAAATTAATAGATGATCCAAAGGAGATTCACCTCCAAGGAATGCACAAAGCTACTGAAGAAGGAATTCTAATGTATGATACAGAAGATTTAACAAAAAAATATAAACCATTTCTCTTCTTGGCACATTCCCTTCATTCAGCCGATGAAAATAGTTCATTATTATAGAATTTCTTCAAAAAATTTACTTTGCAGAGAGTGACCAAGAGATAACAATTTTGACACATTAATTGGATTAGAACTTAAATAATTTTAATTTATCTTTTATTTATTTATTTAGGTGTGTCACACATTTTCTTGTTATAATACTAAAATAATTTAGGTAAAGCCACCTTATAAAAACCAATAAAAAAGGTTAAGAAATCTACAGAGGTAGGTAAAAGTACGGTTATTTATTTATTTATTTTTTCTCCAGTGGATATTATTCTAGTCTAGGGTTTGATTATTAATTTATCAAAATTATAACGTCAAACATCCTCCTATTCTTGGTTCAGATATAAATATATTTCTAATCTATATTGATTAATCCATATAGAAAAATAAATTTGCTTGGTAATAATGACAGAAAATTTATTAAAAATGGCTTTTAGGGGGAGGGGAGCTTTTGGTTAATTGCAAACATATTTAAATGGGTTTGTTTTTAATAGCCACAATTATTATTATTATTTATTAACGTCCACTTTTTGTAACTTAGGCTAATTAGGATGGGTTATCTACAGGTTACCACCCTTTTCTAGTCAGGGTGAGATTTAGGATGTTATTTAATGAATTCCACCACAATTAAACAAGTCATAATGCTGCTTACAATTTTTTTCAAGGAGAATTTTTAGTATAGCGAAGTACAAATATTATAGAACATTATTTAGATGTTCTGACTGTTGTAGACCGATTTGTTTACTCTTGTTTCCACTTCAAAGCCATCTTGAAACAACACCTTGAAGTACCTGATACCTTAACAGATTCTTTTTTGTTTCTGTCAGGAGAGAATAAAAAAAAACGACATAAAAAGAGACCGCACTCTCGATAATTTTTTTCTTTCAAAAACCTATTTTCCTTAAGCTGACCGGATTCTTCACATCTTGTTATAAGGTCCTTTTTATGGCGGTCATGCGGCATGTCATAAAATAATCCCTCAGATTTATAACCGCTGGAGCGTGCCCGCAAAAAGAACAGGATCTTCCCGCCCCACTGGTGGGATAGCAAGCATCCTTTACGATTCAGACCACCGTTCGAGTTTAAACCGAGAATCGAAACTCTTTAACTGCAACTTCCACCGTTTCCTTCCCCTTTGACATGTTTATTTCAATTGGATTTTTTTTTTTTTATTTATGGATTCATGACCAAAGAAAAAAAATGGCATCCGTAGGTGTCATATAATATATATTACGATTCCAGTTTTTGTAATTTAGCGGTGTTCCTACCACGACCTACCTACACCGTGTCTGCGTTAGCTTTTGCCCGATTTATAAGTTGGTCAAGCACATCTTTTATTGTAGAAATAAAATAAAAATACAAACCATTTGGAAATTATGTCTTAATATAGCAGGTCTTGAGAGAATTCTCCGTTATAAATGTATCCACTTTTATGGACAATAAAACGCATTGAAAAAAATGACTCTCATACTATTTCGAACGTTTTAACAAACGAGACACATCTGTGTATATATTTGATTGCGTGTACAGTTAGTCTGCATTCACGACCTCAATGTTGGATATTGAGTTTCATCAAGAGTCATTGAGCTTTTGTAAAGCGGGGACCGTTATTTAATTAAAAGTGGAACAAAACAAAAAAACGGCGAGGCTTAAGTGTTTAACTTATACGTTTTGTATATAGATTAGCGTGTGATATTGGTTAAACCGCGAAATTACAAAAATTTGTTGTGTTCAATAGCCAAGGAAGCTTTAATGTTCAAGTATCTTAACCACGAGAATGTAAAGATTTGTTTACATTGCATTAATAAATACCAACATATTCGTGATTTAATTAGAAATATGATTTAGTAAGCGTAATACTTTCTGAAACTAAGTTTATCATAATAAATTCCTAAAATTTCGTGTTTTCTAATGGAATGATTGTTCTTTGTTTGTAAAAAGTACACAATTTATATGATTGACCCAAGGCTTTTGAGTAATATGAGCGCGAATCCCACAAGCACAAATAGTCGATGCCAAGTGGGCGCTGCAGCCCAACCAAACTTAATCGTGCCCATGCTCTGCCTACCCAAGCAAACTTGACAAGACAATATAGTGTGAATTAACAAGAAATGCTCATATCAGTTACTGGTCCCTAGCTGCTAAATATTTGTGTATTTTAGTAGTAAGTAGCTAATATTCAAAGTGGTTGCTCAATCTCTTGTATGGAGTTTCCTGCGTTAAATGAGGAATAGATAGACTCTGAAAAAAAATAATAACAGATTGGGAGCAATGGAAATGTGGGTCTGGCGTAGAATCACTGGAACAAGTTGAACTTAAAAAAAAATCCATCATGGAAATTCTAAATGAGGCAAATGAAAGAAAAAGTCATATCAAGGCTGTGGAAAAAAGAATAGTGCAACTTCTTGGGCACATCATAACGCACAAAGACTTCATCAGGAATATATTTGAAGATATGGTCCTTGTGCATAGGGGAAGAGGATGACCTAGGAAATCCTATGATGAAGACATCAAATATCTTATGGGTTTCGTTGGGTAAAATAATGTGAAAAGAGCGGCTTCTGAAAGAACACAATGGTTGCAACTACAAGGCGTAGCCTTTAGATCATGAGCTTATATTCATTTATATTTATACTCTTTTTTTTTAATTAAATGCTTAAGTTTATTTGGCAAAACTCGAAAAAGGTTTGATTTGGGACCTACAAGTGCCCATAATCAGCGCTTGCTTTCTTCTCGCAAACACCCTTTCTGCCCCACTGTGCACCTTCCTAAGAGACGTGAAATAGTTATCTCAAACTAATCATGCCAATTGCTAGTTACAACTAGTCATAATTATCTCCTGCTTTGGTGCGAATCAGACACAATCGTGGGCCCTGCATCAAAAGCAGAAATGTAATTTCATCTTTTTCTTCCTCTTTATTAAATAATTTTCTGAGGAAAAAAGCGCAGCATTTAGTTAGGCATAATCTTCAGAGCCTATAGTGTACAGAACATTGAAGCAGGTCTCTATGGAAATCCATTTAAATGCACATTTTTAATTTAAAATTATTTATTAACTTTTTGCAACTAAGGCTAATTGGGGCTGGTTATTTACAAGTTATCTATCTAGCCAGGGTGACTCTCAGGATTTTATTTAATAAATTCCGTCTCTAAATAAATTCCATTGTCCAGGCGGGACTCGAACTCGATACTCTAGGTTTACCATGTGAGATTAAAGGCAAAGCTTTAACTCACATGGCTAACCTGAGCCCCAAATGCACATTTTAAGATCTCAGTGAGGAATGAGTTGTTTTGACTTTTGTTGGTTTTATTCATTCTTTATTCCCTACACACTCCTTGGAAGAAGGTCACGCGCAAAAAACCTTACATAACATGAAATTTTAATTGATAACAAGAGCTCTTCATATTAAAATATGACTTTCCCTTTGGTGACCGGATATATGACTGTTTTAAAAGCTCCTGATTAATTTCTGTTTGTTTTACAACTACTTTTTGAACACCAGGTACACAAAGTAATGAGTTCATATTATTTGAGGTATGGAGAAACTTTTCTTCAACAAAGTCCCATATTCATAACTAAGTTAGAAGCATTTTATGATTTTTAGGGTAATGTTTTACTATGTGACACATTAAAAATGCCTGCTAATTCAAATTTTTGTATTCATGTAAATTTCATTACTATTTTAATTTTGAGGTTAAGTACATTCTGCTATCCCCTCTAACTACCCTCCGTAGTTTCAATCAGACGCAATAAGGAAAATTCCATCTGTCATGAAAGCTAAATTATAAGTTGCCCACATGGCACTAAATGTTCAGGTTGTCACTTGATCTCGCCCCAATGCCATTACAGTTCTTACCTGTGACAAGTAGTTGTCCTCAGTGTGTGCTATATTAATCACAGTGTACCATTTGATCTTCAAAGGGAGTTTATCCAAGGCTACAGATCTGGTACATAATGGATTCAAAGAACAAAAATAAGCCCTTAAGGGAAATCAGCTATTGATGTTGTACTCATAACGCAGTTTTCGAAATTTTTCTTCAAATTTCCATCGATCCTACATAGTAGATGGTGAAAATGAGGTCCGTTTAAAACTATATTAATATCTGTCAATATACTCGTAGACTTTCACGGTCCTGGTCATTAATACTATTAAGGTCTACGGGTATTGACCGTGTCTTCATTTTAGTTGCCAACGTTTCGCTAGAGATAGCCCTGAGAAAGCTAGAAGCATGTCAAGCGAAACGTTGGCAAACAAAATTAAGACACGGTCAATACCTGAAGACCTTAATAGTATTAAATATATGTCTGTTATCGCTCTAGCGGTGGCAATTTTTGTTTGATTGTCGCCAAACACGATATTTAGTCGTTTTATGCTACAAGAAAGATCAAGTTCGTTAACGGCTGAAATCGGATCAGGGGAAGGGGGGGTTAAAGGGGGAGAAATTTGAGAATTCAAAATATCTCGTTTACTGTAAGTCTCTATCTTGAATATTAACCGAGATATATTCATTTCTCTCTTTTCAGCATTCAGCAAACCCCCACTCGTGTTAAATAATCAATACACTGTTATATAATAAACCATATTATTCGAAGCTTAAATACCAAATATTGTTTTCCAGAGACCTTTATTACTTGAGATAGATGCAAAATGTTCTTGTAACCCTCCCCCTCCCCCGTCTTAAATTCTTGGACTAATAAAATTTGATTGCTTGAGATAAAAATTATTCTGATACATTATAAATTACACTATTAGGTTTAGTACATAGTTTTAAATAAAGTGAACAATTTATATTCTGATATGTTTCAGTTATTGTTTTTCATTCCAGTGAGCCGTTGGCAGACCGGTTTGTTTACATTTCAGACGCTTCCCGTCTGGAGGTTTCTTATTATCATTTGTATTTAATCACTTGATATTGACTCTGCTATTGTGTTACCATTATATAGAATTATCTTTTTAATCTTTAAAAAATAAGATTTATCTATTGTTAAACTTCAAGTGGGAAATCTGCTGAGTTTACGTGACGGACTTTTTTACGTTTATATTTCTGGATGCTTTTTACTTAGATCAATGGAAAATTAATTATTTAGAAAGCAAGTGACTTTTTTCGTGGCTCAGGATAGCCATGTGAGAAAGCACTTGGTAAACCTAGAATCTTGGGTTCGATTAACGTGAAGTAATTTATTTAGTGACGATTTAGAAGAAAATGGTGGTAATCTGTAGATAACCCATCCAAATAGACAATACGACCAGCTTACACTAAAAAGTGGAACAACAACTGTATCAATGGCCTATTCTTCATTGACACCAGCAAGGTTGAATTCCACGGCTATATCAATCCGGATAAAACATTTGTTTCATAAAATACATTCAAATCATCAAGGAAATCTTAAGAAACTTTGACCTTTATAAAGTAAAATTAATTGAAATAATTCCCCAAAAGTGAAACACAATAAAAATTTGACGTGATTAATGTATGGCTTTACATATCCTAATACCGTGAACATTATAAACAGACTTATATTATGGTAGCGGTTGCATTCATTGCACGTAATGTTATTAATGGCTTTGAATACTAGAGCTGTGACCGACCGGATTTACAGAAGCCATTCTAAAATAAAAAAGAGTTGATATGTTAAGCTGTGAAAATAAGGGATAGATGTAGAACAACAGATGAAAGGAATTAGAGATTATAAGAGATCGCCATTTGCATAGGGGTTTACATAAGAGGTTTTCTAGGAGTGGTTGTTAACTATTTCTTCGTATTAAGTGAAACGTTTGATGCATATTTTAAACATCACCTAGAAAAGTTAATCTCTCAAAATTAGTTTCCTTCCTGTAATTAAATTAATATAAAAAATTCCGTCACGCAGGGGCTGCGTAAACTAAGCAGATTTCCCTCGTGAAGTTTAGTAATAGATAAATCTCCATACGAGTGACGATCAGTTACGGCAAAGGGCCGAACTAGATTTTGGCGGGAACCATAGCGTGTCCGTTACACTTAATAAAAATGCAAATATCTCGGTTAATATTTAAGATAGAGAATAAATGTATATAACAATATTTATAGTACAATTAATTTTCAATAAGATTGATTTTGTACAATTTTTCGATCCGACGTATAGTAACGCAGATATTTCAAATTTTCGAAAATTCTCCCCTCTAAACCCCCCCCCCCTCCCACTAGTCCGATTTCTGCCGTTAACGAACTTGATCTTTCTTTTTACATAAAACGACTAAATATCGAGTTTGGTAACGATCAAACAAAAATTGCGATCGCTAGAGCGGTAACAGACAAATATATATATATATATATATATATATATATATATATATATATATATATATATACAGTTTTGAACGGACCTCATTTTCGTCATCTACTAGGTAGGATCGATGGACATTTGAAGAAAAATTTCGAAAATTCCGTCATGAGTACAACCTCAATAGCTGATTTCCTTTAAGGGAAATCTGCTAAAAAAAGGATTAGCATGAATTATTTTGAAGGCAACACAGAGTGCCATTGTGTGCGTTGCCTCAAGGTGTAGTTTATTATTATTATATATAGTGTATGTTAATTATTATAGGGAAAACAGGAGACGTCTTCATAGCAGCTGCAACATTCTTTGTTGGTTTTATAAATGACTTGCATTTGCGCGGCATTTCTCAGAAAATATTCATACTGAATAATGAGTGCGTATGTAATTCATTGTAAGTATACACTTTTAGCAGATTTCCCTTAAGGGAAATCTGCTAAAAACATGGACATTACGGGTATAATCATGGATACTATTCATCATCATTAAGTTCCTTGAAACTATAAAAGTTACTTTCATTTGAATTCGGTTCCAAGTGATAAGCTATGAAGCTAAGATAATTATAGATATGCTCCGAAAAACCTCTCACCAATTGTACTCATTATTAGAAAGGTGATGCCAGAACTACAAACTCTATATTTACTATAGTATTCATGAATAATATTATGACTCGTACATATCTTCATATAAACACAAAGTTTGTTCAAATAATATAGTTGAGCATTTTAATAAAAGGCCATGTAGTCTGTAGTTAAATTGCGGAACAATATGTGTCTTATGGCATTGGAACATAAATAAAAATACAAAACAGTAAATGTGAATTTGCAATTTAAAATACATAAGACAACATATTAAAACGTTAGACTATTATACTCAGAATCCAGTAAAAAGTACTGTGAAGCCATTGCTGAAACTAAAACTTTGCTATTAAAAATCATTAATTTATTCTAAAAAATATTATATTTGTAGTCTTGTTTCATATTTGCTGAATTCATGTATTTTCGTTTCTGTTCAAAGGCCGGAAATATACGTTTCCTATACAAGTATGTATTTCCTTTATCACACAATGTATTCCATAATTAGCTACTGGAGTCTGGGTTACCCATTTCTGACACTTAGAAGCGCTATACATTTCTTAGTAATCTAGTACATAATTTAAATTTCAAAAAAAAAAAAAGGATAGCAAAAAATGGTACCTCAGGCCGAGACTAGGGGTCTCCATAGGATATCAAATGGATATTGTAGAGTCAACCACCTAATAAATTTCGTTGTAGGACACTGGCTATAGAGAGAGTTACCTCTGCTGAAACCTTAAGCATTATCCGGAATAAATAAAAATATATCATCAGGCGTGTCTACATTATACTAATGCTTTATTCAGTAAAAAATAGATTAAAATATAACAGATCAAGGACCATACCGGTCCCAATTTGTTGATCAACCATATATTTCTAAATAAGAGTAATAAATAATGATTACCACCGGGAAATAAAGTCTGGAATTTATTTTAATGCCTTATATTTATCGGCCAATAAATAAATCAGGCCTTTTTAATACGAATTCCCAAGTAGGCTCCCCAGGTCGGGACGTTAAAGCCGTTTGTCTGATCCACCTGTGTGATTGTGGACAGAGATCATCTTGTAATCCCCTATTTACAAGTCATACTAGCTCCCTCTCTATTTAAGTTATGCTAGTATTTCATTCATGTGCCACTATAAAAACTAAGGACTGATTTTATATCCATTGTTGTATTGGTTCTTTGATTAAAAATTGTCTTATCAACTGCCCTTTATTATTTGTTTATATATTTTTTTTTATAAATAGTTCTTCACGAAGTTCCCAAATAAACTTAGCATTACCACACCCAATTATTCAGAGAGACACACTTAAAACATATACAATAGTCGAACACTAGTTGAAGGTGTTCCAACATTGGGTTAACGTTAATTCCTTTTTCGTAAATGCCTCAGGTAAACCATACTTTACCTTATATTTATGCTAGGTATAATACATTCCGTGATACACAGCTGTATTATGACAATCAGATGAGTAGGTTCACGAGTTTACTTGGAACTGAAAATTATCATTAATATTTTTCGGTATTTTTATAAAAGAAATAAGCCTGAAAATAAAATCTTAAACGGATTTTAACGATTTAGAACTCGAAATATTAATTCATCCTAACAGTTTCAGATGACCCAGTACTGAATATCACAGGGATTCTATTTTAAATAAGAATAGTTCCAGTGTAAAAAAGAATTGAAATACAACTTCGGCATGTTATACTTAAGGGACTTCATTTGACGGCTAAACATGAAAATCGCATGAGAGGCGTGTTTACGGAAGGCTAGAAAAGAAATATATATTCGTCACTTTCTAGACATGATGGTCAAGGGTCAACTTGGCAATAGTAAAAAGTCCGTCACACAGGGGCTGCGTAAACTAAGCCGATTTCCCACGTGAAGTTTTACAGTAGAGAAATCTGCCCAATAACAGCTGTAGTAGGAAGGGACTAAACCTATTCACGAGGGACGAATAGTTCCGGAAACGGCAACCAGAGCTCTCGGCGGAAAGTCAGGAACATGGCGGAGTCCTGCCGATCACACACACAATACAAATGCAAATATCTCATTTAATATACAAGATACAGAATAAATGTATAGAACAATATTTATAGTAAATGTAATTTACAATAAGATTGATTCTATACAATTTTTCGATCCCACTCCCCCTCTAAACCCCCCTCCCACTGGTCCAATTTCAGCCATTAACGAACTTGATCTTCCTTTTTACATAAAACGATTAAATTCCGAGTTTGGTAACGATCAAACAAAAATTACGACCGCTAGAGCGTTAACAGGCATATATATATATATATATATATATATATATATAAAATTTTGAACGGGCCTCATTTTCATCATCTCCTGGGTAGGATCGATGGACATTTGAAGAAAGTTTTCGAAACTCGCGTCATGAGTACGACCTCAATAGCTGATTTCCCTTGAGGGAAATCTGCTAAAAGTCCGTCACGAAGGTGATGCGTAAACTAATCAGATTTCCCAATGGAACGTTTACCACAGAACAATCTACATACTGGTAACACCACCGTAAATGTTATGGGAATAATTACAAAAGGTAATAACAAATCATTCAGTCAATTTACAAGTTATAATATCTCCAACGGAAAGTGTCTGAATTGTAAACAAGCAGGGGAGCCAACCGCAGCACTGAATAGCTAGAATTATTCTAGACCGGAAAGATGAACAATTAATGAAATATATCTGAATATAACATATTAATTTTATTAAAAACTATTTACTATAGCTAGTGGAGTAATTTGAATCAGAATAATTTCTATCTCAATCACTCAGATTTTAGTAATCCAAGAGCAAAAAAAGGGGAGGGGTAAACAGAATGTCCTCGTTTGTATCTCGTATAATAAAGGTTTGTTGAAAACAGTATTTGGTATTTAACCTTGTAATCCAGTGGTTGATGATATAACAGCTTATTATTAATATGCCGCTAGTAGGAGTGGGGGTTTACTGAAAGCTAAAATCCAAATATCTCGGTTAATACTCATTATACAGAAACTATGTTTACAACATTACAATATTTATAGTAAATTTAATTTTCAAGAAGATTATTCCTCTACAATTTTTCAATTCGACGTATAGTAACGATTCGAATTTCCGAAATTCCTTCTCAATAAGCCAATCGAACTTAATCATTCTTTTTACTTAAGACAACTAAATATTGAGTTTGATAACGATTAAACAATAATTTCGACCGCTAGAGCGACAGACAAATAAATAAATAAATATATATATAAAAAAATTTTTGAACGCACCTCGTTTTCGTCATCTTCTTGGTAGAATCGATGGACATATGAAGAATGAGTACGACCTCAATAGTTGATTTTCTTAAAGGAAATATGCTAATAAAGGCTGAGGGCTTATGATATTCAAGGCATTCTATATCACAAGCATTTACTAAAAAGTTAGAGTACATACTCTGTTCATTGAGAATATAGGTATACTGAAATTGTATTTTTATCAAAAACCAAATTTTAGCATGTTTTCTCTTTAATAATAAGAATTTAATACAGCTTTTCAAGAACTGAAGAATTCAGATTAAGTTTAGCGAATTGTTGTTTCTCTTTAAGCCAATTATTATCATTCTAAAACCTTTATTATTTCAACCACATTTCCATAATATTCCCGCGACTTAAATTCGCAGAATGCAACACTTATTTTAGAAAATACGAGATTGATAGTCTCCATAGTGTACTTGTTCATTGGAAAAAGAAATGAATGCATTAGTTTTTATGTTTAGAATAAATGAAGTGGTTGTAATATGGCTCATGAGATCAGTATTCAAAATAATACGATGTTTCAGATGTGAAATGCTGTTTTAATTATATTAAACACTGACACAATTATGACTTGGTGGCCTTAATTCTTGGGATAGTCTGTCACACTGCCTAAAGAAGCCTTGCTCCCAAAAACAAGAAGTACAACAATCGTATTTTCATTTTATTTATATTTCTCACACCATTCTTTATTCGGGCCTTAAACGAAACATTAATTACCGGATTTAAATGGGCAATACATCATAGAGTTTTTTTTTCCTTTTTGTCGCAGCGGGAGGAAGACCACTCCCAAAGTCTGGTCGCGGAGACTCTGTTGACAAATGACACTACTTCATTTTGGAGGGTTGCTCGTGCTACATTATTCATTAGGAATAAAATGTATTTGAAACATATTCCCTTTCATTCCGGCAATAAAGTGCACAGCTTTGCGAATTACTATGTTTTCATTTGGCTCATTCTTTCCGGTAGACCAATAAATTATAATTTCTTTATGGCTCGCCTGATACAATACTGAATAATGGCCAAAGCCTTTCGTCACGCTAAATTTACACTAACCTCTACCTTCCTTCTCTTACTCTCTCCCTTTGGCTTGCTGAACACTTTCTTTTTTATTCATATTAGAAAACAATATTTAAATCGCCTCTTCTGAAATTAAGCCTGACAGGTTTAAACACATGCACTACATTGCATACTTTAGAAAAATAATGTTGAGCTCATAAAAACACAATAAAAGGAATATTTCATTAAGCCATTATAAAAAATGGCAAGTAATCCAATAAGCCATATTTATGCTTTCATTCAATGCAAATGCCATTGCCTTTGAATATTAAAAATGTAACATATATGTCACACAAATTTTGGGTTTATCTCACCTATTCCAGTGAAAATTAATTATTTTATTTATGAAGGATTTAAAGGATTCTACCTTCATATATAATTTACTCAACCCCATCAAGTGAAATAAATGTCTGATATAAGCATTATAAATTTAATTTTCTAAATTCATCCACAAAGACTTATTTGCATTAAAGTAACAGATTTTTCCAACAACAAGCTTATAGCGGAAGCACTAGTGATAAAAAAATTCTCTATTTCAGGGACGCAAACATTTTGAGATAGGCAATTTTATCAAATTTCACGCAAAAATATATATTGTTCTAAACCATTCTCTTTATTATTTGTGTTTATTAGCGTCCACTTTTTGCTACTATGATTAATTGGGACGGGTTATCTACCAGCCTTTCCTAGCCAAGATGCGTCTAAGGATTTTATTTAATGAGTTCGTTTTTTTTAAAAAATTCCTCTTGCCCAGTCAAGAATTGAACTCGCCACTCTTGGTTTACCATGTGAGATTGAGGCCAACGCGTTAACTCACATGGCTAACCTGAGCCCCATTCTTTCTCACCTACAAGTAAATTGTTCTAACTTGACAGAACAGTGGAATTTCACCCACTGTTACGTTTATATTATTGTGAAACTTTCTGTGTAAATTCCTCTTTATTAAATAACAAGTAAGTGCACTGTTCTTGCATTGATACGAATCGCTTTTACACATTAGATGACACAGAGGCAATTATTTAGAACTGGTACAATTTTTTGATAGTTGCTAAAGTTGTTATCAGCTGATACAGTTATTAAGAAGTCGTAAACATAAACCTTTAGAATATTTTAGTTAGACCGGGGAAGATCAATTAATATTTTACAACTATTTCTGTTTTTACTTTGTTTCCAGTCCATGAAAAAATTAGTGAAAATCCTATGTCTAAGAAAATATTCTTTTATTGGGCTAAGGAAACTCTTATACTTCATTCACTCAAAGGAAAGATATTAACAAGAGCATATAAATTGAGTAACCTCGATAATATAGAATAAAGATTAAAGTTTGTGTTTAGGTATCATACCACGTTTCGCACGAAATACAACTATCACAAGAAGCAATACAGTCATTGAGCTCTAAAAACGCCGCCTTAAAGTAGTGTGCTTATTCTTCTTAGTTTCGAATAATACGTCAATAATAAAATGTTATTTGTTAACATCCACTTCCATGCTCCTAAGCTAACACTCTTTTCGATACAGGGTGGGACCAAGGATTTTATTTAATGATTTAATTTTGATCCCATCCTCGTCGCTAGAGTTTTGGGGCTCAGGTTAGTCATGCGAGTTAAAGCGATAACTTTCATCTCTCATAGTAAACCTAGAGTGGCGAGTTCGATTCCCGCCTGGGTAATAGAATTTATTTAGTGGCGGAATTCATTGAATAAAATCCTTAGTCCCACCCTGGCTATAAATGGGTGGTAACCTGTAGATAACCCGCCCCAATTAGTCTTAGTTGCAAAAAGTTGGACGTTAATGAATAATTTAATTTAATTTTTAAACATTACGAATAAACATTTTAATCAATATTAATGTCCCCTTCATACATATGGCATATTTGGAATATTTATCAACAGCAATAGGAATTTATTTAGCGACGAACTCATTTTATAAAGTGGGTGTTAAACAATAACGCAATATATAGGTTAACAGCCTTTCTTTGCCAGGGTGGAATTAAAGATTTTAGTTATTGATTGTCCCTAATACACTAAATAAACTCCTATTTTCAAACCCACGACTAAAGGCTTGAATACATTGTCAGTCACATAACCTGAGCCGCAAGAACCATAAAAGTAGCTTTTAAATTTAATTATTTCTAACAGCACGATTTGTATTTCTGCTTCACTCCATAACTAACCAATATAGAGCAGAACAACTAAAGAGTGAGCAGTCGCCCTCTGGGGCACAGTTTATGTTTGGCCAGCTTAATTGAAAGTGTAGTGTGCTTAATTGAACTGATAGCGGGGGAATTTATTTCATAACTTTGTTCCAGTTTTACATGCATGTACACGTGTTTACACTCACAGAACTATTTATCTGACACTATCTCCACGACCATTTTAGGGAGAGAAAATCAAACGTATTGTGTAATTAAAGCTCCATTAAATTGCTAATAGCAGCTAATTTAAATTCCTCCTGTGAATTCCATGTCGAGCAGCATACCTCCAGTTTAATCTTGTATAGCAATGTGTAAGACATATATTTATTATTAGTGGTTAAAATATTGCAAAAGCTTGTAAAAAGATAAGTAAATAACATATACTGATGTGTATAAGATAGTGATTTGTAAGATTGAATGTACCATATTGTATATCAAGCTCCAGTGAAACCCAAAGCTAATTTTTGCATAAGCTGAAACAACTTTCAAACCATTAGCTGTTGTCTGACAGCTATGGAAATGAATAAAATGGCATAACCTTATGAAAAATCTGGACAGCCATATTTATATTATTTCTATCCAATGATAAATTATGGTTTACATTGACTTAGAGGTAGAATATTACTATGACCTCACTCAACTAATGGTGAAAACTTGTTTTGCGATTAGATCAGATTAATTGCCAAAATCACTTTGACTTTGGTGATTTTTTTTTTTATTCTTCTTATGAGACTCGACGTAATCTGCTCGTTTTGAATTTAATTTTGAGAAATATGAGCATCCGGGTTATAATGAATGTATTTTGAGAATTGATTTTTTAATGATAATGATTTGGGGTAAAAATCAAGCACCTAAAGACTATTTGTTGTCTAAAAAATGTTATTAATTCCGTATATTGAAATTCACTGAAGATAACATTGATCAATTATTACATAAATAACTTTAACTCCTGCTAAAATTTCTAACTATTTATATGTGTCTACTTGTATATGCGTATGATTGTGAATGAATGTTCAAGATATTAAAAATTTTAACCTTAATTTATGTAAATACTAATTTTTATTTCTTTGTTTTAATAATTTTAATTTTAACAATTGAATATGTATAATTGTTAATCATATATATAATTAATCATATATCATATTGTATAATTTATTAATCATTAGAGTTTTAAAATAACTGGTCACTATAAAAGATATTTATTATTTTTGAATTTAATGAATCGTTTTCGTTTTTATTTTATTTTTTAATTTGTTCATTATTCAAGTTTTTTGTTGTTCATTTTTATGCGTTTTCTGTTCCCGTTCTTAATATGTCCTGTTTTAATAATTGTTTTTCATCTTTTCTAATTATTACTGTTTTTATTCATGAGTAATATCTCCTAGTAGGGAACGCTATACATAAATAAATAAACATTGATCGCTCAGATTGAAAATTGGTTTTGCATTACCATTTATGAAAGTAATTTAACACAATGGATTACTAATTATGACACATCAAATTCTTTATATGTACTGAATTATTATACGACTGAATTGTCAAGACGGTTTTACAACCTAAAATAATGAAAGCTTGTTAAATAAATATTTCGTGCGAAATATTCAGAAAAAAAAACGTGGATTTGGAGGTCGATTCTTTAATTACCAACCTGTTGAGTTTCAAGAGAGGATATATGCACCATAAAATGTGAAAGCTTAGGGGAGGGGGTGGTGTTAAATATAGCCAGAGAGATATTTTTAGACAGAAACAAATATATTTTGTTATACTCTGGCAGGTTAAAGCAAGACAGCGTAGTATGGTATAAAACCCCAACACTTGCAGAATAGTTCACAGCAATTTCAGCTTCGGCATCTGAATTGACCCGTTGCCTGACTCCAAGTGAAACATTTTTTCCAGTGGCCTCTTAACTTATTTCTTATATCCTCTGTACAAAGGGAAGTGGTATTGGTCGAATAACGAATAACTGAACTAGAGCTGCTGAGTTCGAAGACGGAGCTTGTACAGTAAATTTTATTTATCGGACAATTTACGTAGATTCTAGATTCTAGCCATTCCTCAGGTACCCAGAGCATCGTAAAGCAATTGAGTAGTAGCTAGCTGCATCTAGAAATCTACGCCAACCTGTCGTCGTTAGCTCTTCACGAGGTTGCGCGACAAAGATTTTGTTTTCATACTTTATAAAGTGTCAAGTAAATTAATACTTGTGGTGTTCCTCTTGAGTGAGAGGAGAAAACTCCTGTCTTGCAATTTATTTAATGTAATCTTTATGCTTTCTCATTGGATGTATACATTTTATATAATATACATGTTTAGTGTGGACATAACTAATAACTCCCCAGATTATAATTACATCGTCATAGCGGAGTACAATATATTGCTGTGTAATTTATCTTATGGTTGCGCAAGAAGATACAGTAGCCCTGTTGGGGTGGGTATTCCTCACAGCTGCCGAAGTGTCGGATGACGTACCTCTTTGTTAATGAAAGCTGTCGATGGAATATATGAGAACTATTTGGCTCCTATCTCTTTGGTATACATGAGCTATTGTAAACGAGAAAGATACGAGTATAAAAGGGAGGACATTTTCGTGGAAGCTATTAGCCCGGGTGGGAGTGCGCCTAGAGATAGTTATCTCCTGGTCCCCTATTGTTCAGCTGTTAGGACTCACTAACGTATTTCACCCAGCTCATACCTACCTTATCGCTGAGCGGCTTAGATAGTTGGGCGCCGGGCACTTTCGGCAGTGCAGCTCTGGTGTACCGCTTCAATAGTACACCAACCTCTGCAATGTCAGGTTAGCAACGGCAGGAGGCCATCCTCTTTTCCAGGTGTGTGCGTGACACCTTAAGGCTATTTTATTTTTATTATGAAAATTACAGTACAGTAAATTATGAACAATATAATCGTCCTCCGTCACTCTTGAGAGAAGCTACACCCCTTCACCACAATGAGAGGAGCAGCCTCTCCCTGCCTGGCAAGGAAGTCAAGAGCTAAGGAGGAATGGCACTTGATAAGAAAATAGCCACTGCTATCACTTCACTTTACACAGATTTCTGGGCCATTGCCTCTTGAGGGGAATATGGATGAGTGGTATTGGAATGGGCTTAGAATGATTGGATAGCCTGCTGTGGAATTTTCTGAATCTTAAGGGAATTAGGTCCTTTACAAATGGCATATTAAGATCTTTTTGGAGGGTGTGGTTTGGCACGTAATATGGAGCATTTACTATGGTACGCAAGACTTTGGATTGGAAAGTCTGGATGAGTCTGATGTTCGAAGGTTTTGTTGTACCCCACACTGCTATTCCATATGTCCATATTTTTTTAGTAGTAGCTTGTATTTTCTTAGTTTGTTTTCGGTAGACAACTGAGTTCTTCTATTTAGCAGTCCGTAAAATTGACCGAATCGTCTGTTAAGTTTTTGTTTTTAAATTATTGTGTGGGATTTCCAAGTAAGTCTGGTGTCCAAATGTAGTCCAAGGTAGCATGCACAATCGGCTGGTGGTAAAGGAATATTGTTGAAATGAACAGGACAGGAGCATTGATATGGTGAGATTTGCTAACGTTGATCTTCATGCACCAAGCATTGCACCATAGATCAGTTATAAGAAGCCATCATTAAACAATCGCCAAAACCGGCCTCAAGTGGTATCGTATTTCGTCAGTGAGTTGATTGCATGGAGGATTTCAATTTCAGACTACTACTGTTAAGAGAATCAGAATATGTCCTACATCTTCAGAAGTTCCTGTAGGCTAAGCACAAGACGTGAGAAGGGAAAATGAAAAGTCTTGGAAGTGGATCTCTTCAATAACTTCCTTGTTTACGTTCTCTTTTTTTATGGGAAGATACTAGCATGATTCGAAAAATAAGTATAAAAAAATAAATAAATAATAAGTATAAATAAGTGGTAGTACTACTGAGTTATATTCACATTCACTTAATATGTATGGACGGTTTTAAAGCATTTTTAAGGTCGATTACATTATTACAAAGCATTGCCGAATTATAAATACTATCTTATACGTTCATTTTTGATCCAATTATGAAATAAACATATCCAAGTATAATAATATATTTAAATAGTGATGAGTATGGGTAATTTACCATGTTTACAATCTTGTTGAAGTTGATATTCGATATTTTCTACATTGCTGGAAAAGAACCAACATTTTTGCTGCGTTCGCATTTCTCCCAGAAAGAGTTTTTTTTTATATAATGTTTAGAGTATTTGTTTTGTATGTTAATTTTGGAAATTTAAAGACAAATTGAAATATTGAGAGCGTACTGTTGTTTTATAACTAAAATAGAAATAAAGAGCGGTGGAAATAAACCGTTCATTATCTAAAATACGACTAATAGACTTATCTGGATTAGAGCATCTTATTTTGTTTACAGCCTAACTTTGGAAAACGTAGATTATTTAAAATGATAGTTATCGAAATTTTATTTATTTCTGGGTTTCGATTATTTTTTGGAAACTAAAGCAATTTATATACAATGAAGAATTCTGTCAAAATATCGTTGATTTTTAGCCACAATATCGTCGACTTTCTCTATTTTCAACATGGATATTGAACATCTATCTATGCTATAAGTGTTCATCTCAAATACAAAATATCTGGTTGAATGAGATGAGAAATGAGTTGCATGGAAGATGAGAAGAAATATTTTCGTACCGAACGGAATATAATCATTTTTGTAACGACTTAACAGAATTGTTTTGAGCGTTTAAACAGATTAATAATACAGATTAGTTCATACAGCTGTTCATGACATACAAATAAGATATATCGGTATGGAAGATGTCAACTGTTGAAGGAAGCAATCATCAAAGCAAAATGATATGCTAAGGAATTAAATAGGTTCGCATGACAAGGATGATAAAGCCGCGGAGTGACTGCTTGTCAATGTCAGTATTGGCGCCAATTCCAAAGAAGAAAAAGAAATACAAGCAGCAATAATTGATTGATAGTCTAGGGAGGCATCACAATTCCATGTTGTCATACATCCCAAACGCCATTATTAAATTCCGTATTCTTAAAAGCTATTTATACATTTAAAAAAGAGCAAGGCACAAGCAGTTAATAATTATGGCATTAAAATAAAATAAAAAAATCCTTTACTTAGTCTTGATATGGTCTAACAAAAAAAAAAAACACAGTTAAATACTACTTTTTATTTATTGCCAAAATATTATAGTATTTCCATATTGTACATTGAAAGTTTTTCGATGTCATCAGCTGAAGTTATCTCAGGCGAATTATTTATAAATCGTATGAATGGAAAATACAATGTCCATTTTAGAAGATTTCCCTTAAGGGAAATCAGCTATTGAGGTCGTACTCATGACGCGATTTTCGAAAATTTTCTTCAAATGTCCATCGATCCTACCCAGGAGATGCCGAAAATGAGGTCCGTTCAAAATTATATATATATATATATATATATATATATATATATATATATATATATATATATATATATATATATATATATATATTTGTCTGTTAACGCTCTAGCGGTCGCAATTTTTGTTTGATCGTTACGAAACTCGATATTTAACCGTTTTATGTAAAAAGACAGATCAAGTTCGTTAATGGCTGAAATCGGACCAGAGGGAGGGGGGGTTTAGAGGGGGGTATTTTCGAAAATTCAAAATATCTCCGTTATTATGCATCGGATCGAAAAATTGTACAGAACCAATCTTATTGCAAATTAAATTTACTATAAATATTGTTATATACATTTATTCTCTATCTTGAATATTAACCGAGATATTTGCATTTTTATGAAGTCTGTGGTGGGGTATAGTTCGGATTATGTCGGCCATCTTCGTCATTTCTTGGCTCAGGCGGAAGCTTCTTCTAACCTGGCGTTTTTAACCTTACCTTACCTTCGTTACTTTGTAAGATTTATGCAAATACATTCTGTTCATCCGCCCCCCCCCCTTCTTTAGTTCTTGGACTACTGAAATTTGAGTTATTAAAATATAAATTATTCTTACAATTCAGAAGCCGTTTCAGTTGGGTATTTATTTTAATTAACTGAAAGATTTCTCATTATCTAATCACGGTGTTATTGTGTTACCAGTATACAGATTTCTCTATTGTAAAACTTCACGTGGGAAATCTGCTTAGTTTACGCAGCCCCTGCGTCACGGACTTTTATTTGTAGGTGTACTAACAAAAAACCATACGCTGTGTCACTTAAGGACCTAGACCTACATTCCAGACCATTCATGGAGATTTCTTCATTGCGAGCATTTAGCCTCCGTAAGATGTTCGTGGTTTCATCCTGCCACATCTATATGAGGCTACCCTTCTCTCTCTCATATGGTTTTGCTCAGAAATGTTTGTCAAACATCATTTTTCAAGGAATACAACCGCTACCTGGGTTTCATAAAACTCAGACAATGCCATCTTTATCACATGCCATCATATAATATTGTTGTTGAAATTTTGCCAATGCCGACCAGATTCGAGATTTGGGTCTTTCGTATCTGCCAGCTATGCGTTTACAGAGCTATTATAGACAATCCCCAAGAACTCTAACACTCAAAATTATTTCTAGTGCCGAACATCCACTTTTACTCTCCCTCTCCCATTGATATACTTTTAGCAGATTTCCCTTCAGCTATTGAGGTCGTACTCATGATGCGAGTTTCGAAAAATTTCTTCAAATGTCCATCGATCCTACCCAGGAGATGACGAAAATGAGGTCCGTTCAAAATTATATATATATATATATATATATATATATATATATATATATATATATATATATATATATATTTGTCTGTTAACGCTCTAGCGGTCGCAATTTTTGTTTGATCTTTACCAAACTCGGAATTTAATCGTTTTATGTAAAAAGGAAGATCAAGTTCGTTAATGGCTGAAATCGGACCAGTGGGAGGGGGGGTTTAGAGGGGGGATTTTTGAAAATTCAAAATATCTCCGTTATTATGCGTCGGATCGAAAAATTATATAGAATAAATCTTATTGCAAATTATTGTTCTATCCATTTATTCTGTATCTTGAATACTAACCGAGATATTTGCATTTGTATTCTGCGTGTGGTCACCTAGGCTATGTTCGGACTTTCCGCCGAGAGCTCTGGTGGCCGTTTCCATAACTATTCGTCCCTCCCGTAAATAGGTTTAGAGGTTAGGTTAACTGTGTTTTGGGGCTAGAAACTACTGGGTTATTACGCCCTAAATAATGTTTTAGGTTTAGAGGTTTCTTACTACTACAGTTGTTATTAGGCAGATTTCTCTATTGTAAAACTTCACGTGGGAAATCTGCTTAGTTTACGCAGCCCCTGCGTGACGGACTTTTTAACATTCATTTGTATCTCAGCCACCTGGATTCCGAACTTTCAACATCTCACAGATCTCTATGGTTACTAACATTGTTATTAATTAGCATTGGAAACTATAATTTCCTAATAATCCTCCAAATCCGATTATGAATATTGACGTCACCTCCTCGCATGTAAACATAATGTAAATTAATCAAAGAATCAACATGACTGATTCATATCGTCATTCATCCCCACGCCACTTAATATATTCGCTATGATACGCTAGTAACTTATGTATTCAATGTACTTTAAGAACTTGACGTCATATATTTTCCCGAGTAGTTAATCAAGGATTACACTAGGTGGGTCTAGTTAAATGTGCATTGAGTGTATTTGCATACAAGTATCGGCTGAAGATTAAGGTTTGGTTTTAGTTATTTATCATACTTTGTCTGCCATATGTTTAAATATGACTTTTTTTTTCTATGCACCACGTGTACACGATTTTATCTTTCGAAGCTATTATTCAACAAGTTCATTATTTTCGCTCATTTCTGGCCCATGTTCAAAGTCCAAAATATTTATTACTTTCGTTATTATCCAATAGACATTTATTAATTTTTGTTATAACTTAGCTGTTCATCAATTAATACAAACTGTCATCCTTAGTTAAAACAGAAAATGCTGTGTAAGTCATAACAAGGAATTGTCGAGAGTTTTCATTTAAGAACTAGAAAATTGGGTAATAAAAAAGATATTGGTCGATTTTCGTATTCAATTTTTTAAAACGAAAACGCTAAAAACGCTTGAGCTTAGGAAATTTCCAAAGCGCTGATAATGGTAAATAAAGTTTTTCAATCCGTCTCATAATATAATATTCTCAATTTTTGCTCACCCATTTCAGAAAAGCCCCTCTTCTTCGGGACTGAATTCAGTCATAAACGAACTTAATCTTTACTTTTACACGAATCATTTAACTATCGATTGGTAACGACCAAAGAAAAACGACTTCAAATTTTAGGTAAAAATCTGTAGATATTTTATTTCCTCTGCATAGTAGCCCAATGTGGAGGGATTTTATTTTTCTGCACATCCCATGTATATTTGCATTATATGTGCATTTTGTCAAAACTTTTAACAATTGCTTATATAATAATATATATATATATATATATATATATATACATACTTATTAAAAATGTATTTGAGATAATGAAAATTAAACATGACAAAATAAAACAAAACACATTAAATAGAACAATTCAGGAATACAATTAAATAACCAATAAATAAAATTAAATAATATTAATATTATTTTATCTTTTCCTCCCTCAGCTTAAGAATATCATATTGCTTTTAATAAATTTAGGTGTTTTGAAAATAAAATATCAGGACTGATAGGCCATGGGGGAATATGAGTCTTCAACTGCCTTGAGTCAGTCTACATTCATAAATCAGGTGGGTGAATATCTGTTCAGTGTAACTGTCTTGCATTTACAAGTATTTGAGTCAGTAAGTTTGAATATGTATAAATAAGAGTTTGTATTTCCGTGTCCAGTTAGTATTTGTGTGAGATAAAATGTATGTTGGGGTTATGAGATATTTGTTTTTAAAACAGGGATATATAATTTTATATGTACTCCTTTATCTGTTTGACTACATCAAGAGATATTTATATAGATTTAATTTTACTGGGCCTCATTTTCGACATTAGTCAGATAGGATTGATGAAACGTTTTAAAATCGCGTCATGACTACAACCTGAATAGATGATTCCATTAAAATGCATCATATTTTAAAGTTTTTGACTTGATGTGTTGTGTTGAGCATTTTTAATTACAATAAAATCAATCAGGGGCTCAGTTTAGTGTGAGTTAAAGCTTCGACCTTCACATCTCAGTAAAGTTTGTATGTGCAAAAATACATATAATTCAACTGATTTTAAACCTAGAGAGAAAATTATATAACTAAAATTATGTTATGTTATTTATTATTGCTACTACGGCTAACTGGGATGGGCTATCTATCCTTTAAAAGGATAAAGCGTTGGCCTTAATTTCACATGGTAAACCTACAGTGGCGAGTTCAATTTCCGCCTGAGCAATAGGAATTTATTTAGTGGCGGAATTCATTAAATAAAATCTTTAGTCCTACCCTGGCTAGAAAATGGTGGTAACCTGTAGATAACCCGTCCCAATTAGCCTTAGATGCAAAAAGTGGACGTTAATAAATAAAAATAAAATAAAATAAATCAAAAAGTTCCTGACAGTATCTAACTCTGGAGTGTGGACTGATTAACATAATATTTGTATCTTCTATAATTTTTAGTATGTTGTTTTTCTCAGGCCAAATAAACGCAAAATGCTTGCCTTCCGAGAAAAAAATTCAAATAATACGAACTATTTAAACCATGCCCGAATTCTGCAGCGATGACTCACCATCAATCTTGATGGTCTTGTTAATTGTATGTGAGCATCAATGACACGAGGAATTACGGTTGTCTCTTCAGTTCATTCCAAAACTTCCTTAGAAGAAGCTTCAATATCATGTCACAAGTCCAATGATAGTTGTAGTATTATTGTTGTGTCTGTATGTCAAGAAGGATGAGCTAGGAAAAAAACTCGGTGGACAAGAGTGACATGGCGTCTCGTCGAAATGTTAATGATAGCTCTGGACAAACAATAGCAATCGGCCATTATCGGAGTGTTTTGTGACGCAGTGGTCTTATAATCGGATGCTACGGCTCAGTCGTAACAATCTAGCCACAGTTAGTAAGGTCTCAACTCAATCTCACTCACTACATCTCAGCCGAATATGTACGCTTCCACATTTATTGGGCAGATAAAATACTATTGGGCAAACAAACTAAATGTTGTGTTTGCGTACGTGTGGAATATTACAGTCTGCAATTAAATGCATTTGGTTATGTACAATACAATAGTCCACCATCCTACTACTTCGTCACTCTTGACAGAAGCTTCACCACAATGAGAGGAGCAGCCTCTCCCTGCCTGGCAAGGATGTCAAGAGCTAAGGAGGAATGGCACTTGATAAGAAAATAGCCACTGCTATCACTTCACTTTACACTTCTATAGGAGATCTCTGGGCCATTGTCCCATGAGGCGCCGTGGAGGGGAATATGGACGAATGGTACTGGAAAGGGCTAGGACTTCTGGATTAGGATGATTGGATAGCCTGCTGTGGAATTTCCTGAATCTTAAGGGAATTAGGTCCTTTACAGATGGGATATTAAGATTTTTATGGAGGTTGTGGTTTGTAACATAATATGGCGCAACTACTATGGTGCACAGGACTTTGGATTGGAAGGTCTGGATGCGTCTGATGTTCGAAGGTTTTGCTGTACCCCACACTTCTATTCCGTATGTCCATATTGGTTAACCCCTTAAGGGAAGTTAGTATTTGATACTATACTCATGAGATGAATTTGGAAAAACATTTCTTCTACTATCTCCAGTGATCCAATCTAAGAGCTGGCGAAAAAGAATCCCCTTCAAAATTATACATATATATATATATATATATATATATATATATATATATATATATATATATATATATACACACACATGAAACATTGTAATAAATTGAAAATATATTTGTTTTTATGAGCCGTGTCAAAATATATAATACGAGAAATCTTTTTGATAAGGTAGTGCCCCCTAATTTTACCTAATTATAATTTTAAGGCGTTGGTCATAATTTTCTAGTACACCTAGAGTCGTGGTTTGGATTCCCGCTTGGCCAACATAAATTTATTTATTGACGAACTCATTGAATAAAATCTTTAGTCCAACTCAGGTTAGGAAAGGTTAGTATGCAGTAGATAGCCAGTACTAGTTAGCCGTAGTAGCAATAATAAATAACATAACGTAATTTTAGTTATATAATTTTGTCTCTAGCTTTAAAATCAATTGAATTATATGTATTTTTGTTTATATTGTTTTGCACTTGCAATCTTTATTGAGACACCCCTTCAAAATTACAATTTTTCACACACACACTCACAATGTTTCCATTTTAGCGGTCCTAATTTTTGGTTGATCGTTGTAAAAGTCGAAAAAGAAAAAAAAAATGATGAAGTTCATTAACGTCTGTTATTGAACCAGAAAGGGAGTTGGACAAATGGTAAAATAAAGCATAAATAAAAATGTCCCCATTATTATATATCGGATAGAAACCCCTTACAAAACCAGTTTTCTTGCAAATAGAATATTGTAAAATTATTCTTCCGATTTTTATTTTATTGGAACATTAATGGAGATATTTGTAATTTATTAGTTTTCATTTTCCTGTAAACCCCTACTCTAACGAATACCATTCTATCTTATTACATCTTCTGTCTACCTTAAATTTCAAGTAATGTTTACATAGGCCTATTATTACTGGGCAAATGAAAAACTCAAGACACATCAGTAGCATGTGGAAATCTGCTTAGTTTACGCAGCCCAAGCGTGACGGACTTTATTTCATATTCATACATTACCTGATCTCGCCAGATTTATAAAACGTTTGATTCAGTTCAATGATTTTTTAAATAACATCCTGTTCAATAATTAATTTTGTCTTGTAATTATCAAGTTTGTTAGCTAATCAACATATGAAGAACTTGTTCCGTTTCAAGCTGATGCCTTTCTACAGTATTTTTGTGGCTTCTCTTATTTTAATTTCATTCTATAAGTGGGAAAACTTAATTAGGAACAAGTGGATTTGCTCATTTACTTATCAGAGGAGTATCGCTTACACTTCAGCTGTTTTCACGCCATCTTCGGATAAGCACGCGTTTCAGCGTCGTTAGTTATTCCTCCGTCAATGTTACCTGGCGTTTTTTAGCCATCGTTAAATTGAGTCCTTTCTTACATTAACCAGATCGACTGCCATTAACTTTACTGACACTTCTTTTTATACAAATAGCTGGCTGTCAGCTCCAAAGGGTACTTAGTTATACTCATATACAAAAACTGGCTGTTCCCCTCTTGAGCGATATTACAGAGGTACTGCGTCCTCTTTCTTCAGGCCGAAACCAAAAAGAAAATTTCTATTTACGCTCGAGTCACAAGAGTTTTGATCGATATTGATAGTTTCAGTAGGAGAAAAAAAAAATCAAAATTACAAAAACCGTGACCACCCAGTAGGAAGGAAAAATACTCAATCCAATTCTGAAATAGGTAAAATATAACAAATTTCATTGAATGAGACAGTGGAAATATGCAATTACCAAAACAAACACATCAGAACCAATTAACACACTCTCCAACCTTGCAAATAATCTGTTGTGTGCAAGTATTGTGGGTCTGGTGCAAACAAACCAGACTGGGTACAATACCAATACATTTAAACTTAACCCCAAAACCTAACAGGATATTAAAAAAAAAAACTATTGTATGCAGCTTATACTTAAAACCATTCACTTTTAGAGCATAGATATCACTAAAGTGATTTTTTTTAAAAAAGAAAAAACATTATATATTTTATCATAAAAAATAAAAATCATCATTAAAATTTATTATTATACTTCCAGCTCTCGGAATACCACAGATTAAAAAAAAAGGTTATATGTCAAATGATCGGTGTCTTGGCACATATTACACCTAGGGGAGAGTTATATCTCACCGGTTTGCAGATTAATTTAATTTTAGCGGTGTATATATATATATATATATATATATATATATATATATATATATTAAATGCGTGTGTCCGTCTGTTAGCACTCTTTCGTCCGCAATATTTAAGTGTTTCATACACAACCAGAAATGGGACGAGTAATATGGAAAGATCTAAATATATCCCTTATTATGGGTCGAATTGAAAATTGTTACATATCCACTTCTGTAAGAAATGCATCATTTTACAACTGTCGTTTATTACATTTTTCAGTAGGTCGTAAATTAGTGGTAAACGTACATTTTGTATAAAATTTGAAAACGATAGTACAGGATGGTTGGGTATCGGCTATACAAATTCTCAATTCTTCAAATACACAGTTTCGGGCATCATTGGTTCCCTTCTTCAGAGCAACCGTAGTAGAGGAAGAGCAGGGAGAGAAAAAAATAACGCACTCAGTGAAAGTTACATGAAAAAATAGATCACTTGGATCAATTAGCAACGGGAGTGAATTATAAAGAACAAAAATGGGAGAAAAATGCATAATTTTGTATTTGTGGGAATAATATATTTTGTTCCTGCTGATATGTATTTTACCCTAAAAATAATCAATAACACAAATTACTTAAACAACTTAATTTTAGCTAACTGGTCAGCTTTAGCTGTATGGAGTTAATACTCAAATGAAAAGAATTTGAATTAAAACGAAGTACCATTAATATGTTGAGTACTGTATTTGAGCTGTTAGAAATAAAACTATATAAAAAAGTGGCCTTTGTAACTCTCTGTTTTTAAAGTAAAAATCAATTTGAATTGTAAACAAAGGAAGAAAGAGAATAGGTTTGACATTTCTCCATATATTAATTGTTCCTTTTAAATTCCTCCAACTCAGTTTCGTGATACAGTTATTTGTAATTACTCTGCAAACTGTTCCTTTCAAGCTTCAAAACATTGGATAGGAGCTTCAAGTTTATATAATAATATATTCGTGACCAGCTCTAAATGCTTTTGACACCACAAGAAACGTTACTGATACTTTCCTTCTTGTGCTTAGTGTACCAGATGTAAGAATTAATCAGTGAAAAAGAGGTTATCTAGAAATGAATAAAGTAGTCCAAGATTGCTAGAGGTTTTTACCTGGCTTTATAGGGTTTTAATGCAGGAAGGAGAGTATTACATCCCTTTAAAATTTTATACGCATGCAGGTTGAAAATTTTCGGGCCAAAAACCTTTATGTTAATTAATGTTTATTTTTAAAATAAGACAGTAATCAGAGTTATGTTGTGGTAGATTTGTCTTAATTGAACATCCCATAAATACATTAAGGCCTTTTAGCTTTCTTTATCTAAATAAATAAAAGTCTAAAATATGTATTTTTCATTTTTAAAAAAATGCTTGGAAGATTGCGTGCATCGCCAATCAAAAAACCCTTTTTGCCTTTAAAAATAAAAAGTTAAGGGTCTACAATCTACATGCTGTAAACATCAATCTTATTGTTACAGTGTTATTACAGGATGCGCATGCCGGCCTGTAAGTCTGCCCCATTAGGTACGAATGGTTTACAACTTCGTGTCTGTCTATAATAGCCTTGCAAAGCGTACTCCTTTCTACAGTCCGTGCTATTTATCTTGCTCTTAATATGATCATCTTCATACGTTTGCCTGTGCTGTTGTAGAGAGTCAGGTGTTGTTCCTTTAGTACCTAGTGAAGCACTTTATCAAATCAAGTCACCGAACTGTGTATAATATCGTGCTATGTTTGCTCATTATTGTTTTAAAACACACGAATTTGGGTGATCTTTAGATCAACTTGAGCACAGCAGATTTTCAACAAAAATGATTATACAGTTTGAAGAATACACTTTTTTTTTTTTTATATAGCAGAAATGATTTATTTGAGTAAACAATTACACTTCAATTTATTACATGTCTAATAAGGTATAGATAGAGTCAATTCAAAGAAAATATTCTACTTTATATTACCATTATGCTAGTTGTAGTTCAAACATCATAGCAGAAGGTGGCTTAAAGACAAGGAAACTTTCATGGCCATTGAAATAAGTAGAGTAAAAAGAAGATTAAGTATATTTCGATTAGCCCAAAACTATGTAATGAGTGTAATAAATAAATGGATAGAACTAGGTCGGAAGACGATTCAAATAAAATACAGTCTTAAAATTTAAGTCATATTTCTAATATAATAAAAAATCATGGCTACCCATAATCTTTTGATTTGAATAATTTCATCTTAAATACGGAGAGAGAGCTCTATTTATAAAACTTTTCTAAAAATAAAATGAAATTGACTGGCATATGAAAATATTTATAAAGAAAAAAATAATAATAATATAAATAAATTACTCACCACCTTAGTTGTTGAAAATTTTCTTACGTCAGTAAACTTTATCCTCAGCAAAGGATATACTTTTTGATAGTTTTAGAAATATAATTAATAATTGAACACTTCCAAATAAATTGTACACTAGTTGAGTTTACACTTCAATAATTTATTAGCACAAAACGAAGAAGTCTACAGCTTCCTGAAAGACACTGATGATGATCCTCCACCTGCAAAGAAAAGCAAACTTTATTTCAGGCATTTTTTATAAGAAATTAATCTTTTTAGGGAGCCCCCAATTTGTCAGAAATAAATACAATCATTTCCTAGTATTTTATACTATAAAAAAAATTTCATTTAAACCATTCACATTATTCGACATTGCGTAAACATTATTTTAGTACATTTGACAAGTAAAAGTATTTTATTTGGCAAATCTAAATATTGACGCTCAGGTTAGTCATGTGAGTTAAAAGGTTAACTTCATATGGTAAACCATATGACATAAACTGGTGGCGAGTTCGATTCCCGCCTGGACTACAGGAATTTATCTAGTAAATCATTAAATAAAATGCTTAGTCCCACACTGACTAGGAAAGGGTGGTGTTCTGTAGATAACCCTTCCCAATTAGCCATAGTAGCATAAAGTAGATGTAAATAAATAAATCGAAATATTGAGAATTTTTCCTTAATATTTATATCTCTATATACTAAACAAAGCAATATTTTGTTAGTATTTATTAGTTAAATACGTTTTCCTCGCATAAAACAAAAATAAAAAAGACATTACGAGAAGATTATATTTCTCAATTACGTATAGTCTGAGGGGTAATTTCTGCTTATAAACCACAGTTTATGAATTACGTGAATAATATTTAATTTACTTCTTCAATTAGACAACTATTAAAACATAAACATTGAAAATGTCTTCAGAATAAATTCATTTCGTCAAGGATTCAATGTAAACAGTATGACTCACTATGCTCAAGAATATATTATTTTGTTGGATTTTAGATTATTATTCCTGGTTGAAATTTTCATAAGGACTCTTATTTAAGAGATGGCTTTATAATATTTTATTAATGAAACCAGATAGCCTGCTGAACGACAAGAATGTTTGTAAATAAAAAAAAATGGATTGTAATCATTTAAATCTCAGACACATTAACAAATAACTGATATGAATAATTTTGCAAAATCAACGATTCAATTGATTATTTTTCATTAGATTTTGTCCCACCCTGGCTAGAAAAGGAATAACTCGCCCAAAATAGCTTTTATAGAACAAAGTGGACGTTAATAAATAACATGTAACAAATAAAATTAAAGTTGCAAAGTGTTACTACCTTGTAGAATAGGCACACACTTCTCAACGATGAGTTGTCAGACAACAGTTCATTAGCCTTAGATCTAGTTTTCAAGAATAAGTCAGCACGATTGCCTAATAAATTGCAAGCCAGCGTTTAATCTTCGGTTCAATTGAATCGATCGATTAAAATTCACAATCAGCAAGAGAACCAGTTCTATTATTCTCGTTTGAAACACTTTATTTAATAAAAAAAATATATATATATATATATTTCTGTCGTCAATCTATTCCACTCTTGGGTGGGATGTAAACTGTAATGTAAGGCGGCGCATTGATTCTGGCATAGTTATCTGTTTAAACTTATATACTTAAAAAAATAATAATAAGTTTTGGCCTAGCGATCCAGAAAAGCCAAAGGTCCTGGACAAGGCATTAGTGGTCGGAAGTAAAGAGGCCAATTTGACGAATTCCTTTTTCATACAGATCAAATATAGATACTTCATTATTCAAGCTGCTACTCACTTCCCTCACGAAGCTGAGTTGTCACTGGGAGAATGGGTAGAAGTAAAAAAAAATTGATTGAAAAGGCTAGATACATTTTATAGTGCGATCGCAAGGTTTGAATCTGGAAACTCTAGCACATAGTGTTTCGTCGCCCCCCAAACTTCTATAATAATTTTCCAATGATTCCAAAATAGTTTTACATAGCTAAGACAAAGTATGGACATTAAATTATACGAACTCTAAAAAAAAAAAAAATAAAAAAAAAAAAGTAAACCAAATTCCTTTCACTGAAATAAATCGGTCAACAAAGGACAAAAGAATCAGAGTTAATTCACAAGAATCCAGCCGGAAGCGATTTTCTAAATCTTTCTTTACCTTTGTTATAAGTCAATAAACAATTTTTTTTTCGGACAAAAATGTCCATCACGCAGAATTTTACAGCCCTGAAGAAGAGAAAATAAAGATTCTCGAAATATCGGCAAAACTAAGATGATTTTTTCACCAACAGTGACCAAAACTCCAAAAAGAATAACAACACCGTATATATATATATATATATATATATATATATATATATATAATATATATATATATATATATAGAGAGAGAGAGAGAGAGAGAGAGAGATCCTCCTGGGTAGGATCGATGGACATTTGAAGAAATGTTTCGAAAATCGCCTCATGAGTACGACCTCAATAGCTGATTTCCCTCAAGGGAAATCTGCTAAAAAATAAGAAAATTCTAGTAATATAGCTCATAAACGTTCTAAGTGCTTGAAGTTGCCTAGCGTAATTCTGTTTCATAGTTGGACGGAGACTATAAAGAGAAGCCGGGCCATTGAATGCAGACTGGCCCAAGTGTGAATGGCGAAGCTATTCATTGAGGATTCCTTTGTATGGAGGCCATTCAGGTCCTTACACAGGGGAGTCACATTAACCATCTGACCATCGGCTCCTTCCTACCTCATTCAAAGCTATTTATTTTTAGGGCTCATATTCAGGCTGGGATATGGTCACTTGTAGGGGGCAGAAGTAGTTTAACATGTTTATCTATACTCTCAGCACAGTGCAATTTTTAGCAGATTCACCTAAAGGGAAATCGATAACTCAAAAAATCTACGTTATTATGAGCAAGGTTGGACGGGTGTTTTAACCAATCTCGTTACAAATTTAATTCACTTTTTGGTTTCTGGAATATTAATCTAGTTATTTGCATTTTTTTCATTGTAGTATTTAGTAAACCCCCTACTTCTACTAATCACATATAATAACCCCATTGAAACGTCTTATACTATACATAAATATTCTTCATATTTTCTGGGAATTTTTCTTCATATTTTATGGGAATTTTTCCTAATCTAAGATTATGTGATGAATCAGGTGAAATTTGTTTACGTAACGAAGTTGTTACCCATTAATAAAATAATCAATTCATTGTAGCAGCTGAATGGCATATATTCAAACCTTCTGACTCGCAAGTCAAAAAAGGGAGTATTTAAACAAACAGTTCTGCTAACTTCTTACCTAAAAGAAAATCAATTACTGTAATATATCTGAATATAATGTATTAATTTAATTGAAACTATTTACTATATCAAGTACTGTAATTTATAATGAATCAAAATAATTGTTACCACAATCAATCAAATTTAAGTAGCCCAAAAACTTGAGATGGGAGAGGGGGTCGCCAGAACACACTCGTTTTTATCTCGTATAATAAATGTCTCTTGAAAACAATATTTTGTATTTAAGCTTCGAATGATCTGGTTTATTGCATAACTGAGTATTGTTTATGTAGCATGAGTATTAGTGGGGTTTGCTGAAGGCTGAAAATTGAAAAATGCAAATATCTCGGTTAATATTCAAAATTGGAGATAATTGTATATAACAATATTTATAGTACATTTAATTTCCTATTAAGATTGATTCTATACATTTTTTTCGATCCGACGTATAGTAACGGAAATATTTCAAATTTTCAAAATTCTTCCCCTCTAAACCCCCCCCTCTCCCACTGGTCCGATTTCTGCCGTTAACGAACTCGATCTTTCATTATAGATAAAACAACTAAATATCGAGTGTGGTAACGATTAAACAACAATTGCAACCGCTAGAGCCGTAACAAACTAATATATATATATATATATATATATATATATATATATATATATATATATATATATATAAAGTTTTGAGTAGACCTCATTTTCGTCATCTCCTAGGTAGGATCGGTGAACACTTGAAGAAAAATTTGAAAAATCGCGTCATGAGTACGACCTCAATAGCTGATTTTCTTAAAGGTAAATCTGCTAACAATAAAAAACCAGCAGCCGTATTACATCTGCTTATGCGCCCTCCAAATGAGAACTGTCTATTATTCATTAGTGCAGCCAAACTGAGCTATTTCCGAATGAATAATTTTTCCAGCAACTGAAATAATTCCTGAGAAGACACAAAAAGTTGCTTCACGCTTCCTTTTGGATACGTTCCCTTTGAAATGTAAATCGACTTCCTCCACTCGCCTATTTTATATCCTTTCAGTCAAATATAGAACTTTAGGGTTTTTTTTTAGTTTGACAGGAGTAGGAAGAAACATCCTGAAATTAAGACATAATACCTATTACATTCTAGTAGGAGGAACGGATCGCTCGAGCAGCCTACTTCTGTAGATTGATATCTGTGTAGGAGGGAAGATCGTGGGAAACTATATTAATAGACATGACTGACGAAGTCTGAAATCATGACATATAAAGGCTACTTTGAAGATGACGGCTTAGTTGTTATTCACTACTAAAGGGGGAATGACTCACGAGAAGTCTAAAATTCAAGTATTTATGTGAAGCACATTTGTCCCAAACAAATTAGCCAAATGAATTATGATTAATATGATTTGGGGAATCAACAGCTGACTTATTATGCCCTTTATAGTAGTATAATGCTGTATATAATTCCCTGTTTTACTCTATGTCTTAAATAATATCAACTAATATATTGTAAATACCGCTCTTGTCATATCCTAAGGGTATTAAATTTACTAATTTTCTATACAATTATTTCTTAACTAAATCTATAAATACATTTTTATTTATTTATATTTACTTAAATATGTGTGCTAGTAACACGAGTTACGTTGTACCTATTTACACTTCTTACTACTGGCTTAATATTTTTAACTGCCTTTATATTTGGCCAATAATTAATAATTATTCTACATTTTTTAATACTGGCAATATACTTACTTATCATATATAATAATAGTATATACACTTTTTTCATTATATATTATATTACATAAACATATATTTTCTCCCTTACAAGTACATATTTTCAACTGGCATTATAATTAGCCAATATTAGAATTGACTGACTTTTATTTTTAATGTATGTACTTATTTCTGTTTTTTTATTTTATTTTTTTTAGCCAACTGAAGATTCATATACTTCATACATTCCACAAGGTACACTATACATGAAGTTAATAAGGGAAATTCCATTTGGCCAATCCTGATCATTTTTTACCCCGATCTTCATTTTCTGTTAAAAGCTTAATACCAAAGTGGTTTCCAATTCAAAAGGTTCTTAATTTTGGCATGCATTTATCATGAAGATTTAATGGAATTTTTGAGTATTTCATCATGCACCAATCCATATTTCCTGTGAAGTGTCAGTAAAAGCTTTAGAATTGCACTAATAATAAATACAGTCTTGTTTATAAATTCTGGAAAGACGATAGAACCTACCGTACGAGCATAATATATTTAATAATCGGTCAATATTGCTTCAATCAAGCCAAGAGCTCATTCTAAAACAAAATAAATGAATAATTCCAATAGCTTTCTGAAACATTTCTGAGGTTGGAAACGTATACTATATAACCAGTTTTAAATAAAATAACTAAACCTGCATACTCAGCATTTCAATTCCTAAATTTATTTCCTAAAATATCAAACACTTAATATCCCACAAAATATAAACCCTGTATTCCATTAAAAAAACATTGTAATTAGAGTATAAACAGAAAGTTTTAATTTCTAACTGTTTCCTTATTCGGTTCATAATTTTGTCACATGAACGGTGCTCTGAAGGAGAAAATCGAAGAAAAAAGAAAGTCCTGAATTATAAAGTCATGTAAGTGTCTTTCCTATTTCAGGGACAGGTTATAATACAGTTGGAGTTATCTCTCAAATATCCTAGAAATGAGGCACTTTTAAAAACCTTTCTAGGACTGAAGCTCTAAGAGTTTATTTTTTATTTAAAAAAAAAATACTTCATTAAAATATTGTATGAAATACTTTTCATATTATTAATAAACTCTAAGCATTTAGTGAAGTACTTCGATAAGTAATAAGTTTATTTGTATTCTTAATGCCATAACGTTTTTATGGCAGTTAATGGTTTCATTTAGAAGTTTTAATACTTTTGAGGAAGGTAAAAAAGCAAAAATAAAATATACAATTGAATTATTGCAGTATTGAATTCAATTGACTAAAATAATATAATATTAATTAAAACAATTATCCTACTTGCCGGCACACTTCTCATGTTAAACAAGTCACGTAAATTACATATATATTTTTAGCTTTTGCCCCACCCCAATGATAAACTAAAATAATAAAGTATTAAGTACCAGTTAGAAATTATAAGCATAGATCTATAGATGTTTTAGGAGTAATCGGAATTTAAACATGAAAGCACATTGATTCCAGAGATTTTCCAAGTTGTCGTTTAGGACTGTAAAATTATTTAATTTCTAACATCAGATCCAGAGAAAGAATTCAATGAACAAAGACATTTTCAATTTCTGTTTAAAGCAAGGGGGAAAAAATTATATTTTATTTATTATTTATTGAAACTTCGCAACTAGGCGATGTCGCTCAGTATCATTTATTTTCAATTCCTTAAATTAAAATGTTAAAATGAAGAAATAAAGAAAAATGTTTTCAAAATTATAAAATATTATAAAATATAGCTATATTTAAACTAACGAATAAAATTAAACTAAGGGACCGTTAAAATAAAATTATGTAATGCTATAATTTATGCGACAAATACTGGCTTGAGGATGATGAAACTTTAAGGCTCAAGTATAAAAATGTATTATACAGCCTTTTTCGCAAAAAACAAAAAAACAAATACGTATTAGTGGCATAATTTGGGATAAAAACGTAGCGAGATGAGTGGAGTAGGTGTTGTTTAAAGTTTGTTGTAAATGTTAATTGTCTTCAAGTGATTTAACAGTGTGTTTATATGTGGGCTACCTTGTGTCAATAGTTCGTACAAGTCGTTCGGTAAGTTGAGATGTTCACGTAGTCTGCAGTCAGTCAGGAGATGTTTAATGGTCAGTACTGTGTTACAGCGAGTGCATGTAGGTCGATCTTTACGGTTTGAGCTATGAATGTGCAAGTAGTGAATGTCCGATTCCAAGCCTAGTCAACACCACTTGATCTCGTCTGGTAAGATTTTCCAGAGATTTACCTTTATTTGGGTTGTCTAGGATTTCTCGGAGTTTGTTGTCAGTTTGTAGCCAGTCGGTTGTCCAGTCATTATAACTTAGGAAAAAATATAACTAAGGAAAAATACGATTACTCCAAAGAAAAAAAAAATAAATAAAAATAGCGGGTAAATGAATTCTAATTTTGATTAGCTAATTGATATGATAATGTAAGCAGTGGCACAAGTTTTCAGTTTGAGCGTATGGGTGCGCCACCGTCGCTGCATTCCAAGGAGCAATCCTCGAAGCGGCGGCAGCGAGGTTTCACCCTACTGAATTGAATTACCACCTCTGATGATATCATTATTCCGAGGGTGTCGTCATATGATACCTGTTCGGAGCCGTTACCATGGGGATTAATTTTTTTTTTTTTGTTATAGACTTATGAGTTCCATTGTGATTCGAAAAGGAGACGGTGACATTCATGGATGAATTCGGCCTCCAGCCAAGACCAGAACAGAGTCCTAGTATTTATGGAATGCAGTCTATTCACTTTTGGAAAAGTAAATTTAACTTGCGGTTCTGAGATATTTAAACAAGTGCATTCTGTCCGAATTGGTTTATATAACTTGTTGTTGTTTGCAACGTAGCTGTTACACCCAAAAGAATCATGATCAATTAATCTCTATTGGTGAACTATCAAGATAACCATTGTTAATCGTACAAAAATCAAATACAGGCAGGATATTGTCACAATAAAATAGTTTTATATAAATATTTTAAACTGAATGATAACATAGAAACGTTACGTTATTAGTATCATCTATTTCACCAGAATCATTTTTGTTCTTCAAAGACTACCTCATACAAAACAACTTCTATCTTCATAACGTAAATTTCTTTATTACATATTTTATTTCTATGTTGGGCGAAAAAAAGATACAACTTACGCAAGCAATAGGTGTTTGTTTTAAACTCTCGAACTATAATCTCGGAAGATTATACGCTCTCCGGTAAGAAAAAACTCTGTAAATATATTTTTTTTTTAAAGCTGACTTCATACAACTAAGCCATATCCTGAAGGGAAATCAGTTATTGAGGTTGTATTCATGACGTGAATTATGAAAAACCTCCTACAAATGTCCTTCGATATATATATATATATATATATATATATATATATATATATATGTGTGTAGATAGATAGATAGATAGATAGATAGATACACAGATACTCTTGTCTGTTACCGCTCTAGCGGTCGCAAGTTTTTTTTATATTGTTGCCAAGCTTGATATATAAGATTATAATTTCATGTAAGATTAATTATCAAATTCGTTAACGGAAACCCAGAATACCAAGGCAGGGCGGTTGAGCAGAGAAATTCACTAAAATATCATATTATTCATGCTGCTCTAAAGTTTGCAGAGAAAAAAGGTTTTTTTATTAGTTTTTTTAATAAAAACATTTGGTCCAGAATCTGAGGAATCGCTGTTACTATAAATCGGATTGTAAAATTGTTTATGAGTCATCTTATTTAAAATTGAATTACCAATAAATGTTGCTAAATACATATTTACACTTTCAGAAATATTAACCAAGATAATTGGATATTTTAGGTTTCCATTGGGGGAATTAACATTTCCCCACTTCGCCCCATTTCCCAGAATTATAAACATACTTATATTTAGTTTTACATGAAAAGTATAAATTTCGAGTATATATAATAATAATATGTATTTATATAATGTTATATAACATTATTTTTAATGGCAAAATATGTTAAAGCATGACTACTGTTTTTGTTTGAAGAAACTACTCATACCAGAAGTCATTGAGGAATCATTTAAACCAAAATGACATCATTGGGTTAGGCAGAGTGACACAACTGCCAAGAACCTTGCAAATGTTCACTCATTTAAATAATGTCACATCATAGAACGACTCATAACAGTTATGACTTCACGCGTTGAATACTATGTAGGGCACGAATAGGAGAAGGTGAAACTACAAGGAGTGTCGGTAATTCAATAAGTTGTAAAAATAAATGAATAGGATAACAATATGAGAAAATTTAAAATTCGCGTTCATAAAACGAACTTATATATTCGTATTCATAAAATTAAAATAAACTTTCCAAAACTATAAGCAAACATGCTCTTTAAATGTGTATGCAATCTGAAACAAAACTATTTTAACCCTTCCAGTTCCATGGGGTCCTCCAAGGACCCCAGCTCTCCGAATTTGTACGAAAACTTTATGAAAAACTTGACCAATCAAATTGTTACTTCGTGACTTTTCCTTTGAAACGGTTTTGTATCAGATCGTATTAACAGTTTTTATAGATTCTACTAGATAAACCATTAATAATTTATTTATTTCTAAAAAAACTTGGTTTGGGGTCCTTGCGAGACCCTATGGTATTACACGTATAACTTTTTTAATACATACCTATTATAATGTTATTGATTGTATGAAATTTATTTATTAAAAGAATTTATTGATTGTAAAAAATGTATTGATTAAAAGAAATTAAAAGTTTTAAGTCACCAAACTCGAGTAAAGAGAATAAAAAACAAGGTATTCCTTCCTATTTTTACTCTCTTTTCTCATATTTTGATGAGAAACGGGAATGTAATTGATTCTTAGAACGGCAACTGTGCTAACAAAATACGTAAAATGATGACTCCAATGTGTCAAATCAGTGAACCAAGACAATAAACAATTGTTTCTTAGTCAATAAATTTTTTACAATCAATAAATTCTTTAATAAATAAATTTCATACAATCAATAATTTTTTTTCATATTCCTAACTAATAAATCCAAATAAAGTATGTTTTATATGAAAAACGTCGTAAAAAGAGTGGGGTCCCGCAAGGACCTCCGTGGTAGTCTGTGATTGTCCGGACCCGTGGTATTGGGAGGGTTAAAAAACACAGTAAATATCATAATAATAACAAAAATATTTAAAATTTGATAGAAATAGGATTTTTAGGGGACTAAAGGAGACTGCAAATATTTCAATCCATAAGTCATAAGGTTTTATTTGAATGTACTTAGCTAATAACAAATTTTCCAAATTCAAGGTATTAGTGCATTCTCTACAGCAATTCCTTTCATTAATATTTATACTAGAATTAAAATCTCATTAGCTTTATCGGGTACGAATACCGAATGAGATTATTCCAAAAATAAACAAGTATTCAATTAAAATCCTCGACTCAGCCAGTGAATTTAATGTGGCGTTAAAGTCTAAAGGGATAAGATGCAAAACAGGCTACGCTATACAAGTTTAATACATTCCTCATGGGCGTGTTTCTAGATATAAAGCTGCCAATAGAAAATAAAAATAAAATGCTCAGTGTAAATCTGTATCAAGTGAATACATTTCTTCAAACGCTGTACCATCATTTAGCACAATTATATTAATAACTAAACTAAAAAAAACAAAAAAAACTGTACAATCACGGTTGACAGATATTTCCTTTGGCCTTCATCGTTGCTATTACTATGAGGGTTTTTTGTACAACTCCATTATTATAATGTGGTACTATAGTTTTTAATTGGGTTACTAAATAAAGCTCTTAAATTGAACTCTTTCAGAATTTTTCAAAGTGAGAAAATATAGGAGTATAAATATTAATAAAATCTGAGGTAACTAGGAGCCAAGAGGTGAACCCAACCTATCATCGTGTGTACTAGAGACATTTGTTACCGTAAGTCTTACGTTTGAAAAATGGACAAAAAATCTATTGATCAAAAAAAAAAAAAAAAAGCAATCTTGCATATAGTTTAACCAGAAAATACATTTATCATTTTTGATCAGTGACACTTAGGAAATCTACTTACTGAATTAGTATTCTATAGTTAATTGTGAAATCTAATTAATAACACAATTTTCAAAGTATTGGTATTACTTTATACGTAATGTTATTCATTTTTGTAAAATGGTTTATGAATTTATTTATTCGTATTTATTATTCCGTAGCATAAGGCTTTTATATCCATTTCATTTTTGTGTTCTTATCTGCATCCTGTAATTGTTTTTCCTTATGAATGCAGCAATTTATGCTTATATACAGTACAGAAATTTATCAGGATCAGTAAGATAAAATTACAGTTATTTTACTTTCAAAAACAGTATTTTGTGGAAGATTGTACAAAGTCATTGGAACATAATTATTTCATATTTATTGTTAACCTTAATTTATATTAATCTTTTTTGGGATTGAATGTCTGCACCGAGTTACTTATATTATTATTAACGTTTTATAAAAACGGCGGAGGATACCAAAAAGAAGAATCAGTGTAGTTTCTGGATATAAAAAAAACCTAGTCCGTGAAGTTGTCAGTGAGGTCTGAAGGTCCTGCACCGAGGTTCTAAATCGTTCATGAGTTAGCTAAGCCTGAGGCGTGTAGGCGATACTCCCCCGTTCGACGAATGTTACAAAGTTATATCTTACCCCGTGACGTCATCTCCCAAAGTTATTGGCCACTTTATTCGGATGGAACAAAAGGAAGTATTAAGCCGACAAGAACTGCAACAGATAGTAATGTCTGAAAGTTTAGGAGGGACATTGGCTTTCACAAACGGTTGTAAGGAAATTAAATATAGGCTCGTTACTAAGGGAGGGGTTATTGAGTGATGTGACAGCTCGCTGAAGCCTTTAACGTTTTAATAGTTGTTCTCTTATCTAATCTACAGCCGAAATTTATGTTTTTATGTAATGTGAGGTGATTTCAACAACTTTATAGGCCGCCTTCCTTCAGAAGGAATATTTATTTATGATTAGTTTTATATAAATCGTGCCGGAGGAGAACTTAGTGCATGCATTGCAGCAACAGGTATTTCTTAGAAAAAGTACCTATAAAATACAGAGAATAATTAGTTGAGAGTTTGATTTGAATTTGTGGGAATACAAAATTAATAATACTAATCCAAGTGTTGGGACATTTGTTGGTTAGGTACGTGGTAAAAAAAATAGATCGCCAGAGCTGTGTAATCTAAGCAGTTTTCCCAATAGCAGGAATAAAATAAAGATGACGTTTTCTAGACATCTTAAAGTAGCATTTCAGCCAAGTAATTACCCAGCGTTAGCAAGGCTTGAATCGTGATCTGGAAATGAGATGTTCTGTTATATAACAGCTAACGCGAAGAATACATCAATAAGATAGGTGGAAAATTAAAGTTTATGAGTGTTAAAGCACTGACAGGGACTATTTTTATTTGATTATTACGCAATTCGATAATTAAGTGTTTCATGTAAAACAATAGACCAAATCGCCATTGGTCTCCCCATCCATATGTTGATTAATGGAGAATTGCACGGGAAGAATCTGCTTAGAGCATCGTGATGGTCTGTTGAGATGAAGGGCACTTCAAAGGTTTCTAATAAAAAAGGAAAAGAAATCAAATTAATAAATGCTACTCTTGGATTTCCGAGAAAGAAAAGGCGCCATTCTGAATTTTTAGCCACTTCTGACTGACAGTTACCAATTATACAATATTAAGATATTTTCCACGCTCAGTCATCGCCGGATTTCTGACAATTTAATTTATCATATTATTCTAAAATATTACTAAACGCTGAAGTCGTGAGCTACAGATGATAAATTAATAGCTCTAATCTGATGTCATATTATTATGAGAATCAAATAAATAGTTGTTTTATTTTGTTTCGAAGGTGAGACATACTAATAGGACAGTGAACTCTGAACACTTTTCCCTAATAGATAAATTGATATAGACATCATTGGCTTTAACCTTTTTGCAAATCTCAAATCTATTATTAATGATATCTTGAAATAGGACCAACTAAAAAATTTAGAGATAGGTCGTGACAAGTTGCCTGATATAATGAGCTTATAGAATTTATAATTCTTTTCTGTCTTTTTAAATCTCATTATGATAAGCTAATAGATCGAGAGTCAGTTTGGAACAGTATAAGACATTCGCGGTAGCAAAATTTAATACGTCCTTTGAGAAATCGTTGACCTCTTATATAGGGGGCAAGTTCCTCTACATTTTCGAATATTATTTTGTTATATGTCTTAAATTGTTAATATCTTTTATAAACAAAAATAATACAAATAAAGACAGCTTATGAGTAACTTTGATTATTCATGTTGCAATTTTCATGAAAAATCAACAGCTTAAAACAGTAACATGGCATACTTCCTGAGGAAACATGTTTACAAAAATAATATAAATAAAAGGAGAGAGTTTCTAAACAATTCAGAATACAAGTTCGACTAAAGGCTATTGTTAATTTTAATGCTAAATATTAACTAGATTTAATTTACCTCTAGCTGATAATTGTTTTATTAAGGTCCACTTTATGTTAGTATAGCTAATCAGGACATGTTATCTACAGGTTACCTACCACCCCTATCTACGTGGGAATCAAACTCACGACTCCAGCTAAATCCATTAAAACCAATCCTATAAGTCATATGCCTAGCCTCATATGGCTAATCCATTGTGTCTGCAATTATAATTTGTAAATGAGTAGCAACAGAATTTGATAATGACAATTTTTGTGCTTATACCGAAGAAAAACTATGGCGGAAGGTTAACGAAAGTGAAAAACCCCAAATGATTATTAAACCACTTATATTTCTCGACTAGTTTCGCGTCCATATGACTCTATTAACTCGTTCAATACGGACTTCAAAAATGTGCTCTATCCACAAGTACGACACGGGGTCAATCGACCCCGTGGTGCAACTATCCACAAGTACAGCACGGGGTCCATCGACCCCGTACTTATGTGTCTTTTAATGCGCTACTACAACTCGAAAAATGAACTAAATTGCTATATTCAAACATTTTTTTACTCTTAGGACATCAAAAAATATATGGCAGTCGCAAGCCGAGTTTTCATCAATTTTTTGTTACGTGACTTAGAAATGAATATTTACCTTACATTTTTCACCTTGTCGGGAACTTTTTTTCTCCTTTGTGTGATAATTTTGGTGATCAAGGAAGGATTTTAGTTTTTGTTTTACATTAAAATGGGTGAATATGAATTAACTTTAAATTACGTCACATTACAATAAAATTTATTAGTTTATAAAGATAAAATTAGAAAATGAGTAAAACAAACTAGGAACTAGGAGTTTAGTTTAAACAAATAATTGGAAAATAAACATAATAAAGAAATAATATGAATAAACAAGTAATTATTATCAGAATGAACAATTCTTCATTATCACAATGGTTAGGGCATAGATTTATGGCAGTTGTTGAAGCATTGTAGACAAAGTGACATCATGTTGCACTCTTCACAATACGTTCTAACTTCTTTGTCTGCTTCTTTAGAGGACAATGTTTTTCTTAATTTTTCGTAACACACGGAACACTTTTTTAATAAAGCTAAATTCACTAATTGTCGGTCACGTGATTTGCATATTATACAGATTAATGTTTCAAAACGACAGCAAAAAGTAAACTGAAAAGGGAGGGACGCGTTTAAAATTTATTAAACGCAAATTATTTAATTTACAAGGCTTATGTAAATTACAGAACAAGCGGTTCATATGAAAAGCACGGGAAATAACACGGGGCTATATAAGCCCGTGCCGAACTAGAGTCCAAAAACCACTCCCCAGGCCGGCACGGGGTCATAAAGCCTCGTGCATTTTTCAATGATGTACGACGTATTTTTTTGGATTTGAAATACATAAACGTACTATTTTTTTATATTTACTAGTGCAAAGCAAAAACTGTCAAAGTATTTTTTGAACAATTATCCTCAAAACCGACCCGTACTGGGAGACAGTTACGTACGGCGTTCATTTGACCCCGTGCCGTACTGAACGTGTTAAGGAGTGAATATTGTAACGAAGGATAGTTATATTGATATCTCCTTGGCTAATTGTAATGTATAGGTTAGGTGTAACCATATGTTTTTTTATTTATAGGATAGTCTTCTATTTTTCATGTTATGAGGTGAAGAATAAATATATGCATTCAGATAAAACATGCTAAACCTTTTTAATGCTTAAGAACAGCCTCATAAGAAGAGAATATATAATATAAAAAGGTAACTATAACGGCTACATCGTTATATTGGGCCTTCTACTAGCAGTGCCCTCTAGTGTGTATGAAGAGAATGGCATACAAAATATGTCAGGTCAAGTCAGCTAATTTATATCAATAAGTCACGAAAAACAATATTTATTTATATTTTAAAAATGTAAAAAAGGCAAAAAAAAAGGTGATGAACAAAAAAACAGAGATTTAACGTGTGAATTATATATATTTTAATTTATTAGACACTTTAAAGTGATCGTTGTTGAGTAATGAATTTATTCTGTATTATTTAGACTACTCTTCATTAGGGATAATAGATATTTTTATTCCGTAACACATCAATATAAATAAGCTGATTTTACCCGCCATATTTTCTAAGCCATTCTCTAACTCATCTTTGCATTATATTTTCTTCTGATGAAGCGTCATATGGACGCGAAACTAGTCAAGAAGTAAAAATGGTTTAATAATCATTTGAGGTTTTACATTGTTATTTGCCTTCCACCATAGCTTGGTTAATTGAAGTTTTATATTTTCACAATGAAGAAAAATGCCCAAAAACATATTTCTATAGTTTGTTTTCCCCATATTATTTATTTTAAATAATTAAAATTCTATAGTATGCAGAATATTATAAGTAAGTGTATATTGAAAGTTGCCTTAAATTGCACTTCCGCAGTAAAGTCATTTTTAGCTGATTATTTTAAGACTCGAGACAACTGAGGTCATATAATGAATAACCAGCTATTAATATTCCTTGTATATTTCATGGAATTTGAATTGAGCACGCAAATCCGCCACATTTAATCTTTATTTAAAACAGCAATGAAAATATAAAATGGATTTTGGCTTTTGATCCGTGTTGATCCTAAATCTTTATAGGCAATTCAAAGGTTGGACGTCTCTCAGACGTTTAACACGTCGGCCAAAGAAGTCGAGCCTATTCCAATTCCAAAGATGTAATCTCCGTTTTATGGAAATCATACAGACAGCACAGGGTCCGTCAAATGTAAGAGGATTTCTAGAATACTTTCACAGCCTCGTTCGAAGGCTTGAGGTATATCAGATTTCGGGAGTTCGTCGCCGAGCCTATTTTCTGAGAAATGATCCACGTCTTCGAAGAGTTTATGTATGTTGTAAATGTCACTATAAATTTTAAAAAGAAAGTGTCAAAGGTCATTTTCCAACGCCATGTTGAGTTAAACGGGACTATATATACTAATATTGAAATATATTTCGATATCTTGTCATATGGACAAAAAAAAAATGTTTAAAATATATTCATGCTCTTTAATTTGTCTTTAATTGCTCTAAAACCCCCTTAGATGCGATGTTATTAGACCACTCAAATTGAAAAATTTCAAATAATATTCCCAAGTATCCTCAAATACGGGCACAAAAAACTGTCTTCCTTTAAGATCATACAAATCAAAAGATTCAGAGTAATTATTTGGTACATATATATATATATATATATTCTAACAAACAAGTGCTAGATTCTATGATTTTCTTTCAAAAGAAACCCAGTAGTTATTAGTAAAATGTTTAATCTAAATTAATTAAATTGATTTCCGTCTTTGTCCCATTAAAAGAATCTATAATACATCACTTTAAAAAAAAAGAAAACTCGTTTTGCAAATAAAGTTAACCCCAATGAATGTATTTATAAACTCTATGTATCTTATTTATGCAAGAGGGAACTATTATGCACTCTCTTCAATTAATGTGACAATTTGACATTAGAAACTTATGAGCTAAAATAATTTATAACTAAAACACATTAATAATCCTAGGAAGTACAGAGAACATTATGTATGAACGGTGTAAAATATATTCAAGGGATGTAATACACTTAACAAGCAAAGGAGCATGTTACGACCGTTACTATTAATTGCTCTACCCATTTTGAGATAGTAGAAGAAATTCCTTATAGGAGTATTTAAATCTAATATATTTAGTGTGTTGGTTACATATATATTTAACATTGAAATATATTATTCTACGAAGGAAAAAGGTTGATTGTTTATTAGTAGATATACATTTTATATAAATATCAACTAAGTGAGAATAAATGAACTAACCTACAATTCCACCGTTCTAGGTTTAGAAGAAGTGGTTTAATTATTTAAGGCCCTTTCGAAACTCATTTTTGTATTCTACTGGAGGTGAGGGTGATGAATCAGGTTATTCAGAGCACTATTTTGTTGCTCCTCAGAATTGTTTTTGTGAGGAGCAACAAAATAGTGTTCTGAGTAACCTGTCTTTGGAAACTGCCTTCCTAAATCCTACTTCTCGTGCTTTAGGGCTTTACTGACAGAAGCCATTTTAGTAAGCTGATATATATATATACCAAAACTGGTCTAACTCAGGACTAACTTTTTTAGTGCTCATGCTCACCGTTATCTGTAAAGACTAGTTCTGTAGTATACAATTTGAAAGATCTCTCTCCCTTGGCTTAGTTCTTTTAGCAGATTTCCCTTAAGGGAAATCAGCTATTGAGGTCGTACTCATGATGCGAGTTTCGAAAAATTTCTTCAAATGTCCATCGATCCTACCCAGGAGATGACGAAAATGAGGTCCGTTCAAAATTATATATATATATATATATATATATATATATATATATATATATATATATGTCTGTTAACGCTCTAGCGGTCGCAATTTTTGTTTGATCGTTACCAAACTCGGAATTTATGTAAAAAGGAAGATCAAGTTCGTTAACGGCTGAAATCGGACCAGTGGGAGGAGGGGTTTAGAAGGGGGGATTTTTGAAAATTCAAAATATCTCCTTTATTATGCGTCGGATCGAAAAATTGTATAGAATAAATCTTATTGCAAATTAAATTTACTATAAATATTCTTCTATACATTTATTCTGTATCTTGAATACTAACCTACTACTACTATTTGTAATTGTATTCTGCGTGTGGTCATCAGTAGGCTATGTTCGAACTTTCCGCCAAGAGCTCTGGTGGCCGTTTCCATAACTATTCGTCCCTCGTGAATAGGTTTAGAGGTTAGGTTAACTGTTTTTTGGGGCTAGAAACTACTGGGTTATTACGCCCTAAATAATGTTTTAGTTTTAGAGGTTTCTTACTACTACAGTTGATATTAGGCAGATTTCTCTATTGTAAAACTTCACGTGAGAAATCTGCTTAGTTTACGCAGCCCCTGCGTGACGGACTTTTTTTCTTCGCAGAGCTCACCCTTTTGCTTTTTTGTGTCCACAACCAAGCCAGTTCTAAGAAAAGAAAAAATGTTGCATCTTGTGGAAATTCAAGAGCCTGCAAGTGAAATCGGGCTTTTCATCAATGGGAGTGTCGTGACAATCCTTTTCCGAGAATGTGTCCCTATGAGCCCCGCGTTTCCGCCAGTGGAGCGTCATTATTCGGAAAAGCCTTCCCATCATATTCACAGGTCCGCAAAGATTTTCCATTTAACAAGAAAAAAATTTATCTTCACCAACTATTGGGGAATAATTGAAGATTGTGCGCTATTTGTTACTTATTCCGATACGTGGTTTGTGAGGAGAGTACTCAACGCCAACGCTTTAAGTGAGTCAGCGGCAAACTCGCGTTCAATGCCGATTTAAAGTTGTAAAATTTTCCTTTCTTTTTTATTTATGAGCACGGAAAAATGTACATATTACAGATATGTATAGATTATTATTTTTTTTTTTTTTGAAAACCGTAAAAATATTTTTTCATTACTCGCATCATTTTTAGCGTTTTTTAGAGAGAAACAGTTGTTATTCTTTCTATATCTATACTAATAAATTTCACTAAGTAACAAAATTGTGGGCGCATATGATTTATAGGATTTTCAAGGAGATATAAATAAAATATTGTTGGCTTTATCTACCTTACATTTTCTAACCGAATGAGCTACACATTATATAAAGTAAGCCCACTATTCAAAGTTAACCATGTATATTGAAAACGAAGCTTTTACAGTCACGGAAAAACTGAGTAGGGGAAGTGGGGTAAAACCGGGTAGGTAAGGTTTGAAGCCTTCCAGAAACCATAATTTTTACCACAAATAAGTAAAGTTTTGTTGAAATAAAGTCTACTTATCTGTTAACGTAACTACAGTTTCAAAAACAAAATCTAAATTTTTAATGAAGTTTTAACCTACTATTTTTGACAAAATGTCATTTTGCCCGGTTTTACCGTTATCATCATGCTGTGGATGCCTTGCATAATGAGAACTGCGTGAAACGGTTAAATATTGTTGTGGGAAAAGCTTGGGTCTTACAAGGACTGCTTCCAAGGGGAAGTTAGAAGTATATGGAGTATGTGGAATAATGATTTTGCTGGGACGGTTATTTTCTCCCAATTTATTACGTCATAAATAAGAAATATTATTGCATGGAATGGCCAGTGACGACATAAATGAAAACACTTTCAGATCCGAAAAATTGAATCACCTATGAGTAACTAACTAAATTGGACCTCTACAACACATTGCTGTAAAGTTCACAACCTTTCTCATTCTGCCACAGATCCCTGCTGAGTTTTAACAGATTTCCCTTTAGGGAAACCAGCTATTGAGGTTGCACTCATGGCGCGAGATTTTCAAAACTTTTCTTCAAATGTCCATCGATCCTACCCAGGAGATGACGAAAATGTTGTCCGCTCATCAACATTTTCGTCATCTCCTGGGTAGGATCGATGGACATTTGAAGAAAAGTTTTGAAAATCTCGCGCCATGAGTGCAAATATATATATATATATATATATATATATATATATATATATATATATATATATTTGTCTGTTAACACTCTAGCTTGATCGTAACCCAACTCATATATTTAAACGTTTTATGTAAAAATAAAGATCAAGTTCGTTAATGGTTGAAATCGGACTAGTGAGAGGGGGGGCTTTAGAGGGGAGGATTTTCGAAGCTTTTTAATCAGCCATTGACTAAGATAAGTGTGGAATATTCAGAAGAAACTTAGTGTGAGTGTTGGGTTTTCGTAGAATCACCAGACTAGTGTTACGATGGTGAACACTATATTTTATTGATAAGAATATACCGTTTGTAAGTAATTAAATTTTGATGGTTTCGTTGGCATATATAAAAATAATGAATTTATTACGATGTGATATAATGTCCTCATCCATTATAACCAGGAAACTACCAAAATATGCCCGAAGAAGTTGTCCAAGAAAAGGTTATAATATGAATCTTCAGTTGGTGATTCCTCCCAAAAATGAGTTAAATTTTGGGAAATTAGGCGGTCCTTTGTTGTCGGGTCTAAGTTTTAATACCACTGATGCCTGCCTACAAAAATCGTGAATTGTGCTAAATGTTGAAAATTCTACCTCCAATGGAGAAATAAAATATCCACTTGAAATAGCATTTCTTTGGAATAAAACTGAAAATAATCCTTGGCTAATGATGAATGTTAAACATCATAATTTACAAATATTCACCTTCACTATTTGATCATTTTTTTTATAATAGCAATGGCCATTCAAGACCAAACCCTTATAATGGGATGATAGCTTGAAAACGATTCGCCCCAAGACTACAAGTTCCAGCGCCCTGATAAAGAGATTTCGATGAAGCTAACATTGAACTGTCTTTATATTTTTCATTTGCCCGACTGTTGAATCATCACGCTGTCCTGTGACATAAGCCTCTGAGATATAAGTATCTTAATTGCTAGTCTTAACCAAAAATATATAAGAGTTTTCAAGATTAAAACCGGTTTATGAGCCAATAACAAATGTGATTGGTTTCTACCAAAGCCTTTACTAAACTACATTTTTTTTACTATATAAAAAACGAAAATATTAACCATAAAATATGTTTTAAGCGTGCATAAATTCCAAATCTTAAGATATTTGATAATATAATACTGTAGTTGAGCCACTGAATACGAAATAGGGTACTCAATAGGGTGAAAATAGCAAAATGAATAAGACATCAAATTTCGAGATATGGTCTATAAAATAAAGAAAAAATTAAGTGTTACTAATAATTCAAGACATTTGTAGAACATTCATGGGAAAAATGAGTTCCTCCAAATATCAAGGTGACTAGGACTTGTTTATTGTCTACAATACTCCATTGATATTCATATAGTGTCAGGACGTAAAAAAAAAATAAAGAAAAGAATTGGACGTTAATTATTATATATATCTATATCATATTGCCGATTATCAAAAAAGGGAAATATTACAAAAAATAATCGTCATTCTGAAATATTTTATGATCTTGATGGCACACATTATTATAAATTCCATTACAATTGATTTTTTACCGGAATGGATTATTAAAAAACCATTCTGCTAAAAGTGAGGAAAATCTTAATGAGAATTTTTTTTAGGTGAATAAACACCAAAATATTCTTCTTCTCAGAAGTAAACTCAAGATGTAATTTTAAATTAAGAATTTACATGATTTTGCTATAGGGATTTTTTAACTGGAAACTTTTAAGTAATATTGACATTGACACATTATATTCACGAAAACGTGTATTCAGAAGAACTTAGGAATTTATTTATTTATTTTTTTTTAAATTGTCGAGGTTTATAAACATGCTGTATAAATATTAACAGGAGATAATTTCATTATATTGGTTTCTGCCATGGGCAATTTGTGCTGGAGATTATTTGAACTACTTAAATTTTGAATTTCAGACACAGCTGATTTGAGATTTAATTTTTGATAACTAGGACCAAATAAGGAAGAAACGAAACTTTGTTGGCATTGAATAGAACCGTCAACAATTGTCCACTATGAATATTTTTAATATTAATTAGCCCAGCCTACATATTTCATTTAGAATCTGTCTTGAAATTCGACTGTACGAAATAATATTTCATATAATATTATGGTAAAAGGGTTAATCGATTTACTGGTAAAAAAATAAATTTATGGTAGCAAGATCATGAATAAATAAAGTAAATGGCACATGATATCATTAATATAAATAATGTTATAGCGAGAAAGACATGTCGGCAACTACTAGTAAACAAAACCTCAATAAATTAGCAATAAATATTGAAAATTGCAATCTAAAATGGCTGTGGAAAATGTTGCAGTTGGTTCTTATTACATTTGACACCCTCGGTAGATTTATGACGTGCACGTTAGTACATAACTCGGAAGTTTCGTGACTAAATTGGAGAACACTATATTTCCAGCACTTGTTAGCCGGGCTGTTCCGCATTACGCTCGCAGAAAGATAATTAATAATACTCATTAGAATAGACAAAAACCATAATAAATTAGAATTAGACATTTATCGAGAAATGTCAAATCAATTTAAACAAATACTCCGATAATTCATCGAGTAAAATACCAAGGTTTCACATTTTCTTCGCGAGCGAACATTAGCATTATTCAAGCAACATTTACATCTTTGTTATTTATGTAATAATAATAGACACTTTTAATGCCACGTTCAGAATGATCTTTATCGATAAAAGTTCCTAAACATTTTGTAGGCTATATTAACAGACATTCGTTAGAATCTTCTCAAGTCTCAGATGTCTAGACTATTAGAATTCGATTATTAACATAGTTAGGAAGTAAAACTTAATGTTTGGATATAGAAAGTTGAGTAATGAATGGTTTGCTTTATAGGGCATTTTTATTCTTCTTTAAAATTTATTTTTAAACAAACATAACACACCCCTTTAAGATTTGCTCCTTGTAATTTGTTCACATCAAATTAGTTTTATGTAAATTGCTCATTTCTTTGGGCCATTCAGAATGTGTGCTCTTTCATTTTTAATTTTACTTCGTTTGTTTCCTTGTTCATTGTGTTTTATTAGCAGATTTCTCTTACGGGAAATCAGCTATTGAGGTCGTACTCATGATGCGAGTTTCGAAAAATTTCTTCAAATGTCCACCGATCCTACCCAGGAGATGACGAAAATGAGGTCCGTTCAAAATTATATATATATATATATATATATATATATATATATATATATATATATATATTTGTCTGTTAACGCTCTAGCGGTCGCAATTTTTGTTTGATCTTTACCAAACTCGGAATTTAATCGTTTTATGTAAAAAAAGGAAGATCAAGTTCGTTAATGGCTGAAATCGGACCAGTGGGAGGGGGGGGGTTATAGAGGGGGGATTTTTGAAAATTCAAAATATCTCCGTTATTATGCGTCGGATCGAAATATTGTATAGAATAAATATTATTGCAAATTACATTTACTATAAATATTGTTCTATACATTTATTCTGTATCTTGAATATTAACCGAGATATTTGCATTTGTATTTTGCGTGTGGTCACCAGTAGGCTGTTCGGACTTTCCGCCGAGAGCTCTGACAGCCGTTTCCATAACTATTCGTCCCTCGTGAATAGGTTTAGAGGTTAGCTTAACTGTTTTTGGGGCTAGAAACTACTGGGTTATTACGCCCTAAATAATGTTTTAGGTTTAGAGGTTTCTTACTACTACAGTTGTTATTAGGCAGATTTCTCTATTGTAAAACCTCTCGTGGGAAATCTGCTTAGTTTACGCAGCCCCTGCGTGACGGACTTTTCTATATTGGATGATTTTCATGTGCCGCTGTTAGCTGAAGATGAAGCGACATATTTGTCACCGATATAAATTCGTAATAAGTAGTGTTGATAATGCATAATTTATTGAAGGGAGAACACATATATTTGCAGGATTCCACATCCCCTTTGGTCTTGTAGCGGTTATTAACAAAAAAAAAAATATCTTTAGTTACTCTTATAAATAGAGCTTGGTTACCAGAGTCCCAATTTGCGTCTCTCTCTACAAACATTTTAATAAACGGCTTTCGCGCCCTCCTGAATGAACCAAAGTGAACGGGAGTGGAATAATATCAGTGGCGACAAGACTTTTAACCAGGGTCAGGACCGAAAAGCGTGAGTTACACTTTATATTTGAAACCTACGCCCTGAGTGAGGTTATTAAGTGACAAAGGTTACGTCAGCACGCTTTTATGTTTTTATTTTGACAAATATAGATATTTTGTTTTTGTTTTATTGGTTAAGTTCATTTCAAACAATCCTAACTTAACAGTCTATTGATAATCAAAACCACTAATTTTGGCAAGAACCGTATTTCCGAAGTTATTTTATCAGTACAATCTTGGTTTCAGTGTTCTAAAATAAAATAGAGAGCAAACTGATAATTATGTGACCTCATTTAAATAGAAGGATTCATTTCCCAGGCTGTTCTAGTTCCTTGCAGATTATTTCGACGCACATATATTTATAGCTATAAAGAAAAGAAAAACCTTAACATGACTATTTATAATACAGTGACATAAATAAGTAGCCGAAAGTGACAGAACGGGTGGTGAAATCTGATCTTGGAGCAAGATAACAGTCTTATCGATATGACAGATCATTCCGATGTAAATGTTCGGAGAGGACCTGGTGTATTTCGGGTTCACTAATGCCATGCAAACGGTCGCACAGAGGTAAAACAATTTGTCGACAAAAAGATGGACGGGAAAGATGTTATCTGCAGCACGCCCTGACTGTTCCATTCATTGCCTGAGGGCTCTCTCGTTCATTAGATACTCACTACCTCTGTGGCGGACAAAAAGCGGCGCCCTCTTCCGTCTTGCCTTCATAAAAATTATACTTATGTCAAGCTAAGTGGGCTAAAAGCCACGGCCAGTATAAATAGAGGGTCTTTCTAGGACTATAATGCCCTTTACGGCCCATAAGTTCACAGTTTCGACACTCCATGAAAAGCAGTAAAGAAGACAGTAAAAGTCCCTTACTGATGAAGGGAGTATGTTTTCTTCTAGGGCTAGTCTGTTTTTAACGTTGCTAAGTCATAGTTTATAACAGTATTTCTTCATCAAAGTTTGGCAACTGAACCCACAAAATGAATATAAGGCGTGAGTTTATGAGTTCTTTTTGTAAGGGCTCTATTTTATTTACTTATTTAATTTTATTCATTCAAAAGAGATTTAAGACTCGATGTTACCAAAGAGTTAGATAAAACTGAAAACTAAGGAACACTATGGTTTCAAAATACCTGTTTGTTTTTTTCTCTATTGATTCTTTAATTTTTTTTCTGGCAAGACCGTCGGCCGATATAACTTCTCGATTACAAAACCACCATTCAATGACATTCCAAGAATGCACATTATCCACATCTGTATACATAATTTATATGTATACCAGCTTTATCGGTTAAGTAGGGGATTCAAAAATTGCGAATTTCTCCAACCCTAGAAATATATTAAAAAAAGAGATATAACAATTTACATTGACCTTAACATATTAATAATCTGTTCGACCTGATGCATACAAACCTTCCTCGAAATCCCAACTAAGTACGACACACACTAAATATTCAACTACTTCATTCAGAACTTTACAAACTTCATTCACCTAAGTACTTAATGGGGGCTAAAGGAATATTCGATAAGGACCTATAGTTCTCCTATAGATAGTTAGATAACTATCTGAGTTCTCGTTATAATTTAATATTTACTCGTTATAATTATGTAAAAGACTAACTTATGGATGGACGTGTGCCCTGGTGGTGCTTTGGAGTTATTTTGGGGTGTCTATGGAGCATACAAACAAACTCCATGTTATTGGATTCAATAGGTGGAATGAATGTACGAGTATGAAGAATTCATATGTTAAAAATAATATAAATAATGAACGTTTAATAAGAAATACTTTTTTTTTTTATAAGATTCCCTTAAGGAGGGAAATTGAGGTTTTACTCATGATCCGAATTTTGGAAATGTCCACCTATGTCCATCAATTATATATATATATATATATATATATATATATATATATACTGTTGCCTGTCTAGTGGCCCAATTTTTATTTGATATGTACCAAACTCGATATTTAAACGTTTTATGTAAAACTAAAGATCAAGTTCAATAACGGCTGAAATGGGACCAATGGGATATGGAATTTCGAAAGTTCAAAATATTTCCGTTATCATATGTCAAATTGAAAAATTGTATAAAGCCAGTCTTATTAAAAATGTAATGTCCTATAAATATTATTATATGGCATACATGTTTTCTCTATCGTCAATAACATCCGAAATATTGGCATTTTTAGTTTTCTAGCCTTCACTAAATTCCCAACTTTATCATGAAAAGTTTTATTCCAAGCATAAATACCAAATATTGTTTTCATCGGATCTTTTTATGCAAGATACATGAAAAGAGTTAGTGTGATGAAGTTATCATGTAAGATTTATTAACGTCACACTTCCTGATCAGATTTTTATTTTTTATTTTTTTTAGAAAATAAAGAATATACGCTGAGATGATATCAGTATTTTATCATTTCAGGATATGGGACATCTGCTTAGGTAACGAAGCGTGACAGACTTTTCTTAATTTATGTATCAAAAGTAAATATAAGTATAAATATGTAAAAGAGGTTTTTATTATCTGTCAAAACCGATATTAACTTATTGTAAATCTGAACATTTCAGAAATGGCATAATGGATACATATCTTGATTTCCCGGAGGATTTGTTCGCAAGGATGTCAAAGTATCCAGGAGTTTATAACGGTTTATAAAGTATAACGGATTTCACTTGACTGCAACTTGACTGAGAAACTCACCCCCAGGTCTTCTACACTGAACATCTTTTATGACACCTTATAATCTGAACTTTCACAGCATTATTGAATGATTACATTCTGAGTTATATGTTTTTAAATCAAATCAGCTTACAAAGACATAATTTTTAAGCTTATTAGCTAAAACGTAGACTTCTTATCATAAACTCAAATCCTAAGGTATATGGTGCGAGCTATGCAAAAAGTATCAATATTTTCTAATTTATCGATAATATTATGCTCTGAATGCACGTATGTTTATTATTGTCATACCTCTCGGTGGAGACCGTCGTCATTGGCTGATGGTTGTTGTGGCTTATACCATCAGCCAATGACGACGGTCTCCACCGAGAGGTATGACAATAATATCATTTATATTGGCGGTTCTAACCCTTTATTTGAATTACCAGCACGTATGTTTGATTAAAATGTAACTATATTTACACTAGTCATTCCCATTATTAAAATAATTTCAAAAGAGTTTCTCAAGTTAGTTCTAAACGTGTCCCATTTCGTGGAAAAATAATTGTAAACTTTCGTTTAAGACGAATTTTCAAAAACAATTCATTCCATGAAAGCAGAAATCACATTTATTCTTATTTTAATATCAATTTGTTCACAGTTATTAGTTATACATAATGTCTAGTTTTTAATGTAACACATACACACACACACACACACACACACACACACACACAATATATATATATATATATATATATATTACAGTTTTGAAAATCAGCAGTTATAATACAATTCGGATAAAAATGAATGTTTAAAAAGTGCAATATCATATTTAACTTAAAAAATTTAAGATAGATTTTGTAATTTATATCCTATAGTTTCATTAGTTATTAAGTACAAACCAAAGTAGAAATATAAAATAGCGTTTGAAAAACAATTTTCTCCATCGAGTAACATTCCTTTATTACTGTATCCTTTTAAGCGGCCATTTTAAAAATAGTATTACGTTTATCGAAATTATCTTACAACAATTATAATGTTTTTTTAAAGCATAGGAACAAAGATACTCCGATTCTGTTTTTTGAACTACCTTTCAACCCTTTCTTAATAAAACAATTCCATTCCATGCATTAAAAGGTATATATTATATACATAAAACGTTAAGTACTATCTTCAAAAAATTGAAGGATATCTCGTAATTAATGATTACTCCTCAAAATGTTGAAATACGTAAGTGGTGGATGAAGTGGAAAATTCACGGTAAATTTAGAAGTAACCAGAAGAATGAATAACCTCTGCAACCAAGAATTAACAAGTCTTCACTAATGCTTGAAAAATTAAGAAAATAGAGTTCAAAATGTTCTGGGAAAAAAAATATATATATATACATACATATATAGGAGTGAGTGAGTGAGAGAGAGAGAGAGAGAGAGAGAGAGAGTGAGAGAGAGAGAGAGAGAGGGAGAGAGAGAGAGAGAGAGAGAGAGAGAGAGTGAGAGAGAGTGAGGGAGAGAGAGGGAGATAGAGAAGAGAGAAGAAGAGAGAGAGAGAAGAGAGAGAGGAGAGAGAGAGAGAGAGAGAGAGAGGCAGAGAGAGAGAGTCAGAGAGAGAGAGAGAGAGAGAGAGAGAGAGAGAGAGAGAGAGAGAGAGAGAGAGAGAGAGAGAGAGAGAGAGAGAGAGAGAGAGAGAGAGAGAGAGAGAGAGAGAGAGAGAGAGAGAAATGCTTTATTGTTATAGGACCGAAGTGGTCCTCTCTTACAGGCAATTGAAACACATGCTTATTATTTAACTGTTTACAAATTAAAACATAAGCGACATAAACTTTAAAAGACATTTATAAAAGAGAGAGAGAAAGGTTTCAGAAGGTAGAAGGCGAGATAAATGTATTATAGATTTATTTAACTTATCAGGCACATTATGTCCTGCGCGAGAAAAGTTATTAAATCAGTCTGGTTTTGTTTACTGATGGACTTTGTAATTGACGGTTAAACCTTGATAGAACAAGAATATGACAAATAATTTTGTTGTTTGGCTAATGAAACAAAGTTGTTCGAAAAAAAAATAAAAATAAGCATAATTTACACCAATGGCAACTCATAGTAACCTTCGCGTGGTGGCAAACATGTGCTGAAACACCAATAAACATAAATTCTCACATGGGTGATCCCGGAGCCTCGAGATCAGCAGGAGGATAAGCTAAATTCTTTGTACTTAATGCGATTCTTTTCAAGAGGAAATAAGATACAAATTGTATTGTATTTGTTTATTCTTTAATACTTTTTTAATATTTCTTTCAATAATTAACGTTTCCTTCAAGTTGTGTAAATCAAAAATACAAAAAAAAAAGGTTCACATTTTCTATATGTCGTACCAATTATTTTACCTATATTGCTAAAGTATTAAGCCAAATTTCTCTACTCAAAACGAAGGTTCTGGGTTAATAGCTACCCTTATTATAATTTTCATGCTGGTGGAGAAACATTAAAGACGAAAGAGATCATAGAACGGGTTAGATGGCCAGGCTAAGTAAACCACTTTTATACAATGGTTGTAAAGATGCACACATGGCGTCGTTTGTCACAATCATCAACTCAATTCCTCTCTTAGTAATTAATTAATTTAGTTATGAAGCATATCTTAAAATAAAATCACGTGAGTAGTATTGGGGGTGAAATGAAACTAATGAAATAAATTAAATAAATTTTGGAGTTTAAAAAAATGTCGCAGAACAATAATTTTAGTAAATAACTTTAAAAAAAGAGTAAATTCATAAATAATTTCAATCCGAATCCTTAAAGATGGGGATATTTTAGAATTTATATTTAGTCCCTCTTTAAACTCCCACCCCCCTTCCCCTAGGACCAACATGAACTGTTAACCCACTATATTTTTCATTTAGAAATTTAAATTTTTGTATTCTGGTAATAGTCCAAATAAGGAAAATTAACAAATAAGTTAACCGATAAATATATATACCTACAGTTGAACGAGCCTCTTTTTCGTCATGTAATGATTTTAATTTTTTTCGAAAATCAAGTTGTATGCCCATTCACAATGGCTGTTTTCCGTTTGGGACAAAGTGGTTCATGGAGGAAGTCTAAATGTTTCTATTTAATGGTATTTTATTTTCTAAAAATCCAGTGATATATAAATAGCTGAAGTTAGGCTCCTTGTTAATAACTATTGATAACAAATTAATTTCGTTAGGTAATCGAATAACTCTAGTATATTAAATTTGAAAACCTGATATTCCATTTTAAAGTTCAGGACCTTATTCTCTTATATATATATATATATATATATATATATATATATATATATATATATATATATATATATATATTAAAGGTAGACATTTTTTTCCCCATCAAATACATAGTATACATGTTCCTAAATCCACCTAAAAGTTTTCTCAAAACGTACTGTCTGGCAAAACGTTGTTATATATTAATCATGATTTTCCAAATGAAGTTACAGTATGTTTAGTCGGTTACAAATTATTAGCTCTTTTTGACATTTCTTTATGTACTTCCAGTCATATTTATTTCTCTTCAATATGTCATTTTCCTAATGGCAGAATAAGTTTAAGCTCTGAAGGTATTAATATATATGTGAACTGAATACCTTGTGTTATTTGGACTAATTCGTTTCTTTAGATTGCCTTCCAGTTATTCCCAGTCAGTAGTCAAACCGTAGTATGTTGGTATTGGGCCGATCCCAGATGCAAGAGATTTTCTCTCAGATGAAAATATTAGAAAGAAACGAGTAATGGCATGTTGACATATTGAATTGTCAGCCGACAATGTCCTTGAGACACCTTTACATGTACAAAAAGAACCGCCGTATCGTAACTCGCGGACAGATCTCTCAGAACAATCGGCCTCAAGTATCCTCAGCCTTGTAAAGAGGAAGAAATATGTCGTCATAAATAACAAAAAAATAAACGTGAACATTCAAAAGAACGGAGAACAACCAGAACGTTCTAGAAAAGTATAAAATAAACATTGTAGAGATATTATACTGAATGATGTCTGGCTGCGCAGACTGTGGTAGGGCGGGAGACCCTTCTAACGACCCGGCACTTTGTATCCTGCTGGTTAATTTGACGCCCATCGACAACCCTTCAGACCTTCCACACACACTCCACCTATCATAAACATACTACCTACCATGTTTTCAGGCATTAAAATCAGACGGGATATATTCTTGAAATGGGGATTTATATATTTGAATGTAGATATACAAAATAGACAGCATAAAAAAACTAGCCTTGGAAATACTCAGGGATCATGCCAAGCTGAATGGTCCCTTGGCTGGTGATGTGATACAATTCTATATAAAGTTTTAATGTATGTCGGTTTTTTATCTTTGATATCGTCTGAGAGCATTTTTTTAACGTTGTTTTAACTTATAAATTCACGTAATTTTTTGTTTTGTTCTGAATACTCCTGACTAGCTTCAAGTACTGAGTTCAATTTTTCTCTATGATTTGCAGGCTCAGATTAGCCATGTCAGTTGAAGCGTCAACCTTAATTCACATGGTAAACCTAGAGTGGCGAATTCGATTCCCGCCCTGGGCAATATGAGTTTATTTAGTGACGGGATTCACTAAATAAAATCCTTAGTCCCACCCTGGCTAGAAAAGGGTGGTAACCTGTAGATAACCCGTCCCAATTAGCCTTAGTTGCAAAAAGTGGACGTTAATAAATTAATTAATTTTTATGAAAGACGATATATGGTGTTTACATATGGGAAGTAACCTGTATACACTTAACAGTAAACACTTCCGGATAAGTATTATTTAAATAAATTTGTAATATTTGTTTTACAAGGTTTTTTTCAAAGAGCTAGTTTGGTTTACGTCGACTTATTTATTTTAGGAGTTTCATAAATGATTTTAGTATCATCGAGTGGACAAGTTTAAAACAAGCCTTAATAAAACAAGCAATTACAGTAGTACTACGAATATTATTATTTATTAACGTCCACGTTTTGCTACTATGGCTAATTGGGACAGGTTGTCTACAGGTCCACTAGCTTTTCTAGCCACGGTGGGGCTACGGGTTTTATTTAATGAGTCCGTTGCTAAATAAATTCCCATTGCCCAGGCGGGAATCGAACTCGCAACCCTAGGTTTACCATGTAAGATTAAGACCAACAACGCTTTAACTCATATGGCTAATCTGAGCCCCAAACAAGATATAAGAACACCTCAAAGGAGTGAGATATATTCAGACCGAGCAACATGAAAGATTTGAAATGAGTAGAATATTACGTTACACTGCTCCCTAACATAAATTTTCACAAATAACCCACTTTGTACGCCAGAGATCTCAGGCTCTGCAGTACTGCAAATTGATATTAAGTATTTATTGATTTCGAGTGCTGTCATAAATATGTTATTAAATTATAAAGTATCTCTACTCCTTCATATGACTTTTATATTAGTGAATTCAGTCTGAATAAGATTTCAAATGCTAATTTAATGCTTCAGTGTAACTAAGGCTTAGGAACTCAACGAGTTTTTTCAGGACTTTTTACTCCAGAATAAATTAATCCATGCTGACTATTCACTTTTATAGAATATATATTTTTTTATCGGACGCAAAACCTACCCTCGTCACTCAGGAACACCCAGGTAGCTTTCAGAGAAGTCAGCAAGCCTATTTACATTAAATGCAAAAACCAAGACATTGTAGGCGGGTCCTCTCAGGAAACGGTTTAAAAAAAAAAACCTTTCAGCTGTTTAAGGATACAGAAATAACACGGCATACACAGATGTACAATAGCCCAATCAATTTTTTTTATTTATGGCTCCTTTTTACAGAATAAGCCACCAGAGAGCAGTGCAGCCGGCGCGGCAAAAGGCGAGACCAAAGACCCATCTTACATGACAGCCGGGACTAACGTACCTTTCAATAAAAATGTAAATCTCCAAGTAATCCTATTAAAGCTCTTTTTACTTCCATTTTAACATATAAAGGTTAGGCAATATTTTTGCTCACCGAAACGAGTTTATCAACAGATCTAAATTTAGCTTCATAATGAATTAACATTTACTTTATTTTAAACTAACACTGCTACATTAAAAAAGAAGACAGTGGAAATATTAGCCTCCTTTCGAACCCAGAGCCCTAAAGAAATGACATAATAAAACTTAAAAAGTCTTTTGGCTGCTACAAGGGTCCAACTTGAAGGATTAAAGCTTTGTCAGTGAATGATTATCAAACGGGACATTCCTCTAATAACTGCTGCCCCCCCCCCCACCTATCGCATTCAGGAAACATAATCAATGACGCCATCTATGAAAAATTCATAATAAATACAATTTCAGTTAATAAATTCCTGGAAATATATTGACATAGTTATATTGTATGCCTTAGTTATTTCGCTTGTGTAGACGTACGTGTGTTTTGTGAGTGTGCGAGCGTAAACTAATAAAAATAAAACTGGAAATGTAATACTGATAACTTCAACATATGCATTAAAGTTGCCATGGCGGTATCTAAAGATAATACATTTTCCCGTTCGAATGTTACTGGGAAGGGGAAAATCCGTCCGCCAGGGACTGCGTGAACTGGGGGGGGGGGCTGTGCCACGTATTTGCTTTTATCTCAGAAAGTAAATATTTGTTGAGAACAATATTTGGTATTTAAACTTGAAATAAAGTGCTTCATGATATAACAGCTTATTGTAAATACCACATGAGTAGGAGTGGGAGGTTTACTAAACGCCTAAAACTGAAAAATAAACGTATCTCGGTTAATAATCAAGATAGTGAAAAAATGCATATAACAATATTTAATTTTCAATAAAATTTGTTCTAAACAGTTTTTCTATCCGACGTAAAATAACAGAGATATGAAGTACTTCCGAAATCCCCCCCCCCCTGTAAAACCTCCCTTCACCTGTCTGATTTCAATCGTTAGCGAACCTGATTTTTATACAAAACGTTTAAATATCTTGTTTGACAAAAATTACAACCGCTAGAGATTTAACAGACAACTATATATATATAGATATATATATATATATATATATATATATATATATATATATATATATATATATGAGGAAGTCGACTGTACTTCATCAGTTGGGTCCATAAGAAGAGCGAATATTGTTGTCATTTCAAGAAAAGAAGACAATGGTATAATCATTGATTCGAAACAAGTAAACTACAAGAAGAAGAAGTAAATTTAGAAAAAAATAGGCATATACACCCAATGCTGTCCATATTTTAAAGAAAAATACATTATACAAAATTGGACAGTAAAAGGGTTACTGTTTGGATCGAGAGGAGTTACATATACGCAAGTAAATTGTGAAATACCTTCAAGATCTGAATATAAAGACTGATAAAATAAGACAATTGTCAACTAATATTCTAAAAGCGTCCATCAGAATAGTGAATTTCCATTTATACCATAATAAAGTTTGACTTAAGCTGCTCCCTTAGCAACATCCCCAACAGAAAAGATATTTATATAAGACTCAAAATGGAAATAATTACCTTAAATAAGGCAGATAAGGAGGCTGACCTTGATAGGTACCCCCAATGAAGGGGACAACTTAATTTGTTTGGTTTTTTATACATAACAATTTTTTGAACGGACCTCATTTTCGTCAACTCCTAATTGATGGACATTTGAGAACATTTCTCGAACCTCATTCTAAAACCCTTAGTAAAATAAGGACATTTTATTTAGACAGCGAAGAATTTGCAAGCGAGTTCTTATCAGTTTATTTATTCCTTTCGGTCCTCTTATGCAAAACAAGAAAAGAAATTCTGTTTATCGAAATGAAAATTTAAGAACGTCAAGTTGCAGAGGGCTTGGTTCTATATAGAAAAGTTATTCTCACGGAAATGGCCCACCATCTTGGAGTGAATGTTAAACGAGACTTGGTATCCAATGAAATGACAGTTACTCTACAGGCGTCAGACTAGCGAGCAGTAAATTCTTATACGACTCAATAGCTGATTTCCAAATTAATGAGCACTGTATTTGATAATAGAGTCTAGAGTAGTTGGAGAATGAAGCTAGCAGACTGCGGGGAGTCAGTCATAGCCTTCTGCATGTTCGAGATTCCGGCAGTCAAAACAACTCTCCCGTCAACATCACGTCCTCTCGACTCGGCGAGCACGGACTAGTTACTATTTGCCAACTCGCAACCACCAGCTCAGGGGGTGGCAGAGCTGCTCAAGTATTCCGAATTCCTTTCCGAGAACCAGTTGCCGAGCAGAAGAATGTACTGCTCGCTAGTCTGACGCCTGTAGAGTCACTGTCATTTCATTGGATACCAAGTCTCGTTTAACATTCACTCCAAGATGGTGGGCCATTTCCGTGAGAATAACTTTTCTATATAGAACCAAGCCCTCTGCAACTTGACGTTCTTAAATTTTCATTTCGATAAAAAGAATTTCTTTTCTTGTTTTGCATAAGAGAACCGGAAGGAATAAATAAACTGATAAGAACTCGCTTGCAAATTCTTCGCTGTCTAAATAAAATGTCTTTATTTTACTAAGGGGTTTAAAATGAGGTTCGAGAAAGTGGACCTTGAATTCAAAGAAGTTCTGACGAATTTTTTTTTTTTTTTTTTGTATATTCTGAAACTCTTGATATTGCACAAATACAAAATGACGTTTTATCGAACCAACAAAGTAAGCAAGAACGTAAAGCATTTCGATATTATCTTACATAAAGAAACTTATTAACCTGTTATATACAGGTTGTATCAAACAGAATCATCCTGTCATATTCAATTAATTAATTTTATTATTTTTTTTAAGAAATAGAAACTCAAATAGTTTTTTTTTTCATACCTCTTAATAGGTGTTCAATATGCAGATGCACGGCATACGTCAATGCACTCCAAATCTGTGTTTGACACTCGTGTAAAGCCTGGCGATTTTCCATAACACGAAAAACCTGTTTCTGGGTGTTGTTCATGCCATCGTCTAACAAACTAAAAAAGCTCTGTAGGAGGAACAACACCATGCCTAGTACGAAAGGCATGTTGCACAGTTATTACTGACTCGCAATAGGCAAAACATTGAACACAACAAGCTTTCCCAGACGCTATTTTTACTAGAACTGAAGTAGGCGTTCACGCAAGCACACATCTCAAATATCAGAATAGTTATGATTGTTTGAATCAGAAGATTCCTTTTGGTATAACGTGTATAATAATTAAAGTATAAATTATTTGTTAATGGTGTTCTAAAAGTCAATAAAATTCGATAAATAAGTTTTTGTTGTCCCTGTACATTCCTTTTTTCTATATAACCATTTCCGTTCAACAGATAATTCTTTCTGGCACTAAGTTGATATCTTCACTCAATAAAAATAGAGCTCTTCTCTCAAGGGTATACCTGAAGTTGTTTTTGTTGGGCTCATTGTTCTCTTTATTAGCAGATTTCCCTTAAGGGAAATCAGCTATTGAGGTCGTACTCATGATGCGAGTTTTGAAAAATTTCTTCAAATGTCCATCGATCCTACCCAGGAGATGACGAAAATGAGGTCCGTTCAAAATTATATATATATTTGTCTGTTAACGCTCTAGCGGTCGCAAATTTTGTTTGATCGTTACCAAACTCGGAATTTAATCGTTTTATATAAAAAGAAAGATCAAGTTCGTTAATGGCTGAAATCGGACCAGTGGGAGGGGGGGGGTTTAGAGGGGGGATTTTCGAAAATTCAAAATATCTCCGTTATTATGCGTTGGATCGAAAAATTGTATAGAATAAATCTTATTGCAAATTAAATTTACTATAAATATTGTTCTATACATTTATTCTGTATCTTGAATATTAACCGAGATATTTGCATTTGTATTCTGCGTGTGGTCACCAGTAGGCTGTTCGGACTTTCCGCCGAGAGCTCTGGCGGGCGTTTCCTTAACTATTCGTCCCTCGTGAATAGGTTTAGAGGTTAGGTTAACTGTTTTTTGGGGCTAGAAACTACTGGGTTATTACGCCCTAAATAATGTTTTAGGTTTAGAGGTTTCTTACTACTACAGTTGTTATTAGGCAGATTTCTCTGTTGTAAAACTTCACGTGGGAAATCTGCTTAGTTTACGCAGCCCCTGCGTGACGGACTTTTTTATTTTATTTAGTAGTGATCATTCGCAATACTTTTCTGTTCGAAAAGTGAAACAGGGAAAAAACGTTGAAAAATATTAAATGAGAAAAATATTTAATGGTACCTTTTTTTGTCAATAATTGTCATAAAGGCTTGACGCTTCAAGTGAATAGATCGTCAGAGTGTATTGATTTTATGTCCTCATGAAAAACTTCATGGTTTTATCATTGTGATAAGAGTGCTAGTTCGGAGCCCGTAGGCTAATTGAATACTGGATATTGCGCGATAAAACTCTAAATGAAAATTTGATAGACCGAGAAACTTTATTTAAATAATAATAATAATAAATCTACTTAGCTATAAGGGCAATTTTATTTACGAAAGTAATAAACATTAAAAAAATAATTTTGTAGGCCCTGTAATAGTCCTCATTAATGCTAATTGGGGCCCTTTCCGCATTCCGCAAGTTAAAAAAAAACTAAGGAAATAAAGTTGTTTACGAGTAAGTACTTGAAGCTGGCGATAGTACCTGAAAGTGGCTTTTACGTTCAGGTTTCTCATTATTGATTTTAAAACGTCAATCGGCCCGCATGATTAGCGGACTTATTTAAATGGGATGGAATTGCTGCCATTTCCAAACTGATCGTAGCAATTTAAGTGATCCGCAGTTAGTGATGACAACTGTTCGCATTGAGTGGGCGCTTTCCCCGCCAAAGATTGACGTATGAGATTACCAACTCTAAAATATACCGTCGGCCGACACATTTATCACATCAACAATGACGTCCCTTTTCACCTGAGAAGCTTAGTAACTATTAGCATAAACTTTTTTGCCCAACGCTTTGATCCATTGGGACGTTTAAAGAGCCGTTTGACATATAAGAATCAAGCCAAAAGAGTCTGCGCCCCAATTAGTCTATAGTCCATCATACTTAACCTCCAATCCCATTTGAAATGCTGTGTTACAGGAAATAGCTCGAAATTATAGACTGAGTTACTAATGAGGTAGTGTGTATAAGTTTGGAGATATTATAGCTACAGAATTGTTGAACTAGAATAAGAGAAATAGTGATTAATATCTTTCTGACACTCTTGAATGTTCAAGGCTGTGAATTTTTTCGGATAATTATAATATGATTATTAGGTTAAACATAGATTCCAATTAAATCGTTTACCGAATAATCGACTACAGACTCTTTTCCTTCTACTTACCATACTGTTTCCACACCTAAATAAATTCATATTTTCTACAAATAACAACATTTTTATGCAATATTTACAATATTATATGCCAATATTGCAATTGAAAACAATCCCTGCTAACCCCAGCCTCCAGAGATTATTGTACTAATCAGAAAACAATATTATTGAATTGGCTATTTAATTTTGAATCACTTTCATTACTTTTTAGGGTTCTCCACTGAAATAAGTACAGGTGGAAAACAAACAACAACGGTTTGTACTCCATTCTCAGAGCTTTGTGATGTGGTGACTTGGAAAATAAAATATCACATCAAAAAGTTCTAAAACTAAAAATTTGTATGGCAAATTAAAAGGTTTTTCTAATATACCTTGAAATAATTTCCTTTCAGGCTGCAAGAATTTGATGTCTTAGCTTATTATTTTCATTCCCTTAACAATTCTTTTAGAGTGCATGCATTTCAAGGCCGGAAATAGGTTTACTATAGCTAGCAAATTCCATGAGATCTACTTAAATAGCAATTTTACTAAAGGTGGATAGGTCCGCTATTTATGTCTTCAAGACAACCTTCCTTCCACAAACAGTATATTTAACAGCAACATAGCGTTTTCAGAGCAAGGCCTCGATCAGTGAGTGCCTTGATAACACACTAACAATCTAAAAAATATAGAACTGCAACAAGCTGACAATTATGTGGTGCAAACTTATCAATTTTCCTAAATCAATAAAATTAATTAATATTTCTTGGAGCTCTTGCTCTGGCAACGCTTTGTCGTTGTTAAATACATTGTTTGTGGAAGGAAGGCCTGTTTTTTATGTTTTCTTCTTGATATCTACCTTCCACCGTCCAGTACAACTTTTTTTTTTTGGGGAGGGGATGGATAAATACTAGATAGGTTTAACAAGATTATCAATTTCCAATATGGATATTTTCACGTCAGCGGTTTCGAAGATATAGAAGGCAAAGATAAAGATGCACAACTAAATTTAGTCTAATTAACCTATATTCAAAAGAGCTTTCAATGATTTTATTACTACACTAGTAACAAGTACTGCTTATTAATCAGATGAAGACTTCCCTTGCAACAACTCACTTCTGAAATTCATTTTCATAAGGAGTTAGATAAACATTATTAATGACTAAGTTGTAACATCCAATGGCATTTTTTGGCCAAAACTAATGGCAAGACTAGTTGTAACAACTAATGATAAAAACACCCTAGATCAATTCAAGCAATGAAAACTTTTCGAATAGATCCGAAATTCAAAAAGTTAAAGTAATTAGTAAGTAACAACTCAGTTATTTATCGTTGCTCTTTTCGATTACCTATTCAAATAGATTGTACTTTCTACTGTCATATAAGCAAATCTATGTAATGCATATGAATAATCTTACGAAATATCAATCAAAACATAATTTCTTTTCTTATTAAAGGCATACAAGAGAAACGACTAATTCGATTTCCTGGATCTATTGCCTTTGTCAACAACAACAAGGTGGCATGCTTATATACATCATTCACATTCCATAACTTTCACTCTACCTCTGGTGAGGTATTATTCAAGGATACGTTCAAAATATGTAAGATTTATTAAGACATTTTAGACATAACAGTCTTGTATTCAAAATTAAACAAAAAGAAAACTTTTTTGTATTTTAATTATGCAATAATGTTCAGTTTAAACTTTCTATTTTTTTTAATAGTATAGTAACATTTAGTAAAAGAAAGCCTAATTTCTATCAGAGTGTGTCGACCTTGAAATTACTCTGTCCAAATACACAAATTCCTAAGCCTGGTTTAGAAGGAGGAAAGAAAAGCAGTTGCTGGAATATGAGGTGATATGATAATAGAATACTATAAATGCGCGTTCCTGAGACATTTTCTTTGTAAACAAGTCTTCAAGCACTTTAAGGGAGTGTCCACATATCCCAGAAGAAAGAATCGTTTCTACAAACTATTCGACGGTCGACAACGAATGATCTTTTCTTCTCAAGATTTAAAACTGAATTTATTAACGTCCGCTATGTGCTACTAAGGTTAATTTGGACGAATTATCTGCAAGATGGCACTCATAGGTGCCATGTGAAACATGTGGAATGCCCAATGTAACTTGCAATAACTTGCTCAAGAAGATCATTGCAAGTTTAGATGGTAAAGTTGTTAGCGTGCGCTAACGACTAGCAGAGAGGGAGAAGGCAGCATAGAAACTATTACTCAGCAGGACAGAAACTTGCATTTCCATTTGCACATTGAGCCAGGCACCCAACTGTCTCTCAAGCTCGAAATAAAGAGGTTTCAGGTTTTTTTTTTCATCTCATCCTAGCCGTGCTAACTAGCAGTTACCTTATGTGTGACTTAAGTAGGTTTTTTTCTTTTCTTGTGAGCTGGAGGAAAGTAAATTACTTTCTTCATGAATACTCTAAGTAACTTTTCTGTCAAGCTCTGCGATAACTTCTGGTATCCCCTAAACATAATTTATTATTTGATCATTTTGCAACCTTCAACTAAATCTGAAATACGGCTCAACTCGTCAAATTACAATTATTAGTTATTTACTAATGTTAAACACTACGAATAAAACATATATTGCTTTATCTCAATTGGAGTATCCTACATTAAACAAACAACTATCTTAAATTGTCTCCTGAACAATTCTCAAAATAAATTCAGTTTTCACATTAGTCAACACAATTAAATAAACGCAACCCAGTGCTTTATCACGTGAGATTTTATGTTGGTCTCGTATCAAATTAAAAGGAATCAGCATTTTACGTTTTTCGTAACGTATTGATCAATTTAGAAGCACTTCATTACAGACACAGAGGCAATCCATAATTACTCCAGGAAGATATTTAGCACTCCATCATCAAAGATGCGATTCGTTGCGTATCAGATAAAATTTAAACAGTAAAGCATACAATTTTTTAGTGAGAAATTCTCTAGCAGCGCCCTCTAGCTATTCTCATCAAATAGTAGTCATCATTGATAGGATTAATCGTGCAAACTTTAAATACGAATTAGTTTTTGGTTATTTGACATTCATTTAATTAAAAAAAAATATTAAATTTTATTCTGATTAGGCTATATTTAAGACATTTGAGTACACGTAAAACATTCAAGTGATATGTGAATTCTTAAATAATTGCAATTCTTTACTTCTTTCTGGTAACGAAATATAGTATTTCTATGTAATTGATTTTCTAACGTATGGACAAAATTCAATTATAATTATCTGACAAGTAATTAGATTAGAATTCAATTTTTAATTTCATTTTAGAATTGTTTTTTTAAAACTTTAAGAGTATTATTTATCAATTAAAATTCCAATGCTAAAGTAGCCCACCAATTAAATTAAGTTTATCTAAAGCAAATTGCGCACAAACATGCCTTCATTCTCCTATTTGCCAATGGTGTCACAAATGTTTCACAATTTAGGATACTTTAGATATGTAAATTATGAATTTTTAGAATAATCCATACAGAATACGACAACAAATAAAAGCAGTTATGTTAGAAACTATAATTAAATAAATTTAATTTCATTAAAATACATAAATTTATTTAAATTAGTGAATTTATTTGTAAACCAACTGTTTTAATGGGATAACTCATTTGTTATGCTGTTTCTGAAAAGTAATGAAAACGACCATCACGCAGGGGCTGCGTAAACTAAGCAGATTTCCCTCTTGGTTTTTAACAATAGATAAATCTACATACTGGTAACACAATAGCACCGTCGACATTAAGTGAATGAATACAAACGATAATATGAAACCTCCAGACGGGAAGCACCTGAAACATAAACAAACACGTGTGCCAACTTCCGACAGGAAAGAAAAACAATTACTGAAATATATCAGAATATAGCATATTAATTTTATTGAAAACTATTTACTATATCTAGTACTGTAATTTGTAATGTATCAGAATAATTTTTATCTCAATCAATCAAATTTTAGTAGTCCAAGAACTTAAGAAGTGTGGGGTCACCATAACATATATGCATTTATCTCGTATAATAAAGGTCTCTTGAAAACAATTTATGATATTTAAGTTTCGAATAATATGGTTGGAGTATTGTTTATGTAACATGAGTAGAAGTGGGAGTTTGCTGAAAGCTGAAAAATGCAAATATCTCGGTTAATATTTAAGATAGAGAATAGACGTATATAACAATATTCATAGTACATTTAATTTTCAATAACATTAGTTCTATACAATTTTTATATCCGACGAATAGTAGCAGAGATATTTCGAATTTTCGAAAATCCCCCCTCTAAACCTCTCCCTCCCACTGGTCCAATTTCAGCCATTAACGAACATGATCTGTCTTTTTACATAAAACGTTTAAATATCGAGTTTGGAAACAAGCAAATAAAAATTACTACCGCTAGAGCGTTAACAGACAAATATATATATATATATATATATATATATATATATAATTTTGAACGGACCTTATTTTCGTCACATCCTGGGTAGGATCGATGGACTATTAGAAGAAATATTTCGAAAATCGCGTTATGAGTATGACCTCAATAGGTTCCCTTAAGGTAAATCTGTTAAAAGGTAATATATATATATATATATATATATATATATATATATATATATCTTATGATTATTCATTAATGCGAATATTTTAAGTTATTACTTTCTAAATTAAAATTTTAAGAATTTTATTTATAAGTAAAAATATTTATTTATAAACTATATCATGACGAATCATATAAGTTTATAAGTTTATGTACAAATAAAAGATGTTCAAATGTTTATATACACGTCATTGTATTCGATTCATAGATTTTTATATAAATCTAAATATACAAGAAAAACTAGATATTAAATAATAAAAAGTAAATCTGTATGATCATGCTTCCTCATGGTAATCAAAACCTTAAACTAGTTTTCTGTTTTGTGAAACCAATAATTAGTTTAACCAATAGGCCCTTGGAATGGAGATAGGGTAATAAATACTCAGCTGAACCTGTTGGAATTTCCCATATATATTAGAAGCAGGTAGTTCTCCAGTAGTAGGCCCTAAGGGTATGGACCAGCTCATTATTCAAAGGCTCTCATGGAAATTTGTCAGTACTAGGACATGGTGACCATGTACACAAATCATCTGGACGTTAGTGGACTCGGCTCAGACGTTTATAGATTAGTCAAATAGAAATAAATTATGGCCAATAAACAGTGGGGGTATGACTGGACATAAACAGACTATCTTTGAGGACTGGTTGATGCGCCTAGGCAGTGTGTTTCAGTTTTATGACGTAACAAAAAGAGGATATGTTCCTCAAGATGATAGCGCTTGATGAAACAGAATTTTAGCAGATTTCTCTTAAGGGAAATCAGCAATTGAGGTCGTACTCATGACGGAATTTTAAAAAAAAGTTTTCAAATGTCCATCAATACATGACAAAAATTAGGTCCGTTCAAAACTGTAAATATGTATATAGGTCTATCTATATAAATGTCTGTTACCGCTGTAAAAAGAAAGATCAAGTTTGTGAACGGGTGAAATCAAACCAGGGGGAAAGGGGTTTAGAGTGGGAAAAATTTTGAAAATTCGAAAAATCTACTTTACTATAAGCCGGATCGAAAAAGTGTATGGAATGAATCATATTGAAAATTAAATACACTATAAATATTGCTATTTACATTTATTCTCTATCTTGAATAATAACAGAGTTATTTGCATTTTTCAGTTTTCAGCCTTTAGTAAACCCCCACGTTTACTCATGTTACATAAACAATACTCTGTTATACAATAAACCATATTATTTGAAGCTTAAATACAAAATAATGTTTTCCAGAGACCTTTATTGAACGAGATACATGCAAATATGCTCTTGGGCCACTTCCCCTTCTTAAATTCTTGGACTACTAAAATTTGATTGATTGAGATAAAAATTATTCTGATTCATTATAAATTAGAGTATAAGATATAGTACATAGTTTTCAATAAAATTAATATGTTATATATATGTAGGTTTCAGTTACTGATTTTCTTTCCGATGAACCGTTGGCAGAGGTGTTTGTTTACATTTCAGACGCTTCTCGCTTGATATTGACTGTGCCAGTGTGTTTCCATTATATAGATTTATCTATTGTTAAACTTCACGAGGAAAATCTGCTTAGTATACGCAGCCCCTGCGCGACGGACTTTTAATATTTAAGACACGTGCCTCATCCCGCCGAATAGTTAGCTCGGAGATCAAAACTAAAATACTCTAAAACTGCTACGTTTTATATCACAGGATGAAGACATACAGGACCTCTCCATTTTGATTTAGTGATGCATCCGAGTTCGGAACGAATGCGACTAATCGATATTAATAGCACTAAACTTATTAAGCAGTAGTTATTAGCAAAACTAATTAGTACAAGCCAGAGAACTACCTTATTCTTCGTCAGTTTCATTGACAGATGACTGGACATGACAGCTCTGCAGCGGGCCATCTTACAACCATCGCGGATACAACAAACATGATAGATTGACTCAGCTGGTCGAAGGTTAATTTTTCAAATCAAGTTTTCAGATTCATTTTCCACCTGTCAAATACTGGGAGATGTTAATTAATAGGCATGCCTAGCCTTAGGAAATATTATCCGGGAAGATCATATTTTCGTAATATATATGTTTTGACAACGCATTTCTTTCTTTTAAAAATTCAGTGTATTTCATCCAGAATAAAAAGAGTTAATAAATTATGTTAACCAGTAAATTCTCAAATAAATATGACAAATTTGAATCAAAATAAAATTAGTAAAGGTTTAGAATGTTTTCATTATACAGTAGGACCCCCATTATCCGTGGCTCTATTAACCGGGATTCCAGTTAACCGGGGTTCAGAGTAGCTTTTTATTTTATTTATTTTTTTTTTTTTTGTTATAAAGTGTTTTTTAATTCTTACACCATTTATTTTATTTGTGTAATTTATATTTAAAATAAATGAATACGTAAGAATATTTCTAATGATTACAATAATTTTTAACTATGTATGTATTGTTCTTAAATAATAAAAAATAAAAAGAATGGAAAAACACGGCAACTTGGTACAATTTAATGAATGAGATGTTTCGGCATTTCGGGTGACTAGTGGTTTGATTCATATTCTAGGAACGGTAATGTTTTCAAGTCTTTCTATGAAACCCATACTGCCCCTTCTGCTGTTTGCCTACAAACAAAATTCTTTGTCAGTTGTGCTTTAGTCTCCCTTTAAATTCAATCTAAAATGTCGCAAAAAAGAAAACGTGTTGTGTTAACACTCGAACAGAAGTTAGCCATTATAAACCGTGTAGAAAAAGGTGAAAGTGTTAAAAAATTATCCACCGAATTCGGAATCGGCGAACAAACCGTTCGTGATATTTTGAAGAAGAAAAAAGACATTTCCGGCTTCGTATCGTCGTCAGCCCAAACAACGTTTCCTCGGAAAACTATGAAGACTTCTACATTAAAAGACGTAGATGAAGCCGTCTATCAATGGTTCATTCAAAGACGTGCCGAGGGAGTTCCCATTTCTGGGCCAATGGTGAGTGAGAAAGCTTTATGGTTTCATGAAAATTTAAAAATTGAGGAGCCATTCTCCGCTTCTCAAGGATGGCTCCACAAATTCAAAAAAAGACACGTATCAGGCAGTTGGCAATTCAAGGGTGAGAGTCTTAGCGGTGATAATGTTGCTGCCACGTTATTTATTGAAAATTTTAACTGTTTGGTCAAAAAATTTGATTTAAACTCCTGATCAAATTTATAATGCGGATGAATCGGGTTTTGTTTTGGAAAATGCTTCCTTCAAAAAACCTTAGCAGCTCATTCCGAAAAATATGCACCTGGTCACAAATCCAGCAAAGAACGGCTTACAATTATGACATGTTGTAATGCATCAGGAGATCATAAATTAAAATTAACTGTTATAGGGAAAGCAAAAAACCTCGATCATTCAGAGGTACTGAAAAAAGAAGTCTTCCGTGTGACTATTATAACCATCCTAAAGCTTGGATGAATCAGACGATCTTTTCATCATGGTTTAAAAGACAAATTCGTACCTTCCCGTAAGTCACCACTTAAAACAGAAAGGTCTACCAATTAGAGCTGTTTTATTAACTCGACAATGCTCCTTCTCATCCAGCTGAGTCTACTTTGACAACCGAAGATGGACAAATTTTGTTCATTATCTTCCACCAAATGTCACATCTCTGATCCAGCCAATGGATCAAGGAGTAATATTCCAGTTTAAAGAGAAGGTATAAAAAAATATTCCTGAGATTTCTGCTTGAGGAGAATAATAGTACTGACTCATTAAAAGAAATCGTAAAAAAGTGGAACATAAAAGACGCCATCTTTTCAGTTTGTGAAGCTTGGGCAAACTTATCCCCAACAACATTGAAACTTTCATGGGGCAAAATATTGGAACAAGAAGATTTTGTTCAGGAATCCTCAGAAGAAGTTGAAACAGAATCATTTCTCGAAATCGCCAAAGCTCTCCCAGATTTCATCCATGTTGATAGAGATGACATGAAAAAATGGCTGGAAAGTGAAATAGACGAAGAGGGATTCGAACAGCTGACTGATAACGAAATAGCAGATCTTCACAGAAAAGACGAGCCATCGACTTCGTTGCAGTCTGATTATGGAAATATGAGCGATGAGGACGAAGATTCGCTTATTTTTTTCGGAAATAAAGAAAATTAAACACAACCAAGCATTTGGAGGCAACCGAACTTCTATTAAACTATTTTGAACAAGAGAACGCCGATTATAGCAGAATTATCTTGCTTCGAACAATGAGAAGTGATATTAGAAAGAGATGCTTAATAAAAAACAAACTAAGATCACTGATTTTTTTCTCTAAATGAAAATTCAATATATAGTAAAACCTACATATGTATATTTATACTCACATGTATTTTTAATGTACAGAAAACGTTTGATCGTTAATAAATCTGGCATTCTACAGAGTTTTGTTTTTTAATTAACGTTCTTACCTATCACATTAAAGCAATAAAATATTGTAATTCGATTATCCGGGGTTTTCTATTATCCGTGAACACCCATGCCCATCATTACCCCGGTTAACAGGGGTTCTACTGTACTGTTAAAATAACATGTGTTTTCAGTGTATCGTTTGAGTACGCAAAGTGATACCTACTTTTCTTTACTAGTACAGAAAAGTAACAGCTGTTATTGGAATATTCCTCATTATACTATCATTCATTGTATATTGCATACTTACTTAACCTGTATTTATTAAATCAAAACAATGTTTAATAATAGTGCGTAGGTTAATAATACCGCAAAAAGGTATTAACGTAAGTAACAATAAATATTAATTTTAAATTGTAGGCCTATTGCCTATTCTATTTATCTGTTGAATAACCTTTGCAGTTTAATGAACATATGTTTCATATTTTAGAATTCAAATCTTTATCTTCTGATTTTTTTATAAGAATAAAAATATTAAAATATTTACCTTATTTCCTTTTAAGAATAGGTACAGTTTAATGAAATGTCATTTTCAACATACAATATAATGAAGAGTAATGAAGTGAATTTTGGAAGAAGCACTCAAATGATAATAAAAGATGGAAACCTAACAGTAATTTAGGAGGTAGTGTGCGGTGTGTAGAAATAGCAGTTCCTGGAGACTAGAAGCCACACACGGCAGGGGATATGAACCATGCTTAGGATCTGGATGGAAATATGGTTGAGGAGACAAATATTCTGGATGTGGAGATGCCATTTCTGAAAATCTAAAAAGGTCAAAAGTATCGAGGGTTGACGTTTTGCCAGACGAGCTTGTCAGAGAAGAGGCCTCTAATGCAAGGATGAGCACTTAGCGGTTCACGTATATCAGCTGCAAAAGTGTCAGACTTGCTAGCGAACCAAAATGGAATCAAATGTATGTTAGAAAGCCGAGGGTTTCATCTGACTAACAGCTCGAGTCTAGGGTTGAATCAAATATCCTGGGGCTGCGTAAACTAAGCAGATTTCACTAATGAAAGTATAATGGATAAACCTACATACTGCTAACACAACACCATGGTGAATATTAAGTGAATAAATACAAACTGTAATAAGAAATCTTTCCCCTCCCGGCGGGAAGCGTCTCAAGCGTAAAAAACAGGTCAACCAACGGCTCACCGGAAAGAAAAGCAATAACTGAAACATATTTGAATATAACATATTCATTTCATTGTAAACCATGTACTGTATTTAGTAGTGTAATTTATAATGAATCAGAATAATTTTTATCTCAATCAATCAAATTTAAGTAATCCAAGAATTTAAGACGGGGGGGGGGGAAGGAGGTTACAAGAACATATGTGCATATATCTCGTATAATAAATGTCTCTGGAAAACAATATTTGGTACATAAGCTTCGAATAATGTGGTTTATTACATAACAGAGTATTGTTTATGTAACACGAATAGAAATGGGGGTTTACTGACGGCTGAAGACTGAAAAATGCAAATATCTCAGTTAATATTAAGATAGAGAATAAAGGTATATAACATTATTTATAGTACATTTAATTTGCAATACGATTGGTTCTAAACACCTTTTCGACCCGACGTATAGTAACGGAAATATTTTGAATGTTCAAAATTCTCCCCCTTTAACTCCCCCTTCCTCCTGGACCGATTTCAGTCGTTAACGAACTCGATCTTTCTTTTTACACAAAAATATTAAATATCGAGTTTGTCAACGATCAAACAAAAATTGCGACCGCTATGAATTTCGTCATGAGTACGACCTCAATAGCTGATTTCCCTTGAGGGAAATCTGTTAAAATATTAGGAACAACCCCGTGTGCATCTCGAGACCAAGAAAAAGTTGAAAGGCCTTGAAATTGAATGTCACAATTCCTTAATTTAAAATGTACTGACGGTTGTATGCGAGGCGTGGGCGATGAGGAGTACCCTTGAGATTGATATGGATGGACGTAATTTTCTCGGAGCATAATATGTCCATGACGGAATGGCTATTCTGAAGACGGAAGGCAAGAGAAGATATATCTAATACGCAATAATCTGTATCACACCATATGGGGGTTAAGAGTTACCACAGGTGGATATGTAACAATAAGTAATCCAACTGGCTTCCTGGACAATACAATGAACGGGAGTGGCGGGAAGGCGTCCATATGAGAAGACGGAGATGAGATTGTAGGAATAAACATGGACCTTACAGTGATCCTCGTTATAGGCGAGAAAGAAGTGGAGAAGGGAAATAGTGACGGTTACAAATCTTCAAGGTCTGTTCAAGTCAATGATAACGAAGTGATATCAATTTCAGTAGACCTCATATTTGTCAAATCCTTCGTAGGTTGGATGGATATTTCGAAAACATCGCATTGTGATTATATTCCTTAAGGGAATGCTACTAAAGTAAAAGAAGAAACAAACTCCAGCTTTGCTTCAGTATATATCTTTTTTATAAAATGGATGGAATACACATCAGTTACGTTACAATTTTAGTTCTACTGTTATTTTTATACTCAGAAAAACCTTATGGAATATGACGAGATCTTTGAATACTTAAAATATAAAAATAATGAATTCGAATGATTGTTCCACTTTAAACCTTTTTATTTAAGACAATTAAGTAATCGTATCATCATCAAAACACTGATGCAAGGGTTTCAGTTTTAAGATTGTCGAACATAAGAAATATTAGTAGAATTACTCGTCACTCTAGTCTGTTGGTCGTTGTCTTAATGCCTTTAACCATGAGGCATGGGTTTCACCACAGCATGGGTATCTTATACGTACCTTGGGTTTCACAACCCTCCAGGTACCGCCCGTTACCGGGAATTACCAAACCATTGCTCTATTTCAACTCAACACCTCTACAACCCTCCCTTAAAATAGAGCTCCCTGCTCAGGAAAAGGGAAACTGTCTACCCCTCCCTAGGTTTCATAGACCTATCCCCACCCACCAAACCATAGGTATACTAGGGCCCCAGATAAAATAAAAAAAAAAAGCATCATGGGTTTAATTTAAGTTTTCGGTCTTACTCCGTCAACTTTTCTCTCTCATAAGGGAACCAATTAATTAAAGTTATTTATACTAACCTAATTTAAACTACTACACAAATAAGCATAATAGATACTTTGAGTGATTATTATTTTTCTATAATGCTTATTAAAAATTGTAGTCCTAATAAATGCTTTATCCGAACTTAGGTTCTGAACTATGAAAGAGGTTATGCCGTCTGCATTGTACACACAAACACACACACACACACACACACACAATAAAAATTACGTAGAAATATATACTCAGATGCTCGCGCACACAAATGCTCACAACTTCAGATGTAGCTTTCAATTGAATGAACATTTTTTTTGGAGGGGGTGGGGAGAGAATGGTGTAGTCTTCCTGCATTAAATGTTTATATTTGATGATCCGTTTCCCCAAAATCAATGGTCATCAATGGCATGTCCAAGTTTTTAGTAAAAGGAAAGGATTCCAGGACTACACGAACATCGACTGCAGAAGGGCCGATGCGACGTCAACCCTGCGAGTTCTAGTGTCCTTTCCTATTACTAAGACCTGAAGATGACACTGATGTTGTGAAATCGGTTGTCAAATATCAACATGTAATGCAGGAAGACTACATCTTTCATTTCCGTGATTATTGGATCATGCAACATCGATTAATAAACATTAAATTCCTCTTTTTTTCTATGTGTTCATCAGGGAAGAAACCATCGCTATTCATTCTGCCCTTATATAGTACGGAGGGTTTGAAAATTTTCTGTACACCAGACATATAGAAGATAGATATATAATCACGGTGTCATAAATGTTTGTTTTTCTGCTGGAACGTCACTAGCTTTAGTTTGAGTCATTAGTATGTCAGCTTTCCACCATTGTTATATTGTTTCGAATAGTTTTTGGATGAGTGATTAATGTCATATATGTTCAGCAAATAAGAATTAATTTAGCTTCGCTTCTCTTTTAAGGCAATAATTAATAAATGCCAATTGAAAATTATAGCCTGAATATATTTGATCAATAATTATGGTGCATCGTGTTCTCCGTTTACTGCACACCAATTTTTATGTGCTTATATTGAAGAATTCGAAATATTAACGAGGTAATAAATGGTTTCTCAAAATTAGTACTTATCTGACGCACTTAACTTCGCTACGTGCACATGCAAGGACGTAAATGTATTTTATATATATAAAATAATAATGAGGGCATAAAACGAAGTGTAACTTTCTTCTTTTTAAAATGTAAACTTCATGCGCTTAAAGAAAATTCACATAAGTTAAAATAGATTAATTTATATTCTTACTACAAACATTAAAGGTTTTATAGTCACGCCTCCTCTTCACAGATTCATTTTTAACTATTTTTACATAAATATCACTTGGTTAGTGAAACTAACTAGTTCTGATGATCTTTTTAAATAATAAATAAAGAAAAAAAATAAACAGAGCAAAACAATCAAAATCGTCATTTTGTCAAATGGTCAAAACCTGAAGCGGCCTAATTCCCACGGAAACGACCGACTGGAACGAACGAACATTGACTCAGTGGATCTATTTGACAAAAAAATCGCCTGGTATCAGCTGTTGAAGAGAGCTGCTGAGTGGACAGGGGTCAACCCACGGCTGCGTGATTGCCTTATCTCCTAGGCCGCCATGGGCCTATTGATAATATCAGCCAACTCCCCAGACTCAAGAGATATACCTACAAAAAAAAACCATAGAAGAAGGAATAAATCTTTTCTAAGAATCAGGGCCAACACTGCCAGTTATATCTGCTGAATTGTTACATTTTGACATTTAGACGTAGAAAATAGAAATGGGTAGAAGAGTAATACAAATGAAGAAAGAGTTATTCCAATCCATTCTGAAATACGTAAAATCAACATTGAGTAACGGGTGCAGAAGGACACTAAATTATTCAATTACTAAAAATTGTTTCATACTTTCTGCGCACGCCATTCAGTGGCCGCATAAACTAAATCCATGAAACGGTCCTTATATTCTATTCACTCGTAGTAAGAAAATGTACATTCAGTCTGAAAATGTATGATGGATAATGAGGTACAACATAATATGAAAATCGCAACTGCAGGAGATTTTTCTGTGCCAAAAAAAAAAATGTCAGCCACGCAGGGGCTGCGTTAACTAGGCAAATCTCCCTCGTGCGCCACGTATGTGCATTTATCTCAAACATAAAAGTTTAATGAGAACAATATTTGGTATTTAGGCGTCAAATAATGTGCTTTATAATGTAACTGCTTATTGTTATTATGACATGAGTAGGAGTGAGGATTTACTGAGGGCCGAAAACACAATATTCAAATATCTCGGTTAATAATCAAGATAAATGAATAGATAACAACATTTATATAATAATACATTTATATTAATTCTATACAAATTTTCGATCCAATGCATAATAGCTGAGGTATTTATTAATTCGAAATGTGTGACAAAAAGGTATCTTATGGAAAAGGGAATCTCAATTGTAGAAAGAATTTGGGAACGCTCATATACTCTTAATAGTAAAAAAAAAGTCTCCTAATGTTTACAGTTATTACTCCGAGTAAAATTAACATAATGAATACTTTTACCAACTTATTGTTTAACAAAATCCACGTTTCAAACAAGAAGTTAAGAACGTTGAATGTAGATTTCTTCAATATATACGAATACTACGGATTCCTTGAAATTTTGAATATAAGAAAGATAGCGTTCCCTACAGAATGGGGCATCGTGATCTTAACTAAAATCCATTAATAAGTTTGTTTTTTTCTATTAAATTATAATTTTTTGTAAACTTACGGATTTCAAAATCCGGTTTGTCGGTACCCAGTAAGAAATTACGAAATCTAACTCCTTTCTGAATACAAAGCAGGCTTTAATTAGTATAGAAATATTTGAGTTTCCGTTTCAAATCCTAGCCTTTGAAGTTAAAAACAGGTTTGGGCCCTTAACTTATCGAGTTTTGTTTAGAATTAGTCCTAAAAATGTGGCTGTGCATTTAGAACGAATTGAATATCAAATAAAAACTGTCATGAAGCTTAATAAAGAAGTTTGTGCTAGCGGTTACGGGTGATACTAATAAATTTCCTTTTTGTCAGTATAAATACAGGTGTTACGCAAGCATCGGTTTTGACTGGCACTACCTTAATTACGAGTAATATTTTGATTGAGCTATTAACTGAAAGAAAAAGAAAATAAATGGGGATTAATAAAACAACAGGTTTCCAAGGATCACTTTCTTTGGTGTACTTTAGATTTGTTATTTATCTGGTGCTATTTTCTCAGGCATTCAGTTTTCTTCAGAGAAAGCAAGGCTTTGATTAAACTTTCACCCCGAGTTGTCGTTACGGAGTATTCCAAAAAAATTGTCTATAGTCACGTGAAGGTTAACTGTCCCTTTTATTTTATAGGATTTATATATAAATTCATGAATCTTCAGAGGTAACCAACGTGGTTGTATATACGATATTCACATTAACTTACATTTTATCTATGCTTTTAAAGACTGTTTAGTGTTGCATTCTGAACTCGATGTAGAGTAGAGCACTAAAGGTATAGAAGTAAGAAGGTGATCTTGCCCAGTGAGGTTGAATGCACTTCCAAATAAAACAAAAATGGTAAGTTGCAATGACGAAAATCAAACCAAAAGAAGCTGAAAAATCAAAAGTGAAGTTGACAATCATATTAAACTATACTGCCCAAAAATGAATAGGGATATTGGCTGTTTTGTGGTATTTATGGGGCGCCTAGCTTTTTTTTTTTATTATATCATTAATATTTATAAGAAATTATTGGCTCTTTCCCCCATAAAAAAGTAATTTAATTAAGGTCGATTTAATTAAAATTAATAGTATAAGAAGAAATAACCAATATCCCTATTCATTTTTGAGCAGTATATATATCTATCAGTTCAGTGAGGGCCTATCTGCGTTTTTCCAATATATATTTTATCATTGTTATTTATTGACTTGCTATAAGTATTGGATGGTTGATATCTACGATGATATGCACATCAACAGAGTATGCAGTTTAAAATATATTGTTAAATTTAATTAAGATTAAAATATGTATGAAATAAAGTATAAAAGAGCGACGAAAATGCCTTAACTCAGATTGGTTTATAAAACTCGTCAAGTGAAGGTCACGTTATCTTATTATGGAAAGATAGACTTGGGGAATTAAAAAAAAGTCCGTCACGCAGGGGCTGCGTAAACTAAGCAGATTTCCCACGTGAAGTTTTACAATAGAGAAATCTGCCTAATAACAACTGTAGTAGTAAGAAACCTCTAAACCTAAAAAACATTATTTAGGGCGTAATAACCCAGTAGTTTCTAGCCCAAAAAACAGTTAACCTAACCTCTAAACCTATTCACAAGGGACGATAGTTATGGAAACGGCCGCCAGAGCTCTCGTCGGAAACTCCGAACATAGCCTATTGGTGACCACACGCAGAATACAAATGCAAATATCTCGGTTAATATTCAAGATAGAGAATTAATGTATAGAACATTATTTATAGTAAATTTAATTTGCAATAAGATTGGTTCTATACAATCTTTTGATCCGACGTATAGTAACGGAGATATTTCGAATTTTCGAAAATCCTCCCCTCTAAACCCCCCCTCCCACTGGTCCGATTTCAGCCGTTAACGAACTTGATCTTTCTTTTTACATAAAACACTTGAATATGAAGTTTGGTAAGGATCAAACAAAAATTGCGACCGCTAGAGCGGTAACAGACAAATATATATATATATATATATATATATATATATATATATATATATATATACAGTTTTGAACGGACCTCATTTTCGTCATCTACTAGGTAGGATCGATGGACATTTGAAGAAAATTCCGTCATGAGTACAACCTCAATAGCTGATTTCCCTTAAGGGAAATCTGCTAATATATCTATTTATAAAGTAATTGATACATCCATTGTTTTAAAAACATTTAATCGAAGAAAAATTAATCAGACAAGCAAAATACTATATCCTTTTTACTTCAATGTAAAGAAAATATTGTAACATGGAAAATTTTTGAATTTTAGATTTCGACGGACATATTATATATTATAATAAGAGTGCAAAGAAGTCATGTGGATACCCACGTCAGATTTTTAAAAATTATATTGTATTTTTATTTCTTCAAGCATAAATATTCAAAATGTCGCAGACGGAAAAAAGCAAAAAAAAAAACCTGAAACTGCTGGTGGTCTACGACTGGGATTTTCATTTTTAATTGGACGAACACTAACGCTATATAAATATATTGCAAGTATAATATTTCTTTTGAAATATTAAAATCACTCTCATAAAGATGAAGAAGTATCGTATTTTCACAAGAGGATAAAATACATATTACAAGAATAGTTATTTTCTTCTTGTTTTGTTTCACCATTATCAGAAACCTACACACATTACGTTTTTTTTTTTTTATTTTCACGAAGTGATATATTTTGAAGTTCATTGACCTTCTATCATCTTCATTCTTAGGCAAATCTACGCCATTGTCCTAAAAGAAAGGTTCAACATTTCTCCTTGAACCGTCAGAGAGGAGGAAGTGCTTCAGCAGATTTCCATAAACGTTTTTTCAACGCCTACAAAAAACACGATATTCTATAGAATTTGACCTTGCACGAGAAAAAAAACTAACTTTTTCCTCCTGATATTCTACTGGAGGAAATCTAACGGATTTTTTATTATTACTATAACTGTAGATATTTCATCATATCTTAGTAATATGATGTCTTTACCAGCTATATTGTTTATTTTTTAGAACAACAGATAAAAGTTTGAATAGCTAAAATAAATAAATTAAGGGAAACCAGTTGCGCGTGCTAACGACGCCATTTTAGAAAATTGCTTCATATGTCCATCGACACTAACAAAATTGTGACAAAAATGAAGTGTGTTCAAATATATATGTGTTCCCTTTCAATTAACGTCCACTTTTTCCCTCAACAACCTTTTGGACGGACTCTATACGAGGTTACTTTGCCTTTTAAAATAACGAATAGTAGTCTTACATCAATAAAATGAAATTCTCCTGGTGGGGTATCTGTCCAAATGAAACATCACACAGGACAGACTAAGAAGATTTCTCACGTGGTAGAATGCACAGATAACGAAAGATCATATTTTTAACAGATTTCCCTCAAGGGAAATCAGCTATTGAGGTCGTACTCATGACGCGATTTTCGAAATTTTTCTTCAAATGTCCATAGCGGTAACAGACAAATATATATATATTTGTCTGTTACCGCTCTAGCGGTCACAATTATTCTTTAATCGTTACCAGACTCGATATTTAGTCGTTTTATGTAAAAAGAAATATCATGTTCGTTAACGGCTGAAATCGGGCCAGGGGGAGGGGTGGTTTAGAGAGGGGGAATTTTGAAAGAAGTTCGAAATATCTCCGTAACCATACGTCGGATCGAAAAATTGTAAAGAACCAATCTTCTTCCAAATTAAATTTACTATAAATATTGTTATATATATTTATTCTCTATCTTGAATATTAACCGAGATATTTGGGTGTTTATTAAATGTGGGCGGTTAACACATCAGTGAGTTTCCCGCCAAAAATTAGTTCGGCCGTTTTCGTAATTGCTCGGCTCTCGTATGGAGATTTCTCTATTGTATAACTTCACGTGGGAAATCTGCTTAGTTTACGCAGCCCCTGCGTAACGGACTTTTCTTTATTTATTTCTTAGTTAGAAAGAACCATAAGAAAACAAGGCTTAAAAATTTAGCTTCACATATAGCTGTTTAATGTTAAAAAAACATTACCTGAAAATCGAATGTTTAGGAATGAGGTTTGCAGAATGCTGAAAAGGCAAGGAAAACATAAATATCTCTCTCTAGCAATATTAGAGTTAGAGGGAAATACTTGGAATAATGATGACAGTACATTACTTTATCAAAGAAAATTAGTTACACGTATGATTTATCCACCACACTCACAAAAATTCATATAATATTTAGGATTGTACTTTTTGCGCCTTCAGAGCCCGCCAGTCCAATTTTGGTCGTTAAAAGGCCTGCTCGTCAATTTAAATATCACGTCTGGTAACAAAAATAAAAATAGACGCAGGTAGAATGTTGACGGAATAAATAGAGAATAGAATGTGACATAATGTCAAGTACTTGACTTTCGCAGCACTCGCGAGACCCATTATATGTATTTTTTCGTCTGTAAATGCTGTAGTTGCGGTAATTATTATTTGATCGTAATCCGACTCGAATGCTTCATGCTAAAGTATGTGTTAAGTTCGAGGATTAGGTCACAATGATAAAATTAAAAATAGTAAATTACTCCATTATTACATTAAAATTTGTTGGATCGAAATATAGTATGTAAGCAATCTTGGTCACATGATCTCGCAGTTGTCGATCTGAACATTTATCAAGAACTCACAAATTAACGGAGTATTTATTGTTTGCGTTTTCAGCTTGAAGTAAACCTCAGCCATATTGACGCGATTTGCACATGCGCTGTAACATTAGTAAAAAATTAATTTTCAATTTTTTGTTTTGTTTAGATCGAGTTCTTACTAACAGAGAAACGTATGTCACACTAGGGCTGCGTAAACTAAGCAGATTTCCCAGTATACTCACACTACTGATAAAATCTCACCACATGTCATCTAGTTAAATGAAAACGTCCCCGAAGCATGAACGTTAGTCTTAATTGATGACGCCATCGCGCAACGATTTTGCATGTATCTTGAATAATATATGTCTCATGAAAACAATATTTGGTATTTAAGCATAGAATAGAGTAGTTCATTATATAACGAGAGCTTGTTAATATGGCATGAGTAGGAGTGGGGGTTTACTGAAGGATGAAAACTAAAAAATCCAAATATCTCGGTTAATATTCATGATAGAGAACATATGTATATATCATTTATAGGAAATTACAGTTGCGTTAACATTGGTCCTATACACTATTTCGATCCGACGTGTAATTACGAAGATATTTCCAGCTTCTTTCAAAATTCCCCCTCTCATAACCAGCCCTCCCCACTTTCTTTTTTTTTTACATAAAACATTTAAATATCGAGTTTGGAGCAATTAAACAAAAATTACAACCATTTATATATATATATATATATATATATATATATATATATATATATATATATATCGATGGTCATTTGAGGAAAAGTTTCAAAAATCGTGTCATGAGTACAACCTCAACAGCCGATTTTGCTTAAGCGAAATCTGCTAAAAAAGCAACATATTACTGTTGCATCTGTACATTCACATGGTAGAGCACTGTTCATATAACAGACATTCATAGAGCATTATCTGTGGACCATATTCGTCAGGCAATCTGCTTTGTTGATTCAACTCTTGGCGTGTCAGGCTTATATTATTGTTTTACTTTCTTGAGATTACTTACAGGATTGAATAAACATGGCACCAATGTTTTCTTAAAGCAAAATGTGTATAAGTTACAATTGTTTATCTTGAGGGTAAACTGACAAACAAATATACACGCACTCCATAATCAATTGTCAATAAGTGTATCTCCGACTTATTTTTGTTTTGCTTTAACAAGTCGATAATTCATGAGTCATATGAAACTGTTTTTTCTTGCAGCAGCAAAGGTGGATTGAAACAAGTTCCTCTTCAGTATCAAGCTAGCGAGTTGGCGGAAACAGAGTGTGGAGTTTTGATCCTCCTTCGAGAATGGAGAAAAAACGAAGGAAATCCTTGATCCTTCGCACATATTCCATTTGAATCCTGGGGTTAAGAACGTCGGCTAAAACCTGTCTATCAGTTAGATACCAAAGCACACGTGGAACAAATTGGAAACTATTCATTTTACCAACGTAACTGGCCCAACTCTAAATGTTACACCAGAGCTATTCTTCAACATTTCTATCATCTCTTATGTAACATTTCTATTAATAATTACTTTAAGTCACAAGTGTGGGTGCATGTGTGTTTGTGTGTGTGTGTTTTAACTAGTTAGCATTTAAGTTCATATCTGCATGATTTAGTCGTTTTTTTTATAACTGGACTTATATTTGAAAAAGGAAGTCTCCATTGATGCAAAAGCTTCAACTAATCTTCTGATACAGTAACAAGCAATAACAAATAACCTGTTACTTAATAACAAAATCCTTTTATAATAAATCCCTTCCCGTTTACCATTGTATTTGAAAATTTGTCATAATATCTTTTAGCATTTGAAGATTGATGTATTCAATTAATATTTTGTAGCAGAATTTAATAATTACTTTCTCTGATTATCTTATTTTTTTAGCTTTTCGGCATTTTTGTTATTCCATTCAAATTTGCATATCACAAAAATCAAAATTCGATCTTTCGACGCAGAGGTGCTCCCTGATATATTGTGTATGCGAGCTAAATATATCTTAAAATCTTAAGCATCTTTAAATGTTTTCTAAATCTTAATATCCTTAAAATCTTTAATGGTATGAAATAATTCCCCTTGGGGGAAATCAGCTATTGAGACCGTACTCATGTCGTGATTTTCGAAAATTTTCTTCAAATGTCCATCGATCCTACCTAGGAGATGACGTTAATTAGGCCTTTCAAAACTGTATATATATATATACTCGTATTTGTCTGGTGCCGCTGTAGCGGTCGCAATTTTTGTCAAAAAGAAAGATCAAGTTCGTTAACGGCTGAAATCGGACCGGTGGGGGGGGAGGGTTCAGGTTGGCCGAGCGAGTTAGGGCGTTGGTCCTAATCTGGCATTGTAGACCTAGAGTGGCGGGTTCGATTCCCGCCCTGGGCAGTAGAAATTTATTTAGTGACGGACTCACTAAATAAACTCTTTGAGCTCACCCAGATTAGAAAAGAGTGGTAACCTGTAGATAACCCGTCCCGATTAGCCTAGTAGCATAAAGTGGACCTAAATAATAATAATTAAAGTGTAAACGGTGTTTAAGAAGTAGAGTGACCTAATCTTTTGGCCATACCTGACGGACGGTCAAATGTTCCTACTCGAACTACAATACATTAGTCCAATGAAAAGAAAGTGGAGAACGGACAGATTGAGTTCTTTCACTCAAGTAACCAAGGCTGGCTTATAAAGAGGAGTGACAATTTAAGAAGAAGGCGAAATCAAAATAGTGATTAATAGACATTCTCATGCATAAATAATTGGCTGCAAGTAGCACACAAGTACATCTTGTAACCTTTAATGAACTTGTCAAAAACACTTGCAGCAGTTCGATGACTTGTTGATTGGAAGTCTCAATCATAATAAATGATCGAAGCCCTTTGAACTGTTTAATAATTTTTGAGGGCCTAGATATATATGGGAGGCTGTACAAAATGACGTCAAGCGCCTCTTGCACATCAATTACATTGGGGAAGTGTGGCAATATTATAGACACCCGACTGGCAAGCTTGAAATATGAAGTGGGGGGTTTTTCACAATGTTTTCCAATGAAAAACACTCAAAATTGTTTCTCGCCAAGTTGCTTTACCATTCTGGGGGGAATGGTGAATTTATTGGGGTTCTAAACAAGAGTTGTGTACGAACTTATTAATGTAACTACTGAATCGCTTCGTATTTCTTAACCGGTACTTCTCCCTGGGAAGGTCATTCAAAAACCAAGACCTCAAATCTCGTCACCCTATCCAAGTTCCACAAAACGGATACTTCTGGTTCTATTACATTAATAAACAACCAGGTAATTTTTGAAATCTAGGAAAATGTTATAAATTCCTAATGAACGTGCGTTTTTGCTTGCGTTTGTATATATATACACAAGATATAACTCAAAATAAAATAAAAAAGTACCATCTCCTTTGTCATTCAGCCGTAATATTATGGCTGTCTTCAAAGAATATTTAAGAAAAGTTCTTATTTCTTACAGAACAGTGAATATCTACGTCCGTGCTAAGACGATTGCCATCTCATATTCATGAATACCTACTGCTTCGCCTGACTTGAAACATTAAGTCAATATTTAGTTTATCTGTGAAATAGGAAATAGTCATTTTGATGTTAAATAGTTATTTATTATACAAGTGACGAAAGTAGATCATTTTACAACTCGAGTGAAACGTTTACCCACACGAGCGAAGCGAGTGTGGTAATTTCACGAGAGTTGTAAATTCTACTTTCGTCACGAGTGTAATATTAAATTTTTTCTGTAATCATGTAATACATGATCAGATCTAACCAGAATATGAACAAAATTAGGATGTTGTGAAAATTATTGAGAGGTTGTTGGTAGGTTATAAGCATGGTGGTGAAAGGTTATAAGCATAGTTATAAAACAACTAGTGATGATTGTGAAGTAGTGCAGTTATAAACAAGTGCAGGTTATAAACAAGGAAGGTAATTATTATTATATTTAAATTTTAAAATATATTGATTATTTCCACCAATAATTCATTCACATTTTGTTAAAATAAATTCTTACAATGTTAAGAAACATTTAAAAGCATTTAATTTCCAACTTCAAATTATTTTTTAATTTATACTTATTACTAATTAAGAAGGCAATTCACTTTCTTCACTTGCATCTTTGTGCATCTAGATCTGCATTAGGTAGGTAATGTATTTGCGTTCATTTAAATTATCTGAATCTTGAAAAGAATGAATAAATAAATAAAATAAAAAAATAACTCAGAAGATGATCTCCTGGGGAATTTTTACTCATTTTTTATTCGGCCACCCATTGTCCATGTTTTGTCTGAATCTAAATACAATTTAGATTCAGATATTATAATTTTGCTGACTCATGTTTTGTTAGATACAAAAGTATGTTTTTTTTTAAGAAATATTGTTATACTCAATATAAAAACTGATTTATGTTATATAATTACGTCGTTGTTAATAAATTTGTCCGTATAAATGTAAAAATTACCGGGCCAAAGACATTATTATTCCTTAGAAGTAGATATGTAAAATGAAAGAAATATTACCATTGTCACTCCATAATAACGGATATATTTCTGCTTTAAAAACAGCTTTGCTGAGTGTCCCTTTCTTACAAATCATTCAGAAAAATCGCCACGTTCCATTCATCTCCATTTATATGGAAATAAAATGCTAAATGTAAATGGTGACGTTAGCTTGTTATTTATATCGATTACAGAACCAGCAAATACAGCAATTTCTATCTCTTAGGCTGTGTAAAATACAATATGGCTACTGAGTGAAAGGCGACTACAGGAGCGATAAGAAGACAGGTTGGCGTCCTGCCAAAACTAATGTTCCAGTTGACATTTCGCTTTGATCTTCCAGACACACTGGCTTCATTTTCCTCTCCCCTCCATCGCTGACACTCAGGCTAGCCAGGGCTCCAAAGTAGCTGGTGATAACTCAAACTGATTAATAGCTCTTGGACAACTCAAGTCACCGTTCAAGCTGCTCGAGAATAGTACTTGCTGGTGGCAACTGAATGAGTTTTTAACGAATATTTAAAAATAATAGGAAACAAATACTCAAATACTTCAGCTCTATATCATTTTGAGGATGAAACAACCAATTGTGGTTGTTCAAGAAAATAAATTACTCAATAATCCTTCACAATTTTTAAAACGTAGTATGTGGATGCCAAAAACCAGCTACATTTGAATTTGAATCTCTCTCTCTCTCTCTCTCTCTCTCTATATATATATATATATATCTTACACAATTTCCCTTCTGATTAACATATCAATTTCTTTCTGATTCTTCAGGGTTGAACACTTTACTCAAAATGCTTCTATTCAAAACACCTTTTCTTTTATTAGCCTATACTACCATTTTCTAATCAGGTGAGCCTAATGATTCCATCCAAATAAATTCCTTTTAATCGGAGGGAGTCTCGCACTCTAGCAGTTTTAGAGTTATGGTTTTAAGCCCGAAATTCGACCATGAGGAAAGTCGGGAGGAGGTCGTGATGGGAACTAAACCACAAAACTCATAATATCTCGTTTAATGCTAAAAATGCGCAGGACTTAATCGAGTTGAAATCGAATTTTAGTTCTATGCATTTTACAAATATGACATTTGCATAGGAAATTTTGCGTAAAGGGATTGAAACACTCACATGTATTAATAATAAACCTATTATTACCAGGAACCACCAGAATGTAAGGCTCAGGCTTGGGGGGGGGGAGGAAAGTATGAATTTTAGGTATGCCCAGAATTATAAAATGTAAGAAATGGCCATCTAATTATCTATCCATTGTCCTACATTGTCAAATAAAAACTTTTGGTGTCGTGGTTCGAGTCGGGTTAAAATAGAAAAAGATAAGTCCTGTACAACTACCCGAAATCGCCATGGTACATTTTGGAAATAACCTTTTATTCAGAACTAATATGTAAATAATTATAATTAAATTATATTGTGCTTCTGAACGCTATCAATCCTAATTCCGTATGGATCTTCGTTTCCTATCCAGGATGTGGTAGTTTTTCGTTTGCCTTAAAATAGTCCAGCTTATCTTGGTCTTTTTTTTATGTCGGTGGAGCCTGTCCTTTGCCGTAAAGTTCCTTCCCATGTTACTACTTTCCAAGGCCGGGGATTTTGAAATGCGGAGGAGTATACCTAGAACCTGACTTACTTTCTGACATTCAACTCACCATCACAGTTCGGCCATAACAATTCTTTGTTCTTCCGCCTTTAATGTAAATTCTACACTTTACCTCTCTGTAGTGGTTTATATGTTTGAATCATTCTTTGAAACAAGTGACATAACTTATGGTAACCTGAAGATAGCCCGCTCAGTTTCACCATGATAGCCAAAAAAGTCCGACACGCAGACGACGCGTTAACAATTCAGATATCCCACGTACGTCACATTATTGCATTTATCGCAAAAAGTAAATGTTCATTGAAAATATTTGGTATTTAGGCTTCAAATGAAGTGCTTCATAATATAATAGATTATTGTTAATATGACATTAATAGGAGCTAGAGTGGGGGTTTACTGAAACATGCGTATATGTCCATTTATAATCAACATAATGAAAAAACGTACATAAAAACATTTATAGAACATTCCTTTTGTAAGACTGGCTCTCAACGTTTTTTTTTTATAGGACGCTTAATAGCGGAGATATTACGAGTTTTTGAAATTCACCCGTCTTTAAGAACCTCCCCCCTCCTGCTGGTCGGATTTCAGCCATTGAGGAACTTGATTTTTAGTTTTACATAAAACATTTAAATATCGTGTTTGGTAACTCCTGACTCATTTTCAACCTGGGTCGGATTGATGGGCATTTGAGGAAAGGATTCAAAAATCTCGTCATGAGTAAGACCTCAACAGCTGATTTCCATAAGGGGAATCTGCTAAAAGTAGGGGTCAATTAAACCAAAAAAAAGAACTATATCACAAACGTTTAATATATGTATATCTCTATTTTTCATTATTGTCGTAGACAAATTGATTCTATATAGGGCATGCTGGCAGCTGTTGCTTACAAGTACTAGAATATTGTCAACAGTAAATCTGCCTTAATGAACAGTTAGGAATGAATAGAATAAAATGTTGAAGGGTATGCGGTGCTCACTTTAAAAAAAAATTAAAGTTGCAGATATTTGCATTGCAAAGTGCAATAACGGCGGATACTAATTGAAGTTATCTCCTCGTTCATTGCTTTTGCACTGAGTGCATTTTGAACCAATCTAATCTTCATCACGTTCCCTGTCCATTATTTACGGTCCACTACAATCCAAATGTTTAACATTGACCAATCGTAAATTAACTAGGCAACAATTCAACCAATGTTTAATTAAATTTGCGAATAGTATGTTTGTGTTCTTAATGCTTGACGAAATTGTACATTGTTTGTGATCAGAAAGCTTGTTGAAATTTAATTTGAAGTGCCTTTAGGACTGAAGTATTTTTTGAAACCACAGGGCCACCAAATAAGAAAAATCTTCGGCTTGCGCTATTAGATCACAATTGTATTGTCGACAGAACATACAGAATCAGATTGAGAGTTTGAACGACGAATGTGAAGATTAGATATGAAGAAAAGAAGGAATCCTTCTATGCCTGCTTGAAATACAGAAGTACGGCACCAATAGTGCTGGGTGATTTCAATTCTCATAAAGGCAAGGAAGTAGTGATCTACTATTGGACAGCACAACAAAAATGTGCCTACTTAATGATAACGGGTATCGAACAGTAGATTTAGCGTGGATATGGGTATGCAGGACAAGACCATAAGGTAACACGAAGAAACAAGGATAATTCCAGGAAACTAGTTTGAGACACAAGTAGGACATGCATTAATCAGCCTCAAGTACTCATTTCAAAGTAAGAAACTACAGAGGTGTTTACAATAGTTCAAATCATTTCCTGGCGCATGCTAAGTACAACTCTGTGGAAGAGAACGCTGAAGGAAAATCATAATCCAGAGATGGTGGCGGTAAAAGTGCGTGAGGGTTCCTCATAGATCTTTAAGGTTGCATCGTGCTGTCGAAAATGCTAAGCCCAATACCATCTGTTCTATCAATAGGTAGGCTCTGGTCGGCGGTGGCTTAATAACGTAAAGGAATATTTGCAAATGGTCATCCGTAATTGGAGAAACCTAGCTGGAAGCAGTGAGAAACATTCAATTATTATTATTTATTATTTAGAGCTCCGCAACTGTGGCGACTTGGCTCTTCTTAAACATGGGGTGAAAACAAAACAATAACAAAAAACAAGTAAACAAAATAACAAAACAAAGTAATAAGAAAATAATATCAAACAAACACAAGAAACACGAACACAACAAAATAACAAGAAACATGTAAACAAAATAACACAAAAGGAACAAGAAACACGAACACAACATAGAACTAAAAACAGGTGTTAAATAAATAAGTGAAAAGAAAAACTTGGTGACTTTGACAAAATTATTCATAAAAACATTAATAATAAATTTCAATAAAAATTTAAACACATCACACACACACACACACACACACACACACACACACACACTCACACACACACACACACGCACGCACGCACGCACTCACAGACGTTAAAAAATTTTTAAAATATGGAATAAAATATTCTCAAACTGTCCAATTGTTTTTAAATATGTCAGAAATCGTGGAAAATATGTGGCTACCCTCAGTCAGTAGTTCGTTCAAGTCGTGTGGAATGTTTAAGTAAGTTCGTAATCTGCAGTCTGTTAGTAAGTGGTTTATAGTTAGTCCAGTGTTGCAATGACTTCAAGTAGGCTTGTCTTTTCTGTTCATTATGTAAGAATGTGTCAGGTATGTATGTCCAATACGTAGTCTTGTGAGGACGACTTGGTCTCTTCTTGAATATACGTTCTGTTTCTTTGTCCATCCAGTAACATTGCGTTATTATTTCCAATAGTTTGTTGTCCGTACGTAACCAGTGTTTTTGCCCGTCTTGGAGTATTTTTGTTTGTGCAATCTTGTTGAGGTCTGTTGGTGTTAGTGTAGATATGTCAGTAGTAGTCATTTGTGTTGTTAGTTTTTCATGTTTGTCGATATCAGTCATTTGTTTAATGTCCTTGTGTCCGGGTAACCACAACATTTTAAAATTGCAAGTGTTTAGTGCGTTTATTAGTTCTAGTATTTTTGTAATTAGTGGGTGATTAGAGTAGATGTTTCTCATGGAAAGTAAAGAACTTTAAGAGTCTGTGCATATAATTACTTGGTGTGATCTGTTTTCTAATTTTGAAAGTGCTAGTATAATGGCCTGTAGTTCTGCAGTATAAGTACTTGATTCGTCATGTAATTTAACTTTGTAAGTTTTGTTTTGGATAGTGGCGGCTGAGCCCGTCCCGTGTTCTGTCTTAGATCCGTCTGTGAAAATGAATAGAGTGTTAGGGTTTTGTGAAGTTACAGCCTTGAAAGATGTCTGATAAAATTTTGAAGAAAGAGGGTTTGATTTTTGATATTGTGTTAGCATTAAATCAATCTGATAGTTCTTTTACTCTCCAAGGGGGGAGTGTTATGGTACATTGGTGTTTGATAAAATTGATGAATGTTGTTATTTTGAAGGAGGCGGATTAAAAGCGGTTTCTGTTTGGGACAGGTTTGAGAATATTTATTTAAAAACATGTTATTTAAAAATGTATTCACACATTGTTTGTCTAATGCGTTTGACTGGGATAAAAATTTAAACTCAGCATTTGCCTTCTATACTCCAGGGGAGGTTCCTCAGTTTCAACACATAAGCTGTCAGTGGGACTTGATCTGAAAGCCCCTGTAGCGATTCTAAGTCCTGTGTAGTGAATGATGTCAAGAAGTTTTAGTGTACTGCAGCTGGCAGAAGAATAAGCAATACAACTGTAATCCAGCAATGACCAGATATAGGCACGATAGAATGTAAGCATTAAAAATCTGTCAGCTCCCCACTGCGTATTGCTAAGTGTCCTCAGCAAGTTCAAGGATTTCTTGCATTTGTTAAGGAGACTTTTTAAATGGGGTAACCATGTTAATTTTTTGTCTAGTGTGAGTCCTAAAAATTGTAAAGTGTTTGTGTCTTTTATGGTAGTGTTATGAATATGTAAATGTGGTGGAGTGATTGTTCTTTTTTTGGTGAAGATAATGCATTCGTTTTCTCCTCTGAAAATTTAAAACCTGTATTTAAAGAACACTGATCTAACGAATTAATAGTTGATTGTATGTGATGTTTTGCATTATCAATGTTGGAGAATGTGTGGTAAATTATCAAATTTACATTCAATAGGTGGCGAAAGAGGCCCAAGCCACACCAGGACTGTAGCGCCATGCTATATTTAAATACTTAGTTTATGTTTGTTGTGTTAATAGGATAAAGAAGTGAAGTGGTACAATTTAAAGACGGCTTCGAACAGGCCTTACAATCACTAGGTCTAAAGTGCTTTTGTGATCAATTTCCATTATATACAGGACTTAGAACTTAAGCAACTCTCGTATTAACTTATCTTCCTCTAATGAGTTAAAAACGAGAGACATTCACTCATAAAGGCGATTAGAGTGCCAATGTCGGAAAACTCTTCTAGATTATTTATTACATAAGTCCAGCGTGTTACTGCAGAGCTAAGTCCTTCTTTTAGCAGATTTCCCTTAAGGAAAATCAGCTATTGAGGTCGCACTCGACGCGATTTTCAAACATTTTCTGCAAATGATCGTCGATCCTACCCAGAAGATGACGAAAATGAGGTCCGTTCAAAATTATATATTTATTTGTCTGTTACCCCTCTAGCGGTCGCAATTTTCGATTGATCGTTACCAAACTCGATATTTAAACGTTCACGTCTGAAATCGGACCTGTGGAAGGGGGACATTTAGAGGGGTAGGATTTTCGAAAATTCGAAATATCTCCATTACTATTCGTTGGATCAAAAAATTGCTTAGAATCAATCTTATTTCAAATTAATTTTACTATAAATATTGTGTCTTGAATATTAACCTAAATATTTGCATTTTCATTAAGTGTGTGCGGATAACGGACGAGATGAGATAGGCTAACTTCGGTTCTAGTCGTGAGTTTCCGGCAAAACCTAGTTCGGCTGTTTCCGTAACTGTTCGGCTCTCGTGAAATTTTTGTATTGTAAAACTTCACGTGGGAAATCTGCTTAGTTTACGCTGCCCCTGCGTGACGGACTTTTTTCTTTATTATGGAATATTACTTGACACACTTAGGACGAAAGTAATTAATTATTTTTAAGGTAGAGCTATTGTTGTTATAAAAATATAGAATTTTTGCGTGCGTAATGTATATTGTGTGTAATGTATTTTTGACGGAGAATTCAAAAGAAAAATAAGTGCCCATGGATTAAGGTAATAAAGACAACAGAAGGAATGTCTACAGTCGGGCATATATTAGGTAGTGTGTTTTTAAAAATACCATAATTATTTCCATGACAATAATAAAACAACTTTTCAGGTCTAAAAACTTGGAATGTCAGATATTAATAAGTATTTTAGAGGTGTAGAGAGGAGGAGGTGAGGGGGAGACATAGAAATGCCAAGACTAGGCGAGACGGGAGAGGCAGTCGGGTAGATGAAAGTGAAACGTATAGGGGAATAAGTTAATAGAGGGTCCTGCTATCTGGTGGGGGACTTTTGACTGACAGGAGTCGTTATTATCGCCTCACTCTCTCACCCTGGGTGTTCCCTTCCGAGGAGCTATCGACGAAACAAGCAGAAAACACAACAAACACCGCCGTCATACATATAAACACCTTGAATTAGTCCCTTACCAATTAAGGAACCTTAAGAGCATATCATTATCATTCCCTCAAACTCTAATAGCTAATGAGGTAGGATAAAAATGTAAAGTTCACCTTATTTTGTTAATTGGTATGTTACGCATTAATTTATTTCAATAAGCAATAGGTAGCAAAGGAACCGGCATCTGTAGTACATTATGGGTTAAAACGACAAAGAAATCCACAATCGGTTCTAGGAGGAATATAGCTTGGTCTGCTGCTTCAGACACTAACCATTATAATTTCTAACTACCTTAATTTTATATCAGAAATAAAAATAATATTTCCGATATTAGTGAATGACTATTTACCTTTAATTAAAAATATAATAACTAAAGATGTAATCTGTGACATAAGCTCTTTAAAATTAATGGGTAGAGCAGAAGGAGGGGGGGATTTCTTAATAACACACATTTTTGTTCCTACATTCCGACCATATGGTTATTTTTCATCTCACTGTCAAATCTGTTCTACGTAGTATTCATTGAATTTCCTACGTATTTTTATATCTTTTTTTTCTGGTATCTCTTTCTTGACTGATACTTTTACTGAAAATTGTTCTGTATGATCCGGGCACTAGAGTGTTTGAAGGACCTGTCCCCATGACATGGTCTTGAACCATTCTGGTCTTAGAATCGGCTAGATGCCTTCCGAATGACGCTCATCGTAGCCCGTCTGTACCAAACTGCATCTATTGCATCAAAATGCATTAAACTCGGTGGACTGTCTGTAGCCTGCCATTCTTGTCAGACCTCTTCTAATTCAGACGATCCTCTACCCTATTTTTAATTATGCAGTCAAATGCTGATGTTTAGATTTGTTATATGTTTCTTGCCATAACGGAAAATTGGTACAAAGGTTATACTACAATAAATTTATAAGTATTGTATATTATTAAAGTTAATGAGTAAAATTACATTCTATTCATCTACTTCTATGAAATGTCTGGGTAAAAGATCTTTAGGCACAAATTGTAACAAGGACGCTAAACTGATATCTCAATACTCTGACTTTTCCTCTATTCAAGGTGATATAACGAAAGTATTTTTTCAGAACAAGGTGTTCAAGAAAGAAGACTGGAAAGATCAACACAGATTTGAATATAAACATTAAAATTAATATATATATATATATATATATATATATATATATATATATATATATAAAGAAAAATTAGGAGTTTATCATTTTTTGATTTAAGATGTTCGCTAATTTATTCAATGTGTTTCATTAGGCATTTTATTTTATTTTTCTTCATTATGATTTAAAGTATTTTTATTCTTTCTGCATCCCCCCCTCACTTTACGTTTTCGTTCTCTCACTGAGTCTCAAGCGAGGAATTCAAGGCCCGTAGTGAATTTTGTCTATTTAGCTCATTTCCTTCATCTGTCATGTTGCAGAGTAGAAGAGGTTTTGTGGGATATTAATGGCGACACCAATCTTTTTTCCACCTTGAGTTTTTCAGAGAATCCATGACTGTTTCTTTCTGTTCTGTTTTTTTTTTCTTTTTTTCACACTCATAGTTATCATAAAGACATTCAGCCTTAGTATTCCATTTGTGAGCGCAGTGCTAGGAGTTCCCCTGAGGACTTTTGAAGATATCTTGAAATTGGCTGTCTATACGGGGAGTTTCGTGCTGCGGTTGGATTTAAGGGACAATTTCACAGCCCATATTTTTGGACAGTGGAATCCTCTTTCTCTGGCCCTTCATAGCATGTTAATGCAATATTTGATCGTGCAGCGGAGCACCCATGCAGAATCCACCTGTAGTCATTGCTTTGAGTCAATTCAGCCTATCTGACCTCATTTTTGGAGGTTCTTTGGAACAAGGTCTCAGCATTGGGTTGATCAGTTGAAGTGGTGCGTCGGTGCTGTTACATGGAGTTCAATTAAGAGCAGTATGCCAATCTGGTGCACAAGTCGTAGGGCAGGACCCGGGGCTGAAAACAACTCTAAAAACTTGTAACTCGACCGACGCCAATTCAATCTGACTGGATTATAATGCAGTATAATCGGGATAAAACTGCATTGAAACAAAGCAAAATATTGGGTTTGAGTACTTCGCTGTTACACGTTGTTGCAAGGAAACCCCACCTCTGGTAACCCAATTGACTTTAAAGGTTTATTTATATAAGCCACTACATGTGATATTACTCATTAAAGTTTCAATATTAGAGTTGTTATACAAGTATTTAAGGGGTCTATACGAACATATCTACGTTGAATTAAGAGGGGAAAAATTGAAGAGTATCATGGAGTATTATAAAAATACTTCATTATTAACTGAGGTCTAGCTATCTCAAAATAAATTGGAATACGCCCACGACGGCTACTGTTGGAAGTTTAACTGACTGCTAATTACAGATATTAATTTATATTGCATAGCCCTTAAAAAGAATGCAATCTCTTAATTATCAGCCTCACAAAATAACAACTGCTGGCAATTTATTTTAGAAAATTAATTGTGCATATCCATTCTTATAGAAAGCTTCTATTTCCAGAATGCTTTCAAACGAATTGTTAAAGCCTTCGAAAATGTGAAGGTCATTCATAAATACCTACGGGTCTCATGAAGCTTTTGACGGGCCTGTACTGAAAAATAAATGGTGAAAAAAGAAAGGGAAAAAATTAAACTTGTGAGTTAATTGATGAGGAAGCCAGGTGCTTAGGCGAGTGTTGATCGTGCCTTCTAGAGGAATGGCTCCTTCACACCTCGCCTGCTCTAACACCTTCATCAGTCAACGGGCATAGAGATATTTAAAGAATCGAGGTTAGTAGATTTATTTTAGAATTGATAAGGTTTCAAGCCTTGATACCTTGGGACATTGGAGGTGATCTGATGCACCAGAGCTAGTATTTAAAACGCAAAGTAAAGGGCTTAGAGCTTCATGTGGTGTTGTTTGGTATTCACCTAGAAAGCTAGAAAAAGGTGTTAAACATCTTCCCTCTACTGTGTAGGATCATTGTACAATATATAAGCCGAAAACGTATAGGCATTTTGAAAATAGAGAGACATCAGAAAGACACAATATCGTATTATCATAGTCTTGACTTAAAATCTACACTGAACACTATGAAAGCTACATTCCCATTGTTCGTTAATGGCTGAAATTGGACCAGTGGGAGGGGGGGGGTTTAGAGGGAGATTTCGAAAATTCGAAATATCTCCGTTATTATACGTTGGATCGAAAATTTGCATAGAACCAATCTTATTGCAAATTATATTTACTATAAATATTATTATATACATGTATTCCCTATCTTGAATATTAACCGAGAAATTTTCATTTTTATTAAGTGTAACGGACGAGCTATGGTCGCTTCTAATCGTTCCCGCCGAAAGCAAGTTCGGCCGTTTCCGTAACTGTTCGGCACTTGTATGGAGATTTCTCTATTGTATAAGTTTCCGTGGGAAATCCGCTTAGTGTACGCAGCGTTTCCCCTGCGTGTCGGACTTATAATTCACTAGTCCCGTTCACCCAGTGAATATCCATACGAAGTTGTGTGTGGCAGAGCATCCAGATACATTACCCAATATCAGAAATGTCCATACAAATATTAGTACGCCGATGTTGTTGGAGAGCTCGTGGGGGTTGTTGAAGAGAGGAAGACTTCTTTCAGACTGATGTGAAGTATCTTGGATCCAATGTCTAAATGCTAGGTTCCTAAAAAAAATCATGCTGTCGAAAAAGGGGCGAGGTACTCACTAACACATTTCCATCAGCGTATACGAAGATTTTACCATCAAAAAGCCACCATAAAAAGCAAACCTGGTCTCATCTCAACTCATCTCCAGGAGTGATCGATACGAACGTCTTACTTATATCCCTGTTGACAGACGTTAGCAAAGAGGACCAAAGAGAAGGTTAGTCGGCAAAGATGGAGAAAATAGGGTAAGGCTAAAGACTGTTGGGATTGATACGAAGGTGTTTATGCTGGATAGCGATTGTTTAACACACACACAATTCCGATAAAGAAAACAGCAATCCTTACAATAACATAGAGATTTCAGATACACCATTCCGTTATCAGCAAGAGCCGACACGTCTAGACACCATCCTTCCGATATCTGTATGCTGTTTATGGTGAGCCAACATAAACACCATATTTCCCTCTCCTTGTCTTTATCCGTAGCTTCATATCTCCCGACTAACTAGTTCTTCTGAATTTTGTAAAAAAGTTCTATATTTCCGAAGCTTGTATTCTCCTTTCTGGAAAGACTGCTGTAGTGTGCTGCTGATTTATTAATAGTAAGAGTCGTATACCATTTAAACCATTGCGGAAAGAACTAAAACACATTAAATTTAATTGTTTTGTATAAAACTGGTATTAAATTATATTTCATAACTCCACTTTTTATCGCTAATTAAAACGTATCATTATCAAATTACAGCCCTTTTCTAGATAAGGATTTAGCGTGTTCATCTAACCTCTAGTGCCCACTTAGGAACGATACCCTTACCTCGAGGTTTACCAAGTGCATTCAGACCAACCCCTTAACTCACATGGCTAACCGGTTCATAAATAATAATGAATTGACGAATGGAAAATGTAATTTATGCCAGACAAGAATTCTGGAAAAAGTTTTGATTTTCTTATTGGTTTTGAACGGGATAAGGATTGCTTTGGAATCTGCTCGTGGTTGCATAAAGATGAAGGACTGTTTTGATTGGTAGGAAAAATTAACAATTAACCCAAGAAAAACTATAAAGGAATATCGAGTCGGGGAGCTTAAACAGATTTAAAATTATAAACGCAAACTTTTTACCACGGAAAGTGCTGAACATCAATTTTACAATTTCTCGCTAATAAAACAACATAAACTTACTTACATAAATTTACGAACAAAAACATAATAAAAAAAATACATCGTGTTTTAGCCACAACGCAAAGGGAGAGAGTCTAAGTTAAATGTAGCAAGCATTCCCACTTTGCAAGCATTCTCCTAAAAGTGAATTAGCGAAGTTGCTTGAAACAGATAGCAGAGGTGCCATAGCAAACCAGCGTTATATAAAGGAATGGGGCTGCTGGAACAACTAGCCGACAATTTTAATTTTCAAAAATACACCATAATCAAAGATTACTCAAAACATATGCTTCAAACAATAGAAACAATAAATTTAATGATGGTCTGATAAATTAAATAATATTGCACTTCTATAATCTAATAACGCAATTAATCAATGGAACGGGTTAATATTAGAATTTTAATCCCATATCGATATAACTCAATAGTTACCTTTTATATATTTATTACTATTTTGTTTTATTTTATAATAACCCCTTACTCCTGGTAAATATGTATCACTTTTTTTTTCTTTTCTTTGAAAGTTATTTTGTTTTCTATTTAATTTTTATCTTTAAATTATCTTAATTATTTAGGTTCCTAAGATGTTGTAACAAAATTAATGTTACATATATATACAGGTACATCGCTAAATGGTAGAAAGATTAAAAAAAAAGTATAACTTGAACATAATTACGCTTGTTGTCATAAAGAGAATGAAAATAAAACTTAAAGAGGGGGCTTAGAGTAAGTATTATACTTTCGAAATGTAGCTGTTCTTAAGTTCGTACTGAATATGTCGTAAAATAAACTTTTGTACTAGAACTGCTGTAATCCGTTCACGGTTTCTCATTTCTGGTATTGCAAGTCAAAATAACTTAGTAAGAGTACTGCTTTTAATATGACTCTTTTATCACCATTGTCTATTTTTCGATCCATGAACGAGAATTTCGCCTGATTATTGAAGTAATATATCTAGGAGGGTTGGTCTCCATAATAATTAAAGAACATTAGGTACATAGGAGAAAAGCCAACGTCAGAACCTTTTCCCCGCAAGTCATATATTAACATGAACAAGATAATATCCAACTCAAGAACTGTTTCAGTTTGAAATTCTCATTCGGTTTAAAGGGTTCCATTACTGTAGTTAATACATTCACCAGATTTATCGCATAGAGAGACGCCTATATATAAATTAGCATACAGAAATGCAAAGGAACTCAATTGCATGCCCTTAACTGTACAGTTCTATTTCCTGCAGGCCATCTTGAAAACCTCCGCATCGTTTTCATATTCCTGAGCTTGGGATTAGCTTTTAAAGCCGTATTTAGAACAAAATGACCAGTAACATACAAATCACGGGCTAAATTAAAGGATATCGCGCGTCCAGAAATGTAAATAAGTCTGAATACTCATCGGTGTCAGCCGGCAAAGTGATTTATGCGACATTTTTCGTTTTACAGTTTAGCAATTTGTGGGGTTTGTGGCGAGTCTTCGACAAGATTAACAAGTGTCATTCCAAAGAATGTTTCATCGCTTGAAGCTGAGACATTTGAATATTTTTGATTATATATTGTTCATTTGTCGTATCGTGTGAAATGAAATTTCTTTAATTTAGTTTTTTTTTGGCAAAAAAAAACTTGTTTTACAAGTCCATTTGGAAATATATTTCCCACCTGGCAAACGGCCACCCACAATTTTATTCATTTTGATTTTAAAAATAAGAAAACTTTTTCCAGCACTATTTTTTGCAACAGAGTTTTAATTTACCTGTATAATACATCCATACTACCCGCATCCGGAAATGACTATTTTATTTTTTTATATTTTTTTTCGAAAAACTATAAAAAGAGTTACTTAAAAACTAAACCTTAGGAATAACAATCGGAATCTTGGTCTTACATGTTGACAATGTATGGACACTGTGGTAGCATCAGTCGTTGTGTTGGTTCCCAAGAACAAAGCAAATGCCTTAAAATGAGTATCGTGAGCAGAAGATATAGTAATGAAAAACCAAACTGTTAATGAAGATATCAAATTGTTTCAACAGGGGCTGCGTACACTAAGCAGATTTCCCATTAGCAGGAATGACACACAGAAGACATCAATCTCAGAGGGCATCATCCCTAAATTCTAGTCACTATTTGAATGTATGTGAGAATTGAAACTAATCTGAAGTGGGGTGTAACAATATTATAGCTACTTCAAGCCGACCTAAATCTACTAAGTTTTAGAGAAAATGTTGGCGAGGAGGGGGGGGGGGGTAGCTAAGAGGTAGTTGCAATGACGCTAAAGGGGCATTTATGACTGAATTTCTATTACATTACATATCCTATGAAAATCACATAGGAGAGCAAATATGGTGAATATATTTATTTCAGTATCATTGTTAAGAGTTCAGAATTTGTCTATTATAATATCTAAAATCGAAAGCAGATAGAAACCCTTCTACATGATTACTTCTGCATTTAGTGAAGTACTAGATAGCAGTAGACAGCTAAAACTACTAGTTAGTTGGCTTTGTGTCAGCAAGTTACCTTAGGTACTAAGGACGTCCTCTCGCAGATTCCTGCCAAAGCTGTGATGTATGTATTGTCCGCTGTTTCCTTATACGTGTCATTTTACCAGCCTGCCTTGTCCCGATTTTACAAAATCACGTCCGTAATTTTTGTTAGATAGTCCGAAAAAAAAAAAAAAAAAAAAAAAAAAAACACCTCTATGCTTTAACTGATCAACTTCTGTCAAAGTTACCGATCGCATGAAAAGTGCTTAATCTTCTTTGGCGAAACTCAACCTTGGTTGCCTTACCTCTCTGGAAAAAGGTATTTATCGTAAAATGATAAAAATGCACGTTTTAGCAGATATCACATGTGGGAAATAACCTATTCAGGTCGTACTCATGATGCGATTTTCATCGCAATATATATATATATATATATATATATATATATATATATATATATATATATATATATATATACTTGTCTGATACCACTCTAGAGGCCGCAAATGTTTGATCGTTACTAAACTCGATATATAAGCGTTTCATGCAAAACTAATTGTCAAGTTCGTTAATGGCTGAAATCGAACAGGTGGGGGTAGTTTTGAGGGGGAGTTTCGACAATTACAAATATCTTCACTATAATACGTTGGATCAAAAAAATGTATAGAACCAATCTTCTTGCTAATTAAATGCACTATTGTTATATACATTTATTCTCTATCTTCAATACTAACAGTGATAGCTGATTTTTAGCCTTGGTAGTCTTTGGCTTTTATCTCCCTCTCTCCTACTTGTGTCAAAATTGCAATACGCTGTTATAACATGAGTCACTTTATTCTAAGCTTAAATAGCAAATATTGATTTCAAGAGACCTTTAATATGCGAGATACATGCAAATTCGTTGTGTGATGACGTCATCAATCACGATTTTACGCTCTTGTTTCGAACATGCTTATTTGATCTATACCATAGTCGACATTTAACCATTTCAGTGACCACTGAAGATCATATTTCTTATAGGCATAAATTGGAGATGGAATAGTGGGGTTATAGACTGGGAGGGAATCAGAATTAAAACTAATTTCATTATTATGAGTGGGGTCATTATATTTTTTAGACCTAATCTTCTTAAACTAATTAAGATCTACAAATATTGTTCTATGCATTTTTTCTTAATTCAATTATTAAGCGAGTTTTTCGTGCTTTCTTGTTTTCAGCTTTCAGTAACCCCCTCCCTCCACAGCCTTTTACCCTTCGGCTGTTTTACATAGAAATAGGGAATATGTTGTGAGATGCGATCATACGTGTGTTATACCAGCACGTGGGAAATCTGCTTATTTTATGCTTTCCCTGCGTGACAGACTTTTATTTGGAGTTGCTAATGCAAATAGTCTTTATGGTCCCTTCTAATAGCAATGACTGTTTCTTGCGACAGTTACGAATGAGAGGACTGGAATAAAAAGGTTGAACAACCCCAAGAGTGTTAAATTTATGTGGATTAAACTCGCTATTTTAGCATATTAAGGAAATTGTACGGCATAAAAATACCGTATTAGTAAGATGACCAGATAGAAGTTTACGGGAGTGGTGGTTATGAGGGACGTTACAAATGAAAATATTAAATTTCTATATTCCTAAGCATGGCATGAAAAAAATGATAAGAATATAGATAATTATTGTCTTATAATGGCATAGAAACACTCTCCCACACGAATATGAAGGAATAGTTTTTGCCACCCAAGGGCATATTAAAGAAAAGTTATTATTAAATGCTGATTAGAAATTCCTAAGAGTGCTCTTGCTTTAAATTCTTGAGCTCATGAAATATCTTCAAGTCTAAAGGCATCATTTGAATTCACTGTGTTATGCGTGCAGCAGTAAATGTTTATTTCAAAACGTAAGCTGGTACTAAACTGTAAACTTGAATTATAGCTTAAATTTTCTAAATTATGTAGAATCATAAAATGTTTTAACATTAGTTAGTCAGTCACAATTTGCATTCTTACGAAAGTATATTACTGAGCGTCTTTCATAATAAAGAGGGATATTTATACCGCTAGAAGAGGTTCATGTTATTCGAACATAAAGTTTTCAGAGATCGGTTTTCAGTGCGGTTAATGATATAGGAAATGGTACAAATAAATAAACAAGTCCTAAAGTTTAGTACATGCCGGTATTAAATATATTGTCTTGTTTTCGAATTTTGTTGTATAGATTGAAGGCTGTCGATAACGCGTCCGCCGAGCTCCCGTATTCCGGAGGGTTACGTAAAATGTGAACGCTCAAACGCAGCCGTTCCGCTTTTTTAAGAATATTTAAGCGAGGCGGACGTCTCTCGGAGATGTCGTTTGGTTACGTAATGTCGTCCAGGGCTAGATTCCGTTGGAATCTACAAGGCGAAGGGAATCTTCTCGTCAGACTGTATCAGCCTCAAACAGGTTGTTGTGTCTGCTTGGCTCATACGCAAAGCTGTCTTCTCCCTGCCTTGGCCTTCTAGATTAACAGCTGACGGGACATCTTCAGCCAATGCCTCCAACATTAATACAGATCCTAATCACTGAAGAAATTAGATCTAGACAGTTATTTAACTTTAATTAACAATGAGAAAGGATAATAATAATTGTGGAATGACATAAAATATTACATTCAATAAAGCTGAACCATAATTTCACCATTAATTTAACGAAAGAATTAAATGCTAACATAAAATGTTCGTTTGTTGCTGGGATACCATAAAATCACACAAAGAGATCTGTCAGATTTTTCCACATTATTTCTTAATTATAACTGTTAAGCAGCTTTCAGCAACTGATGGTAGGCAAAATCTAAACTAACAGAATCACCATACAAAAAATTATATACATTTTATCTTCTAAGATGATTTTATTTATTATTCTTACAATAATCGCATTTCGCAAGTGGGGCGATTTAGCGACGAATCAGTTAAGCTCCTATAATAATATTTACGTAAGTATGCTCATTTCTGTAAATATTTTCCCGTATTGCCCTACATTATAATTTTTTGAAAATGTTATTATGTTTCAAGTAGTGTAATACGCCGCCTACATACTGGCTACGGTCATGTAGTAATTCAGTCAAAGTGTATGGTAGGTCTATGCGAGTCCTTAGATAGTAGTAATTATATCTTTTATAGTAAGTCTACAGTTAGAGTGTTGGCAGTAGGGTTCCTCTTCTCCAGTAAGTAAGTGTGAGTCAGTCGTGAATGGCCAATTCTTAACCTCGTTAAAACTACTTCTTCTCTTCTAATTAGCCTTTTTGAGGAAGGCCATTCACCAAGTTTATGTTTCAGTTCTCGAAGTTTGTTATCAGTTGTGACAAACCAAGATTTCTGCCATGAATTGAATATCAAATGTTTTGCTTGGGCTTGAATATTTTGATGTGTTCAGAATGTGTTGTCGTGAGTTCTTTTTTGAGTAGCTGACTTGGCGAGTTCGTCTACTTGTGTGTCTACTTTGACTAGTGTCTGTATGTCCGGGTAACCAATACTTCGATATTATTTTGTTTAATGTCTGGATTTTGTGTAATACGTACGAGATGAGTGGATGTGAACTATATATGTTTTTTAATGAATGTAATGAGCTAAGAGAGTCAGTGTAAATTAAGATGAGAGATGATTTATCGCTTGATACCATGAGAAACACGATCTGAGTTGCCAACAGTTCTTAAAATATGCGCATTTAAGGACCCAAAAGTCCGTCACACAAGCAAGGAAGTACGAATAACTAGACTAGTATTTGAGTTACGAAAAAGTGAGTAGAATATAAATAGTTCAAAAAAGATTGGTTCTAAAACATTTTACAACCCTACACATAATAACGGATATATTTTGAATTTTCGAATCCCTCACCTCTAAACCAGGTCTGATTTTAGCCACTAAAAAATATGAGCATTATTGGTAACAGGAAAGGGTAATATATCCAGTTTGGTAACATTTTCTAGGTAGAATATAAAATCTTAATTGATGACGTCATCACACAACGAATTTGCATAAGAAAAGACTCTTGTAAACAATATTTGATATATACGGTTGTTATTCATGATATAACAATTTATTGTTGATATGACATGAGTAAGAGTGGCGTCTTACCTAAGGATACCAACTAAAAAAAATTGAAATATCTCGTTTAATATTCATCATTCATAGGGAATATATCTATATATATATATATATATATATATATGGATTGGGGGGACCCTCCGGTCGGATTTGATTGCAGGTGGCTCATTGAGTTTTTCGCATCATCTGCAGGTTCATTGATCTAGTCACGGGTCACAATCACTTCATTCAATCCTAATTTCGCGAGGTCGTGAACCGAAAATGGGTCACAAAATCTAGACAAACAACTTCTCCATAACTGGACTAAAATACACTAACAGAGTGGTTCGATTTAGGGAAATAAATTTACGTTTATTTCATCAATTCGATTAATTTCTAAACCTTAGCGGGTTATGGGACATTAAGTGGTAATTAAGTATAATTAAAACAAATAATTCACTCAATTGATAATAATAACGCAAAGGATGGATTTTTGTATTTTTCTATAAACTTTGATAGCTTTGTACCCGCTGTACAAACAAGTATTGTAAACTGATAGGTATAAATAAATATACTAAAGGTAATTGTAACGTGAATATTCTCACAGAGACGCTAAACTTTAGTGAATTTCCAGTCAGCTGTTGAGTTGTACTCATTACATGATTTTGGAAAAATTTCAAACGAATGTCCATTGACCCTACCTAAGAGATGACGAAAAAGAGGTCCGTACATCTGTCTATCTTTCTCTGCCTTCTCCCTCTGTCTGCCTGTCACTCTCTCTCTCTCTCTCTCTCTCTCTCTCTCTATATATATATATATATATATATATATATATATATATATATATATATATATATATAGAGAGAGAGAGAGAGAGAGAGAGAGAGAGAGAGAGAAAAGTCCGTAACGTCCTACCCCTCCCCCCGTTCATCAACTAACTAATAGAAATTTTAGTGAGTATGGTATAAATCAAATAAACGTTTTCGAGTTCAGAAAGTAAAATCTTAAATGATGACGTTATTTCAATATGTATTTGCATGTGCATCACACAGTAAAGATACAATGGAAACAATATTTGACTATATAGCCAATATGTCACGAAAATCTAATTCTAAGCTCAAATTCGAAATATTTTTTTACTTTGCAAATATGTTCGGTTTGAAGTCATGAATAAATATATTCTCTGAAGGTCTCCAGAACGTAATTTGTATTAAAGGACCGGTGTCAAACTCAAAGTGTGTGCGATCCATATAAAACTAAAGATAAAATTTGGTAATATCCGTAATCGGACCAGAAGATAGAGGTGGTGGTTTAGAGGAGGGTAAAACTAAAAATTCGATATATCTCCGACGTTTTGAGCCGAAATTAAAAAATATTATGTAATAAATCACCTAATCTTTTAATTGTCTTCAAATGTTTTTCTTTGCATTTATTCACAAATTCAAATATATTGCGAGTTATTTGTGTTTTTCAGACTTACTCAAAGGATATTCACTTAAAACTATTGGGCCACTAAGTATCTCATACCCAACCTAAATTCAAGACGTGTATAATTAGACTGTTAGTATTGGAGTAACAGATAATAAAATTTGACATGGTCAACCAGTAATTGGGAAATCTGCTTAGTTTATGCAGCATCTGCGTGGGTGACTTTTTAAAATACAACTATCTCGTGTATTCATTCTTGAGCTTCAACATAACTTCGACCTTTAACATAAGTTAGACAAAGAAAGAAAAATGTTTCAGATATTTTCAATTGTTATAACTTAAATATTCTTTTTTAATAAAGAAAAAATTATTCGGATCTACTGAAATTTAAACCCTGGAGTCCTGGCTAAGCCAACACTACCCTCGAGATTTCAAGAATGCAAATTTTCACCGTTTTGAAGTCAGAACTGCCTAAACTCGGAATACTGGGTAAGTCTAATTATATAAATCATACGTGGGCAATCCCCCGGCCTACGGTAAGGTTTGATCCGACCCGCGAGAAATTTTGAAAACCCAATTAAACAAAAATATTACACTACTTACTCCAAATGAGGAAGATGAGAAGAAATTTGTGTCATTGGCAGTACTTATAAATGCGAACAGTTCATTTCATTGATGATAATTAATAAATCAAAACATCGTACAAGGATGACTGACGATAATTTGGAAAATTCGTTTCGTCTTTGTATCAGTGGAATTAGTGGAAACATCGATGGATTAGTTTCCCAAATTCAAGCTCAAGTGTCTTTCGTTGTTTGTAATAATTCCAAATTTTACGATTTAATTATAATGTTTAGCTTTTTTTTTTCATTTAATTTTGTTATTTTAATAAGTTGTATTATAATTACATTGTCGTTATAATATCCTGTCTGATATCTATAGTTAAACATTATGAACACTACTTTAAAATGCACTGCTTTTAAAAGCGGCCCGCGAACGTATTTGTACATAAAGTTTGGCCCGCAACATGTCAAAGGTTGTCCATGCCTGGTCTAAATGAACGTAGCTTAAATTATCTTAGGAAAGGCAAAAGTTTAATATTTATTGAAATGAACAGAATATATAAATTATTTTTAAATACAAGTATTTGTTCGTTTCACTCACTATATGAAGAAATATTCATGAATTTGAATGGAAGGAACTCTGGAGGATATGGAAGGGGAGAGAAAAATTCCAAAACTTCCCTAAAGCAATTTTTCAAAGCATAGCCACAAAGCTCATTCCTGTCCCATGGCCATTCATTGGCTGGGGAAGGAAACTGTTAAAAACGTGTCAACATGAAAACATTTCAGTCTCTGGAGAAAGCCTTTCCGTGACCAATTGACCGGAATCGCAAAAAGGCCACCAAACAAAGGCACTTCCCGAAAGATTTTGATTTGGGCTCGACCCCTGAGGAGACCCAACAACACTGGAGTAGGTAGCAGAGCAATACCTTTCCGAGAAGATGGTGCGTGAGAACCTAGGGCTCTGGAACCACTCACTGTGTTTAGGCTTTGCCCATAGCAACATAAACACTTGTCGGCCTCTTTGCACTGAGGGCGATGCTCTTCAAGTACCTCTGGGAACTGTGGCAATAGAGTCTCCGCTATGCATCTAATGTTCGGGCCATATAAACACCACCAGCTAGCCACCCAACATCTTCACACTAACTGGGACTACGCCAAGGCGATTTTAGTTCTATAAAACCCTGCTCATAAGACACTTATACTGCTCATTTCATTCATATACACTCATATTAATGAAAATCCGTCACGCAGGGGCTACTTAAACTAAGCAGATTTCCCTCGTGAAGATAATAGATAAACCTACATACCGCTAACACAACACCGCCGTGAATATTAAGTGAATAAATACAAAAGGTAATAGGAAATCTTTCCCCTGCCGACGGGAAGCGTCTCAAACGTAAACAAACAGATCTGCCAACGGCTCAACGGAAAGAAAAACAATAACTGAAACATGTCAGAATATAACATATTCATTTTACTGAAAACTATTTACTATAAATAGTACTGTAACTTGTAATGAATCAGAATAGTTTTTATCTCAATCGATCAAATTTTAGTAGTCCAAGAATTTAAGAAGGGGGTGAAGGCCACAAGAACATGTTTGCATCTATCTCGTATAATAAATATCTCAGGAAAAGAATATTTGGTATTTAAGCTTCGAATAATGTGGTTTATTATATAATAGAGTATTGTTTATGTAACACGAACAGAAGAGAGTGTTTACTGAAGGCTGAAAATATCTCGGTTAATATTCAAGATAGAGAATAAACATTATAACAATATTTATAGTACATTCAATTTACAATAACATTTATTCTATACACTTTTTCGATCCGACATATCGTTACAGAGATATTTCGAATTTTTAAAATTCACCCTCTCTAAACCCTCCTCCCCTCGTCCGATTTCAGCCGCCAACGAATTTGATCTTTCTTTTTGCATAAAACGACTAAATATCAAGTTCAAGGGAAATCTGCTAAAAGTCTGTCATGCAAGTGCTACGTTAACTAAGCAGATTTCACACTTCTACGCCACTTATATGCCTTTATCTAAAAACGTAAAAGGCAATGAGTTATTTGAGCATCACATAAAGTGTTTCATTATATAGCAGAGTGTTGTCTATGTGACATGAGTAGGAGTGAGGGATGGTTGAAAGCTGAAAACTTAAAAAAATGCAAATATCTCAGTTAATATAGAAGTTATTATTATTATTAATTTGAGATTCCTCTACAATGGCGGCGATTCATCTTTTGTCATTTAAGAGTAATATTGAAGTTAGAGAATGAATGTATATAACAACATTTACGAAACATTACATTAGCAGTAAGGTAGATTCTATACAATTTTTCGATACGACTAATAATAACGGAGATATTTCGAATTGTCAAAATTCCCCCTCTAAACCTCCCCCTGGTCCGATTTCAGCCGTTGACGAACTTGATCTTTCTTTTTACATGAACGATTATATATGAAGTTTGGTAACGATAAGACAAAAATTGCGACCGCTAGAGCGGTAAGAAACAAATATATATAACAAAATTAAAATTCAATATATATTTTCAGTAAAATGAAATTAGGCTCAGAAATAAATACAGCATTTGTAGCATAATTTCCAGAGTAAAAATATATACTTCAATAACTCTTCAGAATTTGCTATGATTTCATTGGACCATGGCTCCAGTCAGGAATATTTACAGATATGAATAATATCTGAGATAATTAAATAAAAAAAAATTTAAATTTATACGTTATTGCTGAAGAGGTTGAGATGAAACTGATTTTGACTCACTACAAATTACAACACTAGCTTCAGTAAATTGTTTTCAATAAAATTAATATGTTTTTTTCAGGTATATTTCATTAATTGTTTGTTTTTCCGGTCTATCTATCTATTCAGCGAAACGAGGTTGGTTGGCCTGTTTGTTTACAATTCAGCCACTTTCCGTTGTTGAGATTATTAACTTGTATTGTATATTGACTGAAAGGTTGTCTCATTGCCGTTTGTATTTATTGACTTAACATTCACGACAGTGTTACCTGTATGTATATTTATCCATTGTTGAAGTTCACGTGGGAAATGTGCTTAGTTTAGGCAGCCCTTGCGTAACGGACTTTTCTCTGAGAACGCACATATTCTGTATAATGTTGCATAGAGACTGGCCAGATCGGTATTCCTCCTTGGTTGATAAAGGCGTAGGGGTTGTGTCATATTTTGAACAGTAATGTTGTCCATTCTACCTCAATCAGCGTTTGTCTTAGGTTCTTGTCAGGAGTCTTAAAAGGAAAAGATCGTAACTTACACCCTCCAAAGATAAGGCGCTGTGAACAAGTTCTTATCTCAGGCGCTCGCTCTTCCTTGTAGTACCCCGTGTGGAATTGAGTACAAGAATCAAATTTCTATGCTTTTAAAATAAAAACAGTTATTAGACGCTTTCGATTTACCTTCTCTGACAAAACAGACGACTTATATTCCTTCTTGGTTATTAGATTATTAAAAGACTACCACCACAGTAAAAGCAGAGAAATTTGAATAATACAATGTTTAGAACTTTTACAAGCCCTTCTCGCTGAAGGAACATTTTGAGATTATCAAGAGTCGAGAGAAAGTATTTTTAGTAGAGTATCAAGATAATTACTCTCTCCACATTGTTAAACCATATAACTCATTAGAGCCGCATGTATAAAATAAAAAACATGCCTCCACAAAGAAAAACTCAATATTGCAGAATACTTTAGAGGTCACTGTCCATTCTCTGACAAGCAGAAGCCACCACTGCTGATAGGGATCAGCTGTAAGACTTTCAAAGGAACGAACAAGCCGACACGTTAACAAAGGAAACAGCTCAAGTTACAAAAATAATCCCATAATTCTCTCTCGTACTAATAAAAAAGAGTTACGTACCGATTTAAAATATATTAATATAAAGTAAACAATAAAAAATAAATTTGTCCATTGTAGTGGCTCTAAATTGACAATGAAATTTAACAAAACCTATTTTATTAATCCTTAAGCTCCTAATATGTTGTCAAATATTTTAACATTATGGAGTAATGGAATCACAATTATAGTAATAATAATATAAATGAGAGAGAGATAGGGAGAGAGAAAAGTAATTAATAATTAGCATTTAAAAGCTTACTGTTTCACTTGAATATTTAGACACCGGTCATATTATTTTTTTACACATTGTTTATAGTTACAATTTAATCCTATCTGAAATAAAATAGACTAACAGGATTATTATCTTAAGCGTGAAATATACAAATTTGAGTTGTATACTTCTTTAGTTTTTTCGTTAGATCACAAAAAACAACAATTATCCAAAGTCACAAAACTCTTTCTTAAACAAATATAAATGAATATCAATATCTGAATTACCTACAGATTAAAATCATTAGCCATTTTAACCCAGAAATTCATGTTAACAGTCTTCCATTTTTTGTGTTTTTTTCTTTACCATTTTTATCTATTTTCTACTAAAGAATTTATAACGTGATGACTTCTTCATTAAGCGAATCTATAATGAAACTGATAAATTTTCTCTGACCCACAATCCCTCACAATTTTTAAATAAACATTTAGTGAGTAGGGATCCCGGAAAGAGCAGTCACCAGAATTATACATGAGTAATAATAAAACTGAAGACGAAAGAACTAACTTTCCTATGAATATGAGAACCCAAACTAGGGGACGGAGAGGAAAATTAAATATAATTCAGAAGCATATTGGAGAAAGTAGAGAAAAAAGGCATAAACTATTCCTATAAACTGAAGAAGATAATTACTGTCATTAGTTAACGGGTGTCAGATATCCATAAATTATTAAGTCATTTCAAATGTAAATTATTTGTGAAAGATATCAATGGTTAACATCCAAAGAACTTGTGGAAAGTGTTGACGGTAATATAATTCAAAATACACATCTAAGATTTATTGACCATAGAAAACGAACGATCACTAATGAAATAAAATTTTTAAGTATGCCCTGGTTAAAAAGATTAACAAAAATCAAGTAACTTATTCTTCCCACTTTTGGGGAGCTTTATGTAAATCTTATTAATTGGTTGTGATTGAAAAAAGGACGGAAATATGCAAAGATATCAACGTCCCAAAAAACTAAATTTTAATTATACAACCAAAAAGACTAAAACCTACTAATTCATTTATCTTCTTCCAATTTATTTATATTATTGTAAATGGTTTACTAAAATTAATTGGTATCTTCTTTCATGGTCGGCAGCTTGCAGCTTTGAGCCCGCACTAACATTCTAAGATGTGTTTGGCAGTAACTCCTATACGCCAAAGATTGGATATCTACCTCTCAAAAAGATAGTAAGCATTCGGTGTCAATTCCAGCAGAACCTGGGCTACTCCCTTCTTCTTGCACCTTCTTAGAATAGCCTGGAACTCCAGGATGGAATACGGATTAGTAAACAGATCTGGCTTCATCAGACAAACCGTCACCCTTAAAACTCCGGTTCCTTTTTTTTTTTTTTTTTTTAAATATGTAGTTTAAGCAGAAAATTGGATAGGGGTGGGTGAAGAGCAAATTGAAAATGTTTGCTCCCCAATAATGTACCCCGAAAGTTCACATGGCAGGGCAGAATGACATTTTACAACGAAGTGAAGGAAGTATTGTAATCGGTTTCCAGATGTCAATGGAATTACACATTTTGATTCTTCCTGCACCCAACTTTTGATTTGATTTAACGGGATTTAAATAAGAGGGAGGGGGTAGTTAGAGGATGATGAAAGTAAAAAATTTCTAATTCAAATAGAAAATATGAATTATCTCTGTGATATTTTCGATATATACAATATAAACGACGATATCATATATCGCTTGGAATTGAAATATGTTTAAAATGAAATGCTACCAAACATATTGTTAATTTAATTTAAAAGGAGTAAAAGGACGTCATGTGGTTAATAATTTTTTACTAATGACAAAATGGCGTTCTTTAACACATTTGAACCAATTCATACAATTGGACATATGTATGTTTTTGATCTGATAAAGAAACCTTTCTAAGGAAACATGAAAATAATTCACTACTCCTTCAGGAAAATTGAATAAGTATAACGTTGTAGGTCTTCAATTAAAAATAAGGACTTCTGAATAATAAAATACTGTGAATGCAGTAGGCAACTCATTGAGTTTGCCGATTTGCTGATTGTGGGATATTTTTATTTAACAAGTGGACGCCCTCACATATTTTATTTAGGAATTACTTCCTGAAATACCAAGTTTGATGTTAATGGCTAACTGAATGGTTTTAATAACTTCCTTTCTTGATTCTTATTTCCTCCTTTTACTATCCCTGGAATGAGGAAAGATGTGTCTACATATATGCATCTTTTAGTCTCCTGTTTCTATACAGTCTGCACTGAAATGACTGTAAATTAAAAATAAAATCCCTAAATAAAAAAATGTTTTCACGTTAAAAATACAATTAAATTCTTATGATAAGATTCTCCTGGTAAAAGAGTAAAGCTAGAGTTTCGAAGAAGTCAAGGAACCACTTCATTCAGTAAGAAGTCATGATTTCTTTCTAAGATACTATATTTCTTCATCTAAGCACATGAACAACGTCTTTTTCATTTCTCCAAATTCATCGATGTCAAAATATTGAGTTTAGTTTTAGCAGATTTCTCATGAGGGAAATCAGCCATTGAGGTCATCCCGTGACGCGATTTTCAAAAAATGTCCACAAATGTCCAACACTCCTACCCAGGAGATGACGAAAATGAGGTCCCTTCAAAATTATATATAACTATATATATATATATATATATATATATATATATATATATATATACATATCTATAATTGCGCTGATGTTTTCGACCAGGTTGAATTTATATGTGGTGTGTTGTTCTGTTCGGAGTTTTGGTCATTGTTGGTGAAATTGACCAACATTGACCAAAACTCCGAAAAGAACAACACACCACACAATATATATATATAAATATTATATATATATATATATACATATATATATATTTATATATATTATATAAATATACATCCAATATATTATATATATAGTATATATATATTTATATATATAATATATATATATATATATTACTGTTAATGCTCTAGCTATCGCAATTTTTGTTTGATCGCTACGTGTGTGTGTGTGTGTGTGTGTGTGTGAGTGTGTGTGTGTGTGTGTGTGTGTGTGTGTGTGTGTGTGTGTGTGAGTGAGAGAGAGAGAGAGAGAGAGAGAGAGAGAAGGAGAGAAAGAGAGAGATATTTGTCTGTTAACTCTATGTCGGTCTCAATTTTTGCTTGAATGGTTGCCAAACTCCATAATTTAAACGTTTTAGGTAAAAGTAAAGTTCTGTTCGTTAATGGTTGAAATCTGTCCAGTGGTTTTAGAGGGAAGGATTTTCGCAAATTCTAAATAACTCCGTTACTATACGTCGATCGAAACATTGTATAGAATCAATCTTATTGCAAACTAAATTTACTATAAATATTGTTATATGTTCTCTATCTGGAATATTAAACGAGATATTAGCATTTTTATTAAGTGTGTGCGGACAATGAGAGATGAGATAGACTATCTTCGGGTGTATTTGTGAGTTTCCGCCAAAAGCTAGTTCGGTCGTTTCCGTAACTGTTCGGTTCTCGTGAAATTTCTCTATTAACGTGGGAAATTTGCTTAGTTTACGCAGCCCCTGCTTGACGGACTTATTTCATAAAGAGTGCTTTCTTTTTGAAGGTAACGGTCTGGATTGGTGCCAAACTATTGCATGGAATTCCATGTATCCACTAATGAAAGTTTAGTGTTAAAAGCTTGACATTTCATGATGGTCTAAAGGATTTGTTTTGTTTTTTTGTAGAACTGACCCTGTTTTCCTGGTGCGCACGTTGCGTGCTGTTCTGTTCGGAGCCCCTAACGTAGTTATAAAAAGTCTGTCACGCAGGGGCTGCGTTAACTAAGCAGATTTTCCACGAGCGTCATGTATTTGCATTTATCTCAAAATATAAAAGTTCAATGAGAACAATATTATTCGTATTATAACAGCATATTGTTAATATGACATGAGTAGGAGTGGAGGTTTACTGAAGACTGACAACTAAAAAATGCAAATATCTCAGTTCATAATCGAGATTGTGAAATAATTTACATAACAACATTTATAGAACAATGCTTCCGATAGACCTGGAGGTAGCAAAGCGGGTTGCTATGTACCAAGCAGTCAGGGGATTGCCTTACAAGATAGGAGAGTCTATCTTCACAATAGGACAGCAGGACCTTAGAGAAACACTCCACCATATTGAAGAAACCATCTAACACAGTTGGCAGAGTCGCTGGACCAACTCCAGCAAAGGTAGGTAGGATGACCTACAAATTTTTCCCCGATGTCAGGACTAGAACTACCTCCCAGATTACTTCACCAGCCAACTTATCAGTGGTCACGGGGACTTCAACAACAAGGTTCCACTTCTTCAAAAGAAAGTAATCCCCATTGTGCTCGTGTGGCGAGTTGGATACGGCTGACCATGTGATCCTCCAATGTCCGCGTTTCAACAACAAGCGTAGTCGACTAATGAGTGCTTTCTCATATGTGAACTGGCCTCCTGAGAGTTACCATATGTTGGTAAACGACGCAGATAGATTTTCAGCCTTCAGGACCTTTGCTCAAGAGGTGTTGAAAGCGAAGTAAAAATGTATTTATTTGTAAATTATATGCATATATGTATTGTTTATGTGAGTTTAGGTTAGTATTTAGGCTTTAGGTGTGTAGGCTAGTTAATTAGGCTCTTGCTGCCACTTCTCTGAATAGAGGCAAAGGAGTCGCAGCTGCGGGTTCCCTTAGGACTTTTCGGACTTAAACTAAATCTTCCAAATATTGCAATTTTATGCTTACCTGTGCTCGGTGAGCTAGGCTAAGTTACCTGGCCCAATTTAGCTATTCAAAATTTTATATCTCTTAATAAATGGAGACCGCTAGTATGGGGAAACCCAAAGGTACAGCGGGGGCAGAGGTGGACATATCAAACAAAATAAAATATAGAACAATATATTTACAATAAGATTGGTCCTGTGCAATTTTTGGAGTCGTCGCATAATAACGGAGATATTAAGAATTTCTCGAAATTCCACCATTATAAACCCACCCCACTGGCCGGATTTCAGCCATTACCGAACTTCATATTTAGTTTTACATAAAAAATTTAAATATCGAATTTGGTAATCATTAAACAAAACAGACACACATATACATACATATATATATATATATATATATATATATATATATATATATATATATATATATATTTTCCTGGGTAGGTTCGATGAACATTTGTGGACAGTTTTCGAAAATCGCGTCATGAGTACGACTTTAATAGGTGATTTCCCTTAAGTGAACCCTGCTAAAAATAACAAATCATTAGACACCACAGATTTACTGGCCATAGTAATTAATATATCTCCTTGCACTTTTAATTATGCTCTTTGGGGGTTCTCCGTGTTCGTCACCCTCCTTCGAGTATTAAACATATATTTCAGGAAGATTGCTAGGCTAATTTTAAATATTTTAATTTTTTCGACCATCACGATGGACGCCGAAAGAGATACCAACAAACAAGTAGTATCAACTAGTATTAAACAGATATCAATTTCTTTATAATAGTTCCACCTCGGAGAACTAGAGTGCTCCGTCAACTTACCTAGCCTGCACGTGCTGTATCCAGGCCTAATCCCTGGGACGTAGGGTATCAATGTGTCAGGATTATCTCAAAGCGGAGAGCCTCATAAATAATTTTTTACCGAAATCTCAACCTATCTTCTTTTACTCGCACTCGCCTAAGTCATACGCCCTATATTTTAATATGATCCTCTTGAAGCCGTGGCAGTGAAATTAACTCACATAGGTCCAGAGATTATATCTGACAATGGCATTTGACTAATTAATATATCTTCTTGTACTTTTATTTATACTCTTTGGACGTTGTCCTTGTACGTTCATGCTCCCTCGAGTATTAAACCAATCTTTTACATGCCTCAGACTCGATAAAGAGGTAACTTTTTCTGTGTAGAGTATTAAGTGCTTCACATGGTTGAACTTTTTTAAAGGTCTTCAGATTTTAAGGGCAAGATCCCACCGGCCATCGGACACCAATGGTTGAGTAAATTACTCATTTTAAAACAGATTGGCATTTACGTTTATTATTCATTAAATTCTATATTGAACTATTGTCCGTATGTGTTTTTGTCTTTTTAGCAGATTTCCCTTGGGAGGAATCAGCTATTGAGGTCGTACTGATGACGCGATTTTCGAAATTTTTCTTCAAATGTCCATCGATCCTAACCAGGAGATGACGAAAATGAGGTCCGTTCATAACTGTATATATATTTGTCTGTTACCGCTCTAGAGGTCGCAATTTTTGGCTTATCGTTACCAAACTTGATATATAATCGTTTTATCCAAAAGAAAGATCAAGTTCGTTAACGGCTGAAACCGGATGGGGGGGGGTTTAGAGGGGGAGAATTTCGAAAATTCGTAATATCTCTGTTATTATGCGTCGGATCGAAAAGTTTATAGAACCAATCTTGTTGAAAATGTAATCTTCGTTAAATATTGTTATGTACATTTTTTCAGTATCATGATTATTAACTGAGATATTTGCATTTTTTAGTTTTCAGTCTTCAGTAAATCCCCACTCCTCCTCACCCCAAAGTAACCCTCCAACCGCGGGCGACGTGGAAATAGCGTTCTGCTTATTTGGTTTATTTTTGCGGGCCACGCTATATCCGCGTAACACGTAATTTGTTTGAATGTAGTCAGCGGGAAACGGTTATTTAACCGTCAAATGTACATTTTGGGGAAAGGTTGAAAAAATTTGACATGAAAAACAGAAGAAAATCGGCCCGCGGCTGGAGGGTTAATAATATTCTGTTATGCTATGCAGCACTTTATTTGAAGCTTAAATACCAAATATTCTTCTCATTGAACTTTTAAATTTTGATATAAATGCAAATGCAATGAAATCTACTTAGTTAACGCAGCCCCTGCGTGACGGACTTTTTTTAAATTCAGATGTTATCGGAATAACTGAAATACAGTTCATAAAATGTATAGAAACATTCATCTATTACGGGTTAATAGACCTATATTAAATTGATTGCGAAGAATTTCATTACAAATAACACATATTTTTGTTTCTTTCGACCAATTTAAAAAAGCAAAATTATTAGAGCCTTTCACAATTAAAAGAAAGAATATTTAAGTCTGCAAATTACATACTGACACTCGATTAATTAAAAAAGGAAATAATTATCTTAGAGTTATGATTTATAATACTATACAGTAATTGAACTTCCTGGGACTGGTTTCACAGGACCCCTTAGTCTTTTTGTACCACAGCAATTTTTTTTGCTTTCCTTTTCAAACGAACAAGTCAGTTAATTGTTACTTCTCCAGCAATAATAAGCTACAAGTCATTTAAATAAAAATTACTTGAACCGATACTATCTTAGTACGTAGAGTGTACTAAAATGCTTCAAATTAATTTAAGAACGAGTGTTAGCTTTTACAGCTATTATTATCACTATTTATTATTCAATGTCGCTACTAAAATCAAATACACATCTACATCTGTTTTTACAGCTACAATAAGTAGAAGAATTCTTAACTGGTAAGATTGATTGTGTCTACTAGAGGAAATGATTTCTCCAGACATATGTTAAAATGTTTATTTGAAACCGACTACGAAATAAAAATATAAAGAATTTGTAAAAGTATTGGAGATATATAGAATTGTATAAATATAGAATATTGATGACTTGAAATAGTATACTGGCATAGATTGCCAGAAGAACCGGAAACGAGAAATGTTTTTCTAAAATAGAAAATAGCTAAATTATAAAAAAGTCATCCCGTATCTGGAACGGCACAAACGAGTAATATCTAAATTCGTATTTAACTTCCGTGCATAACATAAAAATCAAACGTAAGTCATAAAACGAAAATATTTTTTTTTTGGAACCTATATTTTTCTCTACAGGAGAATGTATCATTAAAATAAAAATTAAACACTCTTGCCTAATCCTTGAGACTAATTCAAAATATTTTGAAAAAAACTACAATTAGTAAGTGCATTCACCGAAATTAAATCCTCATTCACTTATACGATGCGATCATTATTAAAAAATCTAATTGTTTCATACCTCTTGAACATATAGACAGTCTTATTAAAATAAACCCACAGATCTAATGCGAAAGACATTCTACCATACATATTTCTATTATTTTGCAATTTAAAAAAATGTATATTAACAATAAGTACAAAAAACATATATTTGTAACGGTTTTTTGAGACACCGATAGTATACTTTAGAAATAAATAATAATATATCTCACTGGACATGACAATATTGTTTTTACATTGTAAGCATTTTCAATGAGACAGTCATTTCAGCCATTAATTAACTTGATCTTTCTTTTTACATAAAAAGTTTAAATATCGAGTTTGGTAACGATCAAACGAAAATTGCGACTGCTAGAGCGTTAACAGACAAATGGAGGAGATGAAGTCCGTTCAAAATTATATATATATAATTTTGAACGGACCTCATCTCCTGGGTAAGATCGATGGACATTTCATGAGTATGGCCTCAATAGCTGACTTCCCTTAAGGGAAATCTGCTAAAAGCGTATATGAGTTGGTGCATTATTTAAGACTAAATATTGAAATGAGATAACTTTAGCGGGGCCCGAAAAAGGCCACTGTAAAATTAGCTCTGGCAAATTGAGTGAGTGTAGAGTGTTTGTGTGTGCGTGTAGAATGTCACATTCTGCCGAAAGACTGTCCTCAAAGTCTTATCGATCTCCCTGATGTACATTCCAAGCGAGTGCAGGTCATTGCCGCCTCTTCTAAGGCTCCGTGGAACAACTCAATTTCTAACATAAAAAGTAAATGATCAAAGCTTAAGAAATAACACCGGCAAAGGCCCAGTCATAAAATGCAGCTCTCGCTGTGAAATGCTGAACACCAGTTATCATGAAATTTCATTTATTACGTCTACTTTTTGCAGCTAAGGCTAAATGGGACGTGTTATCTACAGGTTACCACCCTTTTCTTGCCAGGGGGAGGGACTAAGGATAGTTATCATTAGTAGTCCTCTTATCAGTTTCCTATTACAACCTTCCTTAAATCCAAAGGATTATTATTCTAAAGTCAAGTAATTCAATGTAGAAGGGTGGGAAAAGGTGTCCTTCTAGTGCCCCCCGTCCGTCACGCAGGGGCTGCGTAAACTAAGCAGATTCCCCACCTACAGGTATGACACATTACCCATTTTTTCTAACTCTATATTAACTATTTCTAAGCAAAAATCCAATGAGTAGAAGCAAGGGTTGTTTTAAAACCAAAGAACAATCACAAAGGCTGAATAAGCTACTAAATATTTGAGTTACGAAAAAAAGTATGAAACAACAATTATAGACCATGAATAGCCTAACAAGATTGATCCTATAACATGTTTCGATGCCACTCATAACAACGGAAATATTTTGAATTTCAAAATCCCCTCACTCTCCTAAACCTCGCCTTCCCCAAAGCCGATTTCAACCATTTCATATCTTTTTTATTGGAAACGGTTAAATATCGAGTTTGGTATAGATCAAATAAACATTTTCTTGTCAAAAAAGAAAAATCTTGACTGATGACGTCATCATACTACTTATTTGGATGTAACTCATTTAGTAACGATCTGTAGAAAACCATATTTTGGTATTTTAGCTGCGAATTAAATGGTTCATAATATAAAAGATTATTGGTTGACATTAGTAGGAGTGTGGATTTACAGGAGGCTGAAAATTTAAAAAAATGTAAACATTTCTGTTAATATTCAAGATAGAAAAAAATGTATATCATAACATTTATAGTTAATTAAATTTGCAATAATATTTGTTCTATACTTTTTTTTCGGTCCTACTCATAATAACGGAGATATTTCAAATTTTCGAAATCCCTCCTCCCTCCCACTAGTCCAATTTAAGCCATTAACGAACTTTATCTTTAATATTCCATAAAACGTTGTAATGTCGAGTTTAGCAACAATCAAAAAAACTTACGCCTGGTAGACAAATACACACACACATACATGCACACTCACATACTCGTGTGTGTGTGTGTGTGTGTGTGTGTATGTGTAATTGTCTTGTGGTCGCAATTTTTGTTTGATCGTTGCTAAACTCGATAATCAAACATTTTATGAAATATTAAAGATCAAGTACATATACGTATACATTTTGAACGCACCTCATTTTCCTTTTCTACCAGGTAGGATTGTTGGACATTTGAAGAGATTTTTCCAAGATTGCGTCATGAGGTCAACCTCAATAACTGCTGTTTCTGTTAAATGAGCTGGACTTGGAATGAGATTTACGTTCGAATTACCGTAATGTCACATTTCTGTCTTCATCTGAATACTTAACATTTTTTTAAATAAGAATTGTGTCCTTTCCTTATATATAATAGTCCACGGGATACTGAAAACACCTGTCATCTGAAAATTATTAGTTCTCTCTGAAGTTCTAAAAAGAGATTGGCGTTTCATTTCTGTGTTTTTTTGTTTTCGATTTCTGTTTTGTGTTTCATTTCAATTTTTGTTTTTCATTTCTGTTTTGGTGGTTTTATTTGCGTTTACATTAATTTTGTTTTGTTTTTTTTAATTTCATTTAGCTCTTGTTCTGAGTAACATCGCCACAGCTCCGAAGTTCCAATAAATGGTATTTAAAAAAATATAAAACTCAAAATGCAGCGTATTGTGGGGGATAGAGAGGTTACAATGTCGGGGGGTTTCAAACACTGACTGCTAAGAAAGACTAACTGCACTTTTAGGCGGGCAAGAAAGGGCTTAGCCTCGATATGTGTTGTGACACGTGAGCAATTTGACAACTATCATAAGGAGATTGGGACTACGGTCCCAACAAACCAACCCTGTCGAGCTGCTACCATATCGCTCCAATTGGGTGGTCAACCAGCAGAAAACAACAAACAGTTCTAATAAATCTCCCTTTTTAGGAAATTTCCCTTAAGGGAAATCAGCTATTGAGGTCGTACTCATGGCGCGAGTTTCGAACAATTTTCTTCAAATGTCCATCGATCCTACCTGGGAAATGACGAAAATGAGCTCAGTTCAAAACTGTATATATATATATATATATATATATATATATATATATATATATATATATATATATATATATATATGTCCATTAACAGTCTAGCGGTCCCAATTTTTGCTTGATCGTTACCAAACTCGATATTTAAACGTTTTATGTAAAAAGACAGATCAAGTTCGTTAATGGCTGAAATCGGACGGGGGGGGGATAGAGTAGAGGAATTTCGAAATATCTCTGTTACTATACGTCGGATCGAAAAATTGTATAAAAACAATCTTATTGCAAATTAAATTTACTATAAATATTGTTCTATACAAATGTTCTGTATAATGAGTATTAACCGAGATATTTGGATTTTATAGTTTTTCGCTTTCAATAAACCTCCAGTTCTACTAGTGTCATATTAATAATAAGCTGTTATATGTTTAACACAGCTTTATTATACGAGGTACAAATACGTTCTTCTGACCCCCCCTCTTCTTTTTATGTTGGATTACTAAAATCTGAGTGATTGAAATAGAAATTTTTCTGATTCATTTCAAATTACTCCACTAGCTATATTAAATAGTTTTCAATAAAATTAATATGTCATATTTAGATATATTTCATTAATTGTTCATCTTTCGGGTCACGAATAATTCTACCTATTCAGTGCTGCGAAGTTGGCTGTCCTATTTTTTTACAATTCAGACGCTTTCCGTTGTAGATAATATTAACTTGTGAATTGGCTGAATGATTTCTTATCACCGGTTGTATTCGTTACGCATAAAATAGCGATCGCTACCCATGCATGCGCAGCAATATATCGTCATTGACACTCATCGCAAGTAATCAAGACAAAAATATATATCGGCACTAAAAGGGCTTAATAACAGGGTTAGTAAATAAATCCGTTACAGAATCTGACAGAAAAATATTATAGGTTGTAAAAAGTATTATTATTTTTTGTGATTTGAGAAAAAATATATTATTCTACATGTATAAGGTAGCAATTTGTTGGAAATTAAGAGAGAGAGAGAGAGAGAGAGAGAGAGAGAGAGAGATAGAGATAGAGACAGAGACAGAGAGACAGAGACGGAGACAGAGACGGAGACGGAGACGGAGACGGAGAGAGAGAGAGAGAGAGAGAGAGAGAGAGAGAGAGACGGTGACGGAGACGGAGAGAGAGAGAGAGAGAGAGAGAGAGAGAGAGAGAGAGAGAGAGAGAGAGAGATAGAGATAGAGACAGAGAGAGAGCGAGACCGAGACGGAGACAGAGACGGAGACGGAGACGGAGACGGAGACAGAGACGGAGACGGAGACGGAGACGGTGACGGAGACAGAGAGAGAGAGAGAGAGAGAGAGAGAGAGAGAGAGAGAGAGAGAGAGCGAGAGCGAGACGGAGACGGAGACGGAGACGGAGACGGAGACGGAGACGGAGACGGAGACGGAGACGGAGACGGAGACGGAGACGGAGACGGAGACGGAGACGGAGAGAGAGAGAGAGAGAGAGAGAGAGAGAGAGAGAGAGAGAGAGAGAGAGAGAGAGAGAGACAGAGACATAGACAGAGACGGAGACGGAGACGGAGACGGAGAGAGAGAGAGAGAGAGAGAGAGAGAGAGAGAGAGAGAGAGAGAGAGAGAGAGAGAGAGACAGAGACGGAGACAGAGACGGAGACGGAGACGGAGACAGAGAGAGAGAGAGAGAGAGAGAGAGAGAGAGAGAGAGAGAGAGACAGAGAGAGAGAGACAGAGACCGAGACAGAGACGGAGACGGAGACGGAGACAGAGACGGAGACGGAGACGGAGACTGAGACGGAGACTGTGACGGAGACGGAGAGAGAGAGAGAGAGAGAGAGAGAGAGAGAGAGAGAGAGAGAGAGAGAGAGAGAGAGAGAGAGAGAGAGAGAGAGAGACAGAGACATAGACAGAGACGGAGACGGAGACGGAGACGGAGAGAGAGAGAGAGAGAGAGAGAGAGAGAGAGAGAGAGAGAGAGAGAGAGAGAGAGAGAGAGAGAGAGAGAGAGAGAGAGAGAGAGAGAGAGAGAGAGAGAGAGAGAAGAGAGAGAGAGATAGAGAGAGAGAGAGAGAGAGAGAGAGAGAGAGAGAGAGAGAGAGAGAGAGAGAGAGAGAGAGAGAGAGAGAGAGAGAAGAGAAAGTGAGAGTGAGAGAGATAGTTAGAGAGAGAGAGAGAGAGAGAGAGAGAGAGAGAGAGAGAGAGAGAGAGAGAGAGAGAGAGAGAGAGAGTGAGAGAGAGAGAGAGAGAGAGAGAGAGAGAGAGAGAGAGAGAGAGAGAGGGAGAGAGAGAGAGAGAGAGAAGGGGGAAGGTGAGAGGGAGAGAGAGCTATTCTTTTATAGGAGACCAACTAATATCAACCCAGTAAGCAATATTTTGTTCTAGTCAAAAGAACATTGACACTTGCATTTAGCCTTGAAATATCTTTATCAATAGGTTGTTATGAAGTACTATTTTTCAATTGATTCCCACACTGTCAATTGAAGTGCATCGCCAAACCATAAATCAACAAATTGTCAAGACAATAAATGAGACATTAACTGCATCCTATATAGACAAACGCATCGTCTTATTTAGCGAATCATCTTCATCTCTATCAGATTAGTTTAGCAGCAGTTTATATTAATGTAGATTCCAATCGCGAATTGATATTTTTATTGCGCACCATTACTCTTCTGACAGTTCATTCTGCAAATGACTGGATAATGTTTATATAATGTATTCAAATGTAGTTTGTAACTCTGACCAAATGTGGAACTGGGGGTTTCTCCTCATACAAGATAGTCCCATTAGACAAAATATTTCAAGAGAAATTAATAAGTATGCGGTTACTTGTAATCAAGAATGAAACTTAGATCATCGCCCGATATCAAGGAATTACATTTTTGCATTCAGTTGACAATTCTTCAATGCCTAGAGTGAATACTTCACTCCAATGGAAAAGTATTGATATTATTTCCTAGTAAGTGTTATATGTTTTATGCACATTTCGAGAAAACTTTTCTGACCGGTCCCCGTACTTTAAGATTATTGTAAAATGAGGTTGAAAGATTTTCTACCGAACGATGAATCTCAGCCTATCATGTTTAATGTAGTTTAGAGCATTTTTTTGTGTTGTAGTGTGGCTCCAAGTCCATAGCTAATCTAGGGTTTAAAAACAGAAAAAAAAGCCTTTCCTTTAAGATTTCCTGTTAATTCTACTGTAAAATCATCCTTTGGAAAGCTTTGAATTGATAATGTTAAAGGAAAATCAGAATGACAGCTTTTCCAATTAAAACATAAAGTCAATATTTCTCAGATCTTCTGGTCCCATCTGCTCCTGACATCCAAATACTATTCCTAACAATAAGATGTAGTGTAATTGACAATGTAGGACTTAAAGAAAATTTTTCATAACCATTTAAAAAAGAGAAGATAATTTTTACAAGTTATTAAAGATACATTTTACAATAACGAAAAGGTTTAACGTGTTCTTACACTATTAACGACGAACGATTTACACATTTTAAATATGCATGGCAGGTGTAATTTTTTGTAGAAAATAATTTTGAATCCAGACGTATTTAAATATCTTAAATAATTTATTTTATTTTATTTATTTATTACAATATACCCCATCTACAAGCGTAATTAGATGGATCTATACTTCTTGGGACAAACGAGTTTCAATTAAAAATGCAAAAAGCCTTTTGAAGTCTTCTTCGTGGTCTCTAAGGAGTTCTAAGTTCGGTTTAAGGTTCAAAGCTATTCTTGGAAGATTGTATTTTTTACAATTGAGGAGAATATGTGAGACAGAAAGACGGGCTTTACAACAAACGCAGGTTGGTGGGAAGAAGTTTTTCAATAAATAACTACGTGATACTTTTGTGCGTCCAAGTCGGATACGCGCACGAGCAACCTCCTCTTTTCGGATTCCTCTACTTGCAGTGTTCCATCGCTCAGTAATTTTTTTGATTTGCTGCAGATAATTTGCTTACAGGCGCATTTTAGTGTTAACGATTTTGAATATATGTATTTGCAAGGACTAGCAGTCATGAATCCAAGCCATTTGCCAAAGAAAACAAACCATATCAAAACACAAATCCGTGCTCTCCTTAATCTATTAAAGGATCCAAAAGGTTCTTGATACAGATATCTTGTCCTAAAGAGAGTAGGGCCCATGGACCGCAAACGGAGCCCTAAAAAGTCTAACAGCTATTAAACCTTAGGGGCCCCTCATTACAGGCTGTACCCTTATTAACATAGGCCTTTTCTACCTAGCCCACTTCGTAACTAGTTAATAAGGAGAAGAATTTGTTCAGCTCTTAACCTCCCACGGCTGCTGTGCCACCCACCGCCAGTCTTACCTATCAGCTTATTCTTCAAACATCGATTACTTTCCTCATGGTGACTGTGATTGACCATGGTATATGGAAGATTTTGTACCCTCAGGAACTTGAGCTGGACGATATTTTGCATCTTCTGATACATAAACTAGACTATATCTTTCGTGGAGAAATGCTTGAAGTGGACGATATTTTGTATTCTCAAGTGCTTGAACTGGACGATATTTTGCGTCCTCAGGTGCTTGAACTAGACGATATTTTGCATCTTCTGATACATAAACTAGACTATATCTTTCGTCCACACATGCTTGAAGTGGACGGTATTTTTTATTCTCAAGTGCTTGAACTGAACCGTATATTGCACCCTCAGGTGCTTGAACTAGACGATATTTTGCATCTTCTGATACACAAACTAGACGATATCTTTCGTCTACATATGCTTGAAGTGGACGATATTTTTTATTCTCAAGTGCTTGAACTGAATATATATATATATATATATATATATATATATATATATATATATATATAATTATAATTCCCTTAAGGGAAATCTGCTAAAACTTGGTATGTGTAATAAAACGCCTTCTTTATAATAAGCCATACCAACATTTCTAGCGACGGGCAGGAGTGGGGATTTTAAGGAAGGCCTGAAATTAAAAATAGCGGTATTTTGATTTCTATTGGTTTTTCTGCAAATATGTACACGGCAAAAGTTGGTTATTTTGCAATTTAGAGTAACTTTTGTTATATATATACTGTGATTTCCCAATTTCCAGATGATTTAGATTGGTGATAGGATATTCTTCTATTTCATGAGAATTCCCTAAATTTGTAAACAATTGAATTCAGCGCCTTTTAACATATTTAAATTTACCTTAGAGAGTGTTAAAAAAAAAGTGTTAAGTTCAGGTATCCCATCATTTTTTAATTTACGAATTTAATACCACCACCATAGAAAATGGTTTTTTCAACAGTTTTAGGGAATATTGATAAGAGAATTTGTTTTTACTATTTTTCCCAACTGTCTTTCAACTTATTAGAAGGAAGAAAATAATTTTTGGCCACGACTTTTTAAGGGAATGGACTACACTGAGAAAAAAGGTTGTGATCTTTTCAAATTTAATTTAACTGGCTCTACAGTGAACTGAAATACGAGCCACGCCTTGTTCAATAAAGAACAATTAGGAGGTCGGTAAGAGAAAAAATAGAGTGTACTCGCAGCAGGCGAGATTTGTAGAGATCATATCTGAGTAGCGGAGAGAGAAACTCATTCTGAGCTAATCGAAAAATACGCGGGTGGGCAAAAAGGAAGTCGGTTGGCTGACAAGATTCGAGGCGGGCTGGAACTGCTGACACTGGAAACGCACTGACAGATACACATGCTGACTGATGCAGAACCTCATCTGATCAGCATGAGGAAAACCTTATAAATAAAACTCAGTTCTTTCGGAAAGAGACTATGAACCTTTGGTTGTCTTCACCAGAATAGATAAGGCTGGGTAGATAGTCCCATAAATATTCTACACATTATCAGTCACAAAAAGTCCGTCACGCAGGGGCTGCGTAAACTAACTAGCTTTTGACGGAAACTTACGATTAGACCTGAAGGTAGCCGATCTCATTTCGTTGTTATAATTAATAAATATGCAAATATCTCGGTTAATATTAAAGATAGAGAATAAATGTATAGAAAAATATTTATAGTAAATTTAATTTGCAATATGATTGGTTCTGTACACATTTTTGATCCGACGTATGGTAACGGAGATACTTCGAATTTTCGAAAATCCCCCCTCTAAACCCCACCCCCTCCCACTGCTCCAATTTCAGCTATTAACGAACACGAACTTGATCTGTCTTATTGCATAAAACGTTTAAATGTCGAGTTTGGTAACGATCAAACAAAAATTTGCTAGAGCATTAACTGACAAATATATATATATACCTAGTAGATTACGAAAATGAGGTCCGTTCAAAAAACTCTCTCTCTCTCTCTCTCTCTCTCTCTCTATATATATATATATATATATATATATATATATATATATATAACTGTATATATATATATATATATATATATATATATATATATATATTTTGAACGGACCTCATTTTCGTCATCTCCTCGGTATGATCGATGGACATTTGAAGAAACTTTTCGAAAATCGCGTCATGAGTACGACCTCAATAGCTGATTTCCCTGACGGCAACTTTGCTAAAAATAGTTGAAATAGCATGTCTTATAAAACTATACGGATATCATATTTATATACTTGCAGCATTGAATGTTTTAGCAGCCATTGAGGTCATACTCATGACCATGTCGCGATTATGTACATCAACCCTACCCAGGAGATGACGAAAATGAGGTACGTTCAAAACTCTGATATATATATATATATATATATCACTCCCCTGACTAGTGAGAGGGAGTGGGGTTTAGAGGGGGGGGGGATTCGAAATATTCCGTTACCATACGTCGGATCGAAAAAATGTATAGAACCAATCTTATTGCAAATTAAATTTACTATAAATATTGTTATATACATTTATTCTCTATCTTGAATATTAACCGAGATATTTGCATGTTTATTAAGTGTGTGCGGATAACGGACGAGATGACATCGGCTAAAGTCAGTTCTATTTATTTCCGCCAAAAGCTAGTTCGGCCGTTTCCGTAACTGGTCGGCTCTCGTATGGAGAGTTTTATTTCAGCTGATTCCCGACCCTATTTCAAGGGCATATGCAATTGTATAGTAAAATCCAGCAAAGTTAAAAACATTAATTACAATGCTATTTTATTAGTATATGACATCAGACGGGTGAGGTTAGAGAAGTAGAGGACTAAATACTATAGTCATTTAGTATGTGTCACCATGAAACACAGAACCAAACCCATCGACGCATCTTCTGTATCATTCCAATGTCGGAGGTTAAGTATCATGGATATTAAAATCCCAAATGTTGTGTAATAGATTGCGCGAATTTTTAAAAGTGAATTAGCATATTTCTCATAAGAAAAAGTCCGTCATGCAGGGGTTGCGTAAGCAAAGCAGATTTCCCACGTGAAGTTTTACAATAGAGAAATTTCACGAGAGCCGAACAGTTAAGGAAACGGCCGACCTAGCTTTTGGCGGGAAACTCGCTCTCATCCGTTATCCGCCCAGATTTAATAAAAATGCAAATATCTCGGTTAATATGCAAGATAGAGAATAAATGTATATAACAATATTTATAGTAAATTCAATTTGCGATAAAATTGATTTTATACAATTTTTCGATCCGACGTAAAGTAACGGAAATATTTCGAATTCTTGAAAGTCCTCCCCTCTGAACCCCCCCCCCTCCCACTGGTTCGATTTCAGCCGTTAACGAACTTGATCTTCCTTTTTACATAAAACGACTCAATATCGAGTTTGGGAACGATCAAACCCACACAGCGACCGCTAGAGCGGTAACAGACAAATATATATATATATATATATATATACTATTTTAAACGGACCTCATTTTCGCCATCTACTAAGTAGGATCGATGGACATTTGAAGATAAACGTCGAAAATTCCGTCTTGAGTACAACCTCACTAGCTGATTTTCCTTAAGGGAAATCTGCTAAAATCAAATTTTCATCGATCCTACCTAGGAGGTAATGAAAATTAGGTCCATTACCAAATGATATATATATATATATAAAAAGGAAGGATCAAGTTCGTTAATGGCTGAAATCTGACGAGGGGGAGGGTAGTTTAAAGGGGGGATATTTTGAAAATTCAAAATATCTCCGTTACTATAAGTCTTATCGAAAAAGTGTATAGAATGAATCTCATTGCAAATTAAATGTACTATAAATATTTTTGTCGGCCTCTGCTTTCGGCCGTATTCTCGAAACTTGACAACTGGGTCAGCCAGGTGGCAGACTTTAAAAATTTATCAGTTTTGTAGGTTTAATATAATTGCTACGTTTTTCAACTTATGTCTAGCCCAATCAAATTTGAAATCGACGAATACAACCATTTACTATAGGCTAGTATCTCAAGCGTACACCAGTTGCATATTACACAAACAAGGATAGCTTGGCAAAATTTATATATGTTAGAACGATTTTACATTAATTTATTTTTTCAAAATTATATGCGTGAAGCGTTGATTAAAAAAATATAATTTGTTTTAAATAGCCCTAATTACTTTTTCTGATAGCTTTCAAATTTTGACTTCTTATAGAGAGTCATGGCCAAAAGAAATCGAACAAAATAACAAAATTAACAAAAAATTGTGTTTTTGAAAACCAAAACCAATAATGATAGATAGTTTTATACCACGTTAGGAAAATAGTTTTGGCAGTCGAAACGCCAACATGGGGAATTAACAAATGTTTTTCTCTTATCAAAATGTGAACCGGAAATATTTGCTGAGCATAAAATATTTTAGAAATAAATTGTCTTAAGGTACAAACAAATATTTCTCGATTTAGGGTAGTGTGTTAAGGTAAATACGTCATAGCTGAGGAATGTAGAATGATCGTTTATCCATTAGGCACCACGCCAATGTTTAGAGCAAAGACAGCTGTATGAAACCACGCAATTCCTAACCTATCTACTCCCCACAAAAAAGACATTTATTTTTTATTTACTTCCAGCTGGAGTTAGTAACGAAATTTAAATTTAATCTTTTTTAATACTTTGTAAGTGATGGACCGACCAGTCGTATATTACGATTAGAACGTTTTATTTTTAGTGATTTTGTTTCGTGTGCCAAAATTCAAATGATTCACTGATCAGTGATGCCTTCTAGAACCTGACGACAACTAGAAGATATACCTACGTCAAAAGCAGTCAATATATCAACCAAATTAGTTGTTGTTAAAACATCCAAAGCACGCTGACTAGTCAGATATTATGGCTGCACATATCTAAGCAATAGGTATTAAAAGCAACTCACTACAACAAAAAGTCCGTCACGCAGGGGCTGCGTATACTAAGCAGATTTCCCACGTGAAGTTTTACAATAGAGAAATCTGCCTAATAACAACTGTAGTAGTAAGAAACCTCTAAACCTATTCACGAGGGACGAATAGTTACGGAAACGGCCGCCAGAGCTCTCGGCGGAAAGTCTGAACATAGCCGACTCCTGCCGACCACACGCAGAATACAAATGCAAATATCTCGGTTAATATTCAAGATACAGAATAAATGTATAGAAAAATATTTATAGTAACTTTAATTTGCAATAAGATTCATTCTAAACGATTTTTCGATCCGACGCATTATAACGGAGATATTTTGAATTTTCAAAAATCCCCCCTCTAAACCCCCCCTCCCACTGGTCCGATTTCAGCCATTAATGAACTTGATCTTCCTTTTTACATAAAACGATTAAATTCCGAGTTTGGTAACGATCAAACAAAAATTGCGACCGCTAGAGCGTTAACAAACATTATATATATATATATATATAATTTTGAACGGACCTCATTTCCGTCATCTCCTGGGTAGGATCGATGGACATTTGAAGAAATTTTTCGAAACTCGCATCATGAGTACGACCTCAATAGCTGATTTCTCTCAAGGGAAATCTGCTAAAATGTGGGCTGCAATGTAATCTTGTCCTAATTCCACCACCCAGTTGGACTCATTTAGAATTTGGCTGAGAACTGATGTTCCGAGGCAGTCAATAGCTTCGAATACCATTTTGAGCAAATGATTTTACGGTATCACTGAATTCTGACAGACAATTGTCCAAGGAATAGATGTTTTGATTCCTATTGATTCTGTATCTTTCAATCAAATATACATAATACAAACGTTCTGCAATGCTGTTAGATTACTAACTATAACTGCTTATTTCTACTTCTGTCTGTTCATTTCCAGTTTAGCTGAAATTAGCGTCTCTGCTTGCACTTGTCCTTATCGATTACCATTATCATATTATCTTACAGTGTTATTCGCATTAGAAGTTACCCGTATTTTTTTAAAATATTTTGTTCAAATGTCCACCGATCCTACACAACGTATGGAACAAAAAGAGGTCTGCTCTGCCCAGCTTAAATTTCAAGTCTTACATAGTGTTTCAGCAGGCTTCCCTTGAAAAATTATCAACATTGTCATCAGATTCATCAGGAAATCTGTGAGATACATAGATAAACATCGATGTGACATCACCAATAATAAGATTATGCTTTATAGAGGCTTCAACATTTACTTGAAGGATACCGAAATCAATTTGTAAATGATTCATATAATACTACATAAACTTTGTTAATACTGGATGTTATCGGGCTAAGAGGCGGTCGGTTTTAAAGGGGGTTAACATAAGAAAATCAAAATATCTCCGGTCTTTTGAGTCGATCGAAAAATGTTATATTATTAATCTTGTTATTCTTTAATGCCGCACAATGGTTGTTCAATGGGTTGTTTCTTTTAAGTGAATATGTTGTCATATAGATTGTTTTCAGCGCCCAATTCCACTGTTGGTTGTCAACGCGTTATTCCTGCACAAGGGAGATCTACTTAGATTACGAGGCACCCGTGCGACCCATTATTTTTTTTATTGTTGGAAAAGTAGAGCATATACAATAAGATTATGATTACATTTGCGATACATTCCAGCAAGAGGGAAATCTGCTAGTACATTTCCGGGATAAAAGTATTTGGCCAAGTTGGGATTTGCTCTCCGAGGTAGCGTCATTAAGTACTATGATTGTGAAAGTAAGGTTTTTAAAGAAGAAAGTCAACAAAGGGAATAAAATTTCACCATTAGTGAGCCACGGACAGAAGGCATCACAAGAATAACCAGTACAAGGTGATAAGTTACAGAACGACTTAACTTAGTTAATTAACTACATATTTAGTCAAGCATTGTTGCTTAACTACTCAATGAAGTTACTCAATATTGTAACATCAAAATCAGTGTAGCCAACTAGATAGTTAACAACTCTTGTAACTAACTATTTCTGCATTTATTTACTAACTTCTGGTCGGTTTAGCAATATGTACGATTCCATACGTTTGTTCCTTATTTGAAACCTAGTTGCACCAAGTTGAAACGTATTTCTTTGGTTATCCTTCCCGAATTAAACTAGGAAATTTTTCAAAATGGGACAGAACTATACCGAGTAATGAGAAATCGAATTGTTTGTTTTGTATTACAAGGAATAAGAAGATGTCCTACGAAGAAGCAGACATTTTAGGGCATAAATCAATAGAAAACCAATTTATAATAACCTTTGTTGCATAAAGAGAACGTTAATAAATAAAATATGTAGACAACCCACACACTACAAGATAATGAATGAGATTTAGAAAATAAAGAATGGATCCTGGAATATTTTAATGGTCTAAAGAAGACTAATACTTATTTTTAAAAGTTTGAATTTCACAATTATTTTTAGGTCCTAAATATGCTGATCTAAAATAGAATTTTAAAAAAAAACATTTTGATATACATAATCAGAAGTTAAAATAAAACTTCCAAAGCTCACCGAATTTACTTTATTTATTTTAAAATTAAAGCACCAGATAAACTTACATAAGAGTTCATTAAAAAAATAAATAAAATTGAAGCGCAAAAGAGTAACTCTCGTAATACTCATAAGGAAGTCGCATGTCAGACTCCATGATAATATATAACCATGAATAGGTCGAATGCATATCATCTGACGTCATGTGACTATCAAAATAAGTCATCATAGATCGAGCCAACATAATCCACCATAAGTTCCGGGACCAGAAGTAACGTTTCCAATACGAATATACATCACCATAATAACCGAGACGGCCGCATATCGACACCTACTCAACTGTGATCCGCTCTCCGAAATTGCTTGAAATATCCACGATTATATGAGGGATTAAATTCACACTACATGGTAAATATAAAACCAAGTATTCTCCAAAATTAATTTGATTAAAGAATTTTAAAAAGATTATATTTAATTTCATGATTTATGTAAACTAAAGCCCACTTAAATGATATATATATGAAATTAATATATAATTAAAGTATTTATAAAATAAAATATAATTTAAAATAGTCATTATATGTAATTTAAAACTCAAAATTAATAAATATATTTCTACTCGCGTATTTTTGAAGAAAGAACGTATCAAGTGCCTTACATTCTAATCAAGTTTCCTAAGAATTGAACAAAAAGATGAGGTGTCTGTCATGGAGGAATTTATTTGCCTGAAAAATTTGTGGGAATTCATATTTCAATCAATGTGTACAAATTTTAAAACCCTTCTTTTTGTAAAAATTTAAATTCCTAACTCGAGGAGGCACATTATGTGGTTAATTTTTTTTTGGGTTTTACTACCCAATTTTTTTTTTTTTTAACGAATAATGTAAATGATTTCCTTTAAGGCTATATTTTGCAAGGCTGCCTTTATCTTCTGATCAAAAACAATAAAAAAATTGACCTAACGGACTCGGCCTATAAACTTGTCTTTCAAAGACGATGACAGATTACAAGAACTGGATAAAATAAAAATACACGTTTACTTCTTATTTCTTTTTAAATAAATCAGAAGTCATGACAGGTCACAAAATTTATTGTGAGGAAGGACAGTAAAAACAAAAAAAATAACATCGGCGGTGTGAAAGAGATTATTCAAAAAGTTACATAAATATTTAAATAAAATCAATACATTGTAATAAATGTTTCATAAAGAGAACCCAGTTCGTGCTATACTGAAGAGCTAAGTTTTTCATGATGGTGAGGACATGAAACATTCAAGATTCATTAATAGTATGAGCCTATAAAGTAAAAAATATTGAGTTTTATGCACTTCTAAATTACCAAAAATTAAAATTGAAAATTGAGATTTTTTTCCTCTAATAGGCAATTCTTCATATAAGTAGCATACATTAATTAGTTTAAATACACTAGACCTACATTCCGGAGGGCAGGTCACTTTCGATTTCATTCGGACTCCATGGCCAATTAAGTAATCTTTTTAATCTTTCAGACTTTTTATTTAATCGCTGTTTACCATGGTTAAAAACAAAACTCACCGAAAAAAAAGACGAATATTCCAAACAAAGAAACAGAAATATTCAATTGTGAAAGAGAAAAAATTCTAGTGAAATTCAAAATTTTATAGTTAGTATGATTTATAAATTACATTTCTCCGCACTAGGAACGCATTTATTATACAAATTCCCGTATTTACTTAATAAATAAATCCATCTGTGTAATAGAGAGCTCGAATTTATTTTCTTTATTAGAACAAATAGAATTTGTATCATTGACTAAAATCTCTTAGGCTGAAAAAATTGGGAATTCAAATTGGTCTGAGGAAAGGCTGGATGTGAGCGGTGAGAAGAAAGGGTCTTCAAATGGAGAGAGACTCCTAAAGGACAAGATATTCAATAGAACTCCTTAAAAATAATACATAAGTTAAGCACCGCTTTCAGAGCCCTAAAGAAAACGCTAATAATCAAAATACAGGGATTTAAGGATGTATTACTAATGTGTGTTTGTGTGTGTGTGTGTGGACGTGTCTATTTATATATATATATATATATATATATATATATATATATATATATACACATATATAAAAGGAAGGTGGAAATGAAAAACTTTAATTAGTCTTTAATATTAAAACCAAAAATTGTTGTTCCAATCTCTCACTTTATATTATTATAGATAGTTATTATAACAAGTTAATACCAAAATCCTATTGCTATAAAAAAAAGAAAAACTTTTTCACAAAGTGAAGTCAATGAAATGCTGGGGGTTACAGTAACGATTATTTTATTGATTTTGATCTATACCCCTCATTTTATAATGTTAGGGTATTTTAATCGTTTTTCAGATATAAAAGGAAAATAATAAGACTTATCTTGCAGAATTCGACAAATATAATACAACAAAAAAAAATACTTACGTAGTTCACAGTCCGGTTTAAGGTCCTTTTAAATTCTCATAAAATGGAAATAACACTGGCACTTCACTAACGCGGATGATAGCTACATCGAAATAAAGTAAATAAATTTATATACAAAATTTTTTAATAGTCTATATTTTATTTTATTTATATATATTCAAGTTTATTTTTTATTGATACTAATAACTCTTAAAGCTATGTACTATCGAGCTTGAGGTATTGGCCTAAGGAGAGTTTGACGGCACTGAGGGGTTGTCGTGTCGAGGAGATGCACAAGTCAAGTGACCATGTTCCTGGGCTAGTCGATGGGAGCAGACTGGCCGGCCTACCCCAGCCCAGCCCCACTCCTCCCGCTCACAGCCAATCAGCTCCTATATCTGGAGACTTTCCCCAAACTCCACAGATTAGGGGTGAGACTTCCGAGAGGGGGATTAGAAGCAGGCGAAAGGGAGTAGGCGATCTTCGAGGACCATTTCCCGATGTGCTGATCGCGCTGGGGAGAACTAGTCTTGTTATTGTTAATGTTGCCAACCCTTGTCCAACTTCCCGTGAATGTAGCAAAGTCTAGTTTCGACTGCAAGAGAACCAGAACGGCTGATGTTCCCGTTGCCATCGTCAAGGGACTCTCCAACAGAATATTTATTTATTTATTTTGGAGCGTTCGTTGCGAGGCGACATTGCTCATCAAATACAAAAATGAAAACAGTAAAAAGAAAAAATTAAACAATACCAATATAACAGAACAAACTCAACCAAATAACAAAAAGCAACTAAATAACAGAATGTAACCAAATAACAAAACGCAACCAAAGAGACTAAAAAACACGAATCAACAAATAAAAAAAACTAACAGTTCAAACCAATAATTGAAATAACTCAAAACCTTCAAATATAATAATGCAAATACATAAGAATAAAATAAGAAAAGAAAATAATTTCTTCATTCAATGAGATTAAAGTAAATGTCGGTAATAAATAACAGGGTCTGAATGTGTAAACCTCTCGCTACTGCAAGCAGTTTTATTTAGATGGCATACTTAAACTCTAAAGACATACATTATACATTAGGACAACCCACCCGGTATCACCAGCTACTGGGTCACCCACCCTTATCGAGTTCCATTTCACCCATTCAACATTACCACCTCCCTTATAATGGAACGTAGTTCAGCAGAAGGGGAACTATCGCTTCTCACCTCCGGTAGGTCACACTACCTTATCACAAAACTTCAAGGCAAGCTGGGTCTCAGAAAAGAAAAAAAAATAAATTTAAAAAAAACATACATTAGGTAAACATATTAATATTTCATCGCATATCCACTAACCTCCCCCTTCGCCCTTCGACCGGAGACCGAAGTGGTGCTTGGGCGTTCGTAGGGGAGCGGTTGCCGGAGAAGGGGCCGAAATCGGCGTGGGCTTAGGCCCAACGGGAGAAGAGTGAGAGCGGCGGAAAGAGAGGAGTTTTTGGGGAGTCGATTTTGGAGGGTCCGTACAGGGCGGCTGAGTGCGCCTCGGTGGCTACCTAGACCGTACGCTCGAGCTGAAAAATGACGCTTCGAAAAGAAAAAAATGAGACGACAGAACGGGAGTTTCACGGGTCACAAGAAAAAGTATACTTTCGAGTTTGATCGTCATTTGTCGGGGTGGCAGAAGGCGGGTTTTCGCGTTTGAGGAGTCGAACGGAAGGGGATGTATCCGAGAGTTTTTGCCCCTGTCGGTAAAGCGATACTCGGAACGGGCAGAGCAATAGCGAATTTAACGCGACGCGGGGGAAGTTCGGAATAAAAAATTTCGGAAGGGCTTATCTCGCCGGGAGAGGGAGCTACCTCGAATCCGACCATTTTTCAAAGCAAAAAGCGACCATGAGGAGAAAAACGGTACCTGAATCTCGAAAATCCACCGAGCGGTTCGAGCCACACATTTCGCCAAGAAAACGGTTTGTGGCTATAAATAATAGAATTTTAAACTTGCATATATCCTGGACCCAACGATAAGATACGAGAGTAATGACCCAGATCAAGCGGAGAAGATCCAAGAGGAAAGAAAAATATTTATGGGAAATGTATTAAATTTTACTCCGAGAAATTCAGGGAAACATTTGGTGAGCGGGATTTTCTAGTGATAGGCTTGTGGTTCGGTGCCCGAGGAACGGTCCATAAGCGTACCCAGACATTTTTTGACGAGATGGAAATAGACAAGAAGGTTCTGCAAACCTTGGTCGAGGGTATCATTATTGATACTTTAGAGATTATTTCCCACCATATATTTTAATTTTAACTTTGACCAGTGATCTTATTATAGATCGACGGACCATGTTATTCTAATAATAGAGTTTTCAATTTATATCTAGTGACATACACCTTTTAGGTTGCTGAGTGTGTTAAAATATTTTAGTTATTTATCTGACTAGATACAATATGTATTGTTATACTCAGTAGTGGTATTGTCCAAGGGATTGATTCAGTTGCTGTGTGCTTCAGCATCTCAATGTAATTGAGCAGCACCGCAAACTGTATATAACTTTGTACAATAAAGTGATTCTTTCTAAAATATTTACAATCATATGCTCCCACGTTCTCTATCACACACACACACACACACACACACATGCTACCTTCAGTAAGTAAGTCGTGTAAGTCATAATGGATCTAATTCTATCTAATCTAATCCAACAGAATAGAAATCAGGGAGAGTAGAGACTTCCAGCCGAAAACAATATGGTTAAAATGCCACTTCTCGGTAGCCTGAATAAGCTGACACCATATCTAGTAGGAGTAAGCAAACTGCAGCTTACATACACCTAAGTTTTTTTTTTATTTTAATGGACCCGGAAAATAAAGCGGAAATCTAATATGAAAAATTCTTCTTACTCTGGACCCAATATTTTTATATGTTCTTCATAGTTTTATGGCAAGGGTCACCAATAAAAAACATTTATTTTTTTTTTTTGCGCAAACTTTATTCATACAGCCCTACACATATTTCGTGGTTTACATGCCACCTCTTCAGGGGCTATCCCTTTTCAAAAAATAATAATATTTTTTCATTGGTCCTTCGGGGACTGATTATGGATCCACTGCATCGAAAGCGCTCTATCGTTTTAATAAATTGTTAGAGTGGAGGCGTAGCCATTCTTTCATCTACCTACATTAGAAGTCACTTCCAGCTGCCAGAATACCAACTCAGAATAATAACATTAATTTAACAAAGCCCTATTATAATTATTTACTAGATACTGTATTAATATCTGCCTACTTACATGACATATTTATTAAATCTAATTTCAGATTGTTACTTACTTTTCCTCTTGTGTTCGTTGCAACTGTCCCTTCCTCACTGGGTAGGTCGTTGATTCTGAGGTTTCCAGATACCGGTCGATTATTTACACGTTAACCTTGAACTCGATTATTTAGCGTCATAATTTAAAGTCGATTATTTTAAGATAAAATATATTGTTACGTTTTATTACAAAACCAGTAATAAATGTTGTTTATAAGAGTTCTTTTGGATTACAAAATTAAACACACACAAGCTTCACAGTTTTTATCACTGCACAATTTATTTAACAATGCACAATACACTTGGTTAATTGTTCTTAATTACTACTCACAGTGTGCACTGTTAGCGTCACTGATCTTCAATGAGTCACAGTCCAATAATTCACTCACGGTCACTGAAATTCACAAAAAGACGGCACTGCACTGTCCTTTAACACGGCACTAAACTGTTACTTACGGTCACGGCACGACACTGTTCTTCACATAAAAACACATTACCGCACTGCACTAAGTCGCACTGTAGCACTGAACGCACATATGAGCACTTGAAATCAAACTAAAAACTGACTAGGGTCGGCCAGGGTGTCTTATATAGATTGGCGGCAAAACATCAAAGGGGAGGCCCAGACCCTTCCAGAACAGGACTCGAACGAACTCGATCCTCTGTCGGCTTCTTTGATCCACCTCGCACTTCCCAAATACGTGACTATCTCTGTTTAATTTTTCATGTATTTAATTTTCGTAACAATGTGATTGGAGTATTTAATTTCTGTTTATTATGTGAATATTCTCTTTTTTTTTTTTTTTTTAGTATTTTTTCTTTCTTTATCAACTACTTGAACTTTTTCAAAATTTAACATATTTTTTAGTAATTTTATCATATTGCTTTAACTTTTCTGTCAAACAAATATCTATATCAGTTGTAATATTTTGAAAACTTTTCTTATTTTTGGATTCATTAATTAAATTTACAGTTTTATGTCTAAGTTCATATCTTCCCCCGTTTGAAATAGAAACGTTGTCAAGCATATATTCTATGTCAGTTACTAAATTTACTTCGTCTTTATCATGAATTGGTTTTAAAATACTAAATTTATGACATCATTTTTAGTAATTTTTTCATACTGCTTTAACTTTTCCGTCAAACAAATATCTATATAAGTTGGAACATTGTTGAAACTTTTCTAATTTTTGGATTCAATAATTAAATTTACAGTTTCATGTCAAATGAATATTTTGTCCTTAATAATTCAAATCTATGCATAATGCACTGGAGACGGGAAATATGACAGTAAAGTCTTACATTAAAAATTAATTTTATTATTAACAAATCCACAGCAACGACGGGTATAGACCCTAAACACTGGGACGGGTAAATGTCAAAATATTTTGCAAAATAAAGCCTTGCCAAAAAATACCATCACCGTTCAGCCTGAAATGAATTTCCGGGCGAAGCCGGGTATCGGAACTAGTATAATATAAAATTACTCGATCTTACAACCAAAGCGGTCACGTCAAAGCTAACGAGATGAAAAAGTCAGTCACGCAGAGGCCACGTGAAGTTTTACAATAGAGAAATTTCTATAGAGCCGAACAGTTACGGAAACGGCCGAAATAGCTATGGCGGAAACTCACGATTAGAACCGAAGTTAGCCGATGTCATCTCGTCTGTTATCCGCACACACTTAATAAAATATCTCGGTTAATATTCAAGATAGACAATAAATTTAAATAACAATATTTATAGTAAATTTAATTTGCAATAAGATCAATTCTATAAAGTTTTCGATCCGACGTATAGTAACGGAGATATTTTCGAAAATCCTCCCCACCGGGTGGGGGCCCCCTCCCTCTTGTTTGATTTCAGCCATTAACGAACTTCATCTTTATTTTTACATAAAACGTTTTAATATCGACTTTGGTAACGATCAAGCAAAAATTGCGACCACTAGAGCGTTAACAGACAAATATATATATATATATATATATATATATATATATATATATAATTTTGAAAGGACCTCATTTTCGACATCTCCTGGGTAGGATCAATGAACATTTGAAGAAAATGTTTGAAAACCTCGTCATGAGTACGAACTCAATAGCTGATTTCCCTTAACACGTTGACTGCGGGGATTTTCAACAATATTTTTCAGTGGGGCGGAAACTTTTTTTTATTAATTAGTTTCGTTTTACTTTACTTTAACTGTATATTATAAATTGTATCATCTTTTAATTGTTTTCCGCGAAAAAACCGCTGAACGACACGTTGTTGTCAACCGCACCGGGAAAGCACCATACTCCCTAGCCGTAGTCTAATAACGTAATTCACTAGTGTAAACATTATTTTAAGATTCTTTATTTATTTTTATGATGACTGATTAATTATTTAAATTTAATGAGTTCATAGAAGGTATTATTGTATTTTTCAAGTTATAAAGAAAAAGTTCCATGAAAACGCATTTCAACCTTTTTTTGCTACCTGAAGGGAAAGTTCTTGAATGAAATGCCAACATCCTCATGAACGTAAAATATTTTAAAATAAAGTCAAACTCTCGTTATATTATTATTATTTTTTAGAAAACCGTAAAATTAAACAATAAAGACATTGTTCACAATCACTGTTTGATGAATTATTATTCAGTAATTTATAATTGATTTTTTATTTATATTTCGTAAAATATAAAACAATTTGGAATTATAAATTCTGGTTTGAAATAATATTTTTCCTACAAAATAGGCTTGTTTTAATTCATTTAGCTACTTTTTAAATAGATATTTATCATTAGCAATTATTATTAACGATAACTTTTAAAAAAATAATCATTCAAACTTACCTTTTTTTAAAATAGTTGAAAACAGTTAAAAAAAAACAGGGGATCTTGTGGCGAAGAAGCAATTCTCTCAAGGACCTCTTTCACTGAGCTAGAGTCAAATATGGAATGGTTTGGGAAAGACTGGAGCAATCCCCACCCATTTAACTTTGTCTTATGACCTGACAACGTATCGGGGCCCGCCCCTGGGAACAACTCACGAAACCGACAGTGTCGTTAGCCGCAGTCAAAGTGTAAAGGGAAATCTGCTATATGTCTAATTCAAATCAGCTGATTACATTGAATTACATTTAAAAATTATGACAACATGAAAAATCGATTACAGAGACATTGTCGACTTGCTGCTTATTAAAATACAATATTCGATAAATATGTTATGTCGATCTCAATTTTCTTGACCACCAAATTCTATTAGTTATATGGTTTTATTATTTTATCTTCCACATGGTTACTTGCGAACAAGGAATCATTTAAGAATAGGCGACTATCGTTTATTAAGCCAAATAAAAGTGATTTAAATAGTACTAAAATGGAAAAACAGAAAGAAGTGCTAAACTGACTTGAAACTGGACAATAAGAGAAAGAACACTTGACACGCGGAAATATCATTGTTACAAGAGACAAAGAGAAATTGCTTCCCAATTTCGACATTTCTCTTAACTTGTAAGAGACGGCCCTGATGAAAAATTTGTAAAAAATGCATTAGTTTCTTAACCTCTGAACCCTTCAGATATCGTTCCATTGCAAGAAGGCGTCGATTACCAAGTCAGACGATACGTTCATAACTCCGAAAATAATAAACCTTTATGGGAGTTTCCTATTCCCAAAATTATGAAAATCCTCCCGAAAAAGAGCATATTCAATCGTGATTGTGCCAAGGAAACCTGAAGGAGGTGGAAAAGGGCTGCGTTAACTAAGCAGATTTCACGTACATGCATTTATCTCATAACATAAAGGTTCAATGAGAACAATATTTGGCAGGCATCAAATAAAGTGCTTCATAACGTAATAGAATATTGTTAACATGAGGTGAGTAGGAGTGGGGGTTTACTGAAGACCGAAAACTAAAAAATCCAAATATCTTAGTTAATAATCAAGACAGTTCAAAAATGTGCATAACAACATATTCAGCGCATTACATTCGCAATAAGATTGATTCTATACAAAGTTTCGATCCCACGCATAATAACGGAGATATTAAGAATTTTCAAAATTCTTCCCGTCTAACCCCCCAAATCTTATTGCAGATTATATTTACTATAAATATCGTTATACGCATTTTTTCTCTATCTTGAATATTAACCGAGATATATACATTTTTATTAAGTGTGTGCGCATAGTTCGGCCGTTTCCGTAACTCTCCTGAAATTTCTCTATTAAAACTAACTTTAAGCGGGAAATTTGCTTAGTTTACGCAGCCCCTACGTGACGGACTTTTTTTTCTTTTCGGGAACTCCCATATATGAGTGGTGGAGCGACAGACTTTCGATCGGCTGAGTCAAGCAACACCAAGCATGGTCAGTACTTGAATGAGTGACCACGGAGCTGTTACAATAAATCGCTTGCAGAGTGCGATTGTGACATGGCGGGAGTGAGTAAACCAATCACACAGTCCGTTGATTGACGAAGTACACTGACTCTCCTAGAACCTGTCGATCGGCAAACTGTCCTTCCGTGATATGACCACTGCCCGCCCTTCGGTCATTTTGAGGCCTGTCATTCATCTGGAGACAACTTTTTCAGGTCATCCTTGGTTAACAGGGATGCACGTCGAGTTGATCACTCACAATGTAATAAGTCTGATCGCCAATCCCTCGACCCAGATCGGGGGTGACTAAAAAAAAAATCCCGTCTCGCAGGGGCTGCGTAAACTAAGCAGGTTTCCCACGTGACGTTTTACAATAGAGAAATCTGCATAATAACTACAGTAGTAGTAAGGTATCTCTAGACCTATTCACGTGGGACGAAAAGTTTCGGAAACGGCCGCACTAGCTCTCTGCGGATAGTCCGGAACACACTAGGCTGACTCCTGCCAACCACACACACAATACAAATGCAAATATCTCGGTTAATATTCAAAATGCAGAATAAATGTATATAACAATATTTATAGTACATTTAATTTACAATAAGATTGATTCTATACAATATTTCGATCCGACGCATAATAACAGAGATATTTCGAATTTTCAAAAATGCCCTCTCTAAACCCCCCTTCTACTGGTCCGCTAGAGCATTAACACACACACATATATACTTATATATATATATATATATATATATATATATATATATATATAATTTTGAACGGACCTCATTTTCGTCATCTCCTGGGTAGGATCGATGGACATTTGAGGAAATTTTTAAAAAACGTGTCATGAGTACAACCTCAATAGCTGATTTCCCCTGAGGGAAATCTGCTAAAATCCTTAAGGTCCATAAAGCCAATTCATTCATAAAGTCTGTTAATGCGATTCGCGAGATTTCATCAAGCCCCCATAGTATTCTCCACTACTTCCGCTCTTAGGTATCAAGGTATCTATGCAGGCTCTTAATATGAAAAAAATCCTCCTGCAAATTAAAAGCATTGTATAAAATGTTTTGATTGCAAAAAATAAGATAATTATTCATTTTATAACTGTATAAGTCCATATTTTTCATTGTTATCATTTATGTGTGTGTATCATCATTTTCTTCATTAGAAATACAAATATTTGCATTATACAGTTTAAAAGGCATATACATAATATTTCAGGTCGAAAATTAACACCACAAAAAAGTAATTATATAAAATTGAAATAAACTACTCTTATTATTCTAAGAGTTTGATTTTAACCCTAAAAAATAAAGTAAAAAATGCTTATACAAAAAACATGTAATGCTAACAAATAATACATATACATATAAGTGTGTGTGTGTGTATATATATATATATATATATATATATATATATATATATATATAAACATTTTGGCCTGATAGGCGCGACAACTCTAAGGTTAAGGAGTTTTTCATCTTGTACCTAAGCGGATTACCATGAAAAAATGAAATATCGTTTCAATAAATTACAAACGTTTAAAAATGTGTTTATATAAAAAAAAAAGTTTAATTATAAAAAAAAAAAAATTAATGCAGACAGTTTTGTGCCGGTCATACAAGAAAATCAAACGATGTAAGGAGTTCTGGTTTCAATAAATGAACTTGGAAATCAATTAATACCGTTTCTATAAGCAATTTGGACATCAAGTTACCTGTGAACTATATGTATATATATATATACTTTTTGGAGCCAATGTTCTCGAAATTCGCTCTCAACATTCAATGAGTGATTAAAGAGACGCAATTGAAATTTAACCAATAGCCAAACATTGAGTTAAATACTAAAATAAAAGATAAAACCAGCTGGTTAGCGCCTTATTAAACTGGCGTAGGCAACCCGCACAGCTGATATGCGGGTCTCATAGGTAGTATCAAAGGAGGTCGGAGGGAAATTTACTCCATTGATTATTAGTTATGAAACTAGTTACAAATATCAAAATATAATCATATTTCTTTAGTACAGGATCTTAAGTAGTGGGCAAACATTTAATATAATATATAGTTTTAAATGTTTATATTCGGAAATCTTCAATAGTTTCAGTCGTTTTAAGAAACAGCAATTAAGGAAAATATGCTAAAAAAAAAAGTATTGTAGTCACGAATATGTGAGGTTTTCAGGTTTTGAACCTAAACCAATTTTGCCTACTATGCCACTTTCGTAATTCAAAATGTCCGCCAAAAAAAGGACTGCGTAATAAACAAAGCAGATTGCCCTCGTCCTGTATGACAAACTCCTGATTTCATCTCACCATATATTGTGTGTACGTTATTTTTGCTAATTATTTTTTTTTTAGTTTTTGATAATTACGTAGGGTTATTTTATGTAAGAGGTTATGAAATTCTTCTTAATCTGCACTCAATATTATTTATATATTCATCATATTATATGACAAGGGTCTCCAATAAAAACATTTTTTTCTGTGCACACTTTATTGAAATATGAATATGATGATGTTTTTATGTTTTTAAATACATAAAAACATCATCTATAAATTGGCTACAGTCGGGCAGTAGTTCGCATAAATTTGTGGGCCATAGGTACGTTTTTACTTGTATGCAGTCAGTTAGTATGTGTTTTACAGTCAGCGTTCTGTTGCAGCAGCGACTTATTGCAAGAGCATTGCAATTGGAGCAGAGGTAAGAAAATTTGATAATAATACTAGCCTGTTACCAGTCCTTGGCGGGCTGAAATAGGAATGGATTCACATGGAAATATAGATATTAGATACATAAAATCATCCAGTCGTAACATCAATAACACAAATGTCCTGTAACATGAATAACAAAAGTGCAAATTAAAAACTTTGTTACCCGTCTTTATCGGTACAAATAAAAATGGTTTCCCGTTGAAATCCAGTTAAGGCTAAGGGGTTGGCAATGTTCACATCCCTGATACTTATTAAAAAATAATCGCAAACCTATCTAGGCAAGTCTCTTTGAACATCAATGAATTCTATTTCGTGGGCAGAAGTTGGAGACCAAAATATGGAAATACCTAAAACTAAATAAAGTTTTAGGACCATAAATAAAATCATTATAAGCGATTAAATAAACCCTCACTCCAAAAAGTGTGTGTAAAACCTCAAATCACTCATATTAACAATGCTCATTCACTTAATACATATACAAACAATTTCCACATTCTATTGGGGCGTTTTCATGAAACACGAACAAAATTTAGCAACTGGAAGGCGGAAGTCAAAATTCGCATCTCTAAATAAAGATAACGGACCGAAATCGTTATTTTAAACATAATTGGTTCCTTAAACGTTTTTTGATAAAACCAATACTAACGACCCACTCCTAGTTGAAAAATTCAGATCTCCACATGCCCATTGGTAAAACATATTTTACCGAGAGATTATTGACTCACAAATTTAAAATTTCATAAAAATCCTCAGAGACATTTTTGAGTTATGGAATAACAAACGACCGGACAGACAAACAGGATTATCAATTTTGATCCCCTTGTTCTTAGAATGGTCTGAGACGTGACCAAAAAACTTTATCCCCGCCGAGTTTAAATGATATAAACCTTGTAATTTTATTTATATATATTTTTCTTTCGTTTAAATGTGTTTTCCATTTTGTTTGTCATCTGAACTCAGCAGAGCCTAACTTTTTTATGTTTTCTGTCATAATTTTTCACTTACGTGACATTTATACCTCAGAAGATTTCTTTCCTTTTAATTGTTTATCTGGGGATTGAGAATATTGATCAGTAATTTATCATTTTCATTCTCCCCCCCCTCGGGTAATATTATTTATATAAAAATAAACCGATTTCTAAATAAAAATCCCATGAGTAGACGTGGGGGTTTACTAAAAACTGAAACAATGAACTACAAATACCTCTCTTAATATTTGAGTTACGGGGAAATGTATACGGGTCCGGCAAAAAAACCTCCCTGATTTCAATAGGCATTTGCAAAAAGAATAAGTAACATACAGAACAATAACTTATATTTGTGAATAGCCTATGTAATGCCATTTTACATCACTTAGTATACTTTACTTGGTTTTGAAAATTATGTCCGATAAATGATGTCCCCCATTTGTTACATTTTGCAAAACATTCCCCCAGATGCTGTCTTCATTTCTTCTGATGAAGCCCACTTCCACTTGTGTGGAACTGTTAAAAAACAGAATTTCCGTTACTGGGCTGCAGAAAATCCTAGGGAACTCCACCAACAACCACTACACAGCCCAAAAGTCACAGTTTGGTGCGAAGTTGCGGAATTTGTCGTGTGGGGACCGTACGTTTTTGAAGAAGATGGACAAACCGTAACGGTCAATGCCGATCGCTATTGTCACATGATAGAGACATTTCTCCAGTTTGTTTTAGACCATGAGGAAGAAGTTTGGTTCCAACAGGACGGAGCCACAGCTCATACTGCTCGGCGGTCCATGGAAATGTTGAGAGTTGTTCCCTGGACGTCTTGTTTCTTTAAGAGGAGACATTTTCTGGCCCCCAAGGTCACCCGACTTATCACCTTGTGATTTCTTTCTGTGGGGCTACCTAAAGGCTAAAGTGTACAAACATCGTCCCAGAACTCTGGAAGAACTAAAAGATGCCATTAGGCAGGAAGTGGCAGCCATTCCAAGGGAAGGTACACGAAGAACTATGGACAACTTCAGGGAAAGACTTCGTGAATGTCTTAACAAATGGGCGACATCATTTATCGGATATAATTTTCAAAACCAAGTAAAGTATACTAAGTGATGTAAAATAGCATTATATAGGCTATTCACAAATATAAGTAATTGTTCTGTATGTTTCTTATTCTTTTTGCAAATGCCTATTGAAATCAGGGAGGTTTTTTTGCCGGACCCTGTAGAAGAACAATTATAGAACATCGAGAGTTTAACAAGATTGATTCTATTACATCTTACGCACTCGCTCATAACTCGGAGATATTCGCAATTTTCGAAATCCCCACTAACCCCCCCCCCATTCTATATCGGATTTAGCCAATAACAAATACGATCTTTAGTGTTGTAAAATCCTAATTGATGGCGTCATCACACAACAAATTTGCGTGTATATCGCATAATAAAAGTCTTTTGAAAACAATATTTGGTATTATGACGAATAAAATGGTCCACAATTTTTAAGGATTAATTAAAATATGGGATGAGTACGAGTGGGGGGTTTACTGGAAGCTGAAAACTAAAAAATACTAATACTTTGGTTAATATCGATGATAAAAATATATAAAACAACAGTTATAGAGAATCAAACGTGCAATAAGATCGGTTCTATACATTTTTTCGATACGACTTATAACAACGGAGATAATTCAAATTTTCTAAATTCTCACTCTTTAAACTACCTCCAAGCCGTTAAAGAACTTCATCTTTAGTTTTCCATGTAAGATGTATCGAGTTTGGTATTGATTAAACTAGTGTGGTACCTTTTATGAAATTGCAAAGGTTAATAAAAATATAGTTCTTAAATACAAAGTTATTTTATTGCACCATTAAAAAATATAAACCGTTTTCTTTTTTAACTACATGTAAGTTGAAGCGTTAGCGTTAATCTCACATTTTAAACTTAGAGTGGCGAGTTCGATTCCCGCCTAGGCAATAGGAGTTTATTTAGTGACGGAATTCATTAAATAAAATCCTTAGTCCTACCCTGGGTAGAAAAGGGTGGTAACCTGGAGAAAACCCGTCCCAATTAGCCTTAGTTGCAAAATGTTGACGTTAATAAATAATTGAAAAATTTTTTTTAACTAAATCTGTTGAACAAAATGTGACAATGTTTAAATTAAATTAGAATATTCAGCTGCTATAAAATCATCAGATTTAAATCTTATCACATGTGGCTATGTTTGTAACGGTCCCTATAACATCTACAGGAAATTAAATTTGCAATAAGAGTGGTTTTATATAATCTTTCGATGCTTCACCTATTTTATGTCTTGCATGATTATAAATTTATTTTGTGAATAGAAAGAAGAAGATAAATGGAATATTTAAGTTTGTTACACAAGAAAGCCATTAAACGAAATCAATGAATAAAACAGAACATTATCCCCAATCCTATTAAATTTAAACGATCTATTGAAGCTTTAATATAAAGTAATGGTCTTAAAATTTTCAATCCCTGAATAGATCCATCAACTTTCAACACATGACCAAAAAAAACATAACCTTATCAAACAAAATATGATTAACACCTGAAAGCAATTTATGTTGCTTCCCACAAAGTAAGAAAATAAAGGACTCATAAAAAAAAAAGTACAGAGTAGCTCCAATCCACAGACACTAAATCAACTATTTAAAGATGAGTAATAGGAAAACGAGTAGACAAAAAACTGTAAAACCAGAAGGGTAGTCTCGTGGTATTTTTCGGGTAAATACATCTTCATTGAATGGTTGAGGGATTATTAATGTAATCGATGCGTTGCCGGCATACAGAAAAAAAAGGCTTCCTACCCAGCGCTAATAACAACCTGTAAAGAGGCCAGCCTGGGTCCAGTCCACCGCCATTGAAGGCCATCTATTACCAGTGTTGTATCCCCGATATTCTCCCATTTCTACCCTCGTGGCATATGTCGAATAAGACTGATCAAAATAGTAACAGCATAAATGATAATATTAGTGAAAGAACGAAATATGGCAATGGAACGCGGAAAAGTGGTGTACAACTAGATGTCATATAAGCTTGGGGTTTCCAAACTAGAAACTTCTGCATTTACATACCCCCCAAGAACTCTTTACATGAAACAGCCCGTCACGCAGAGGCCGCGTTAACTAGGCAGATTTCCCACGTACCTCCTGTATTTGCATTTATCTCAAATCATAAAAGTTCAATGAGAGCAATATTTGATATTTCGGGCTCGAATAAAGTGCTTCGTAATATAACAGCTTATTTTTAATGACATGAGTAGACGTGGGGGTTACCTGCAGGCCGAAACCTAAAAAAAAAGGTCCGTCACGCAGGGGCTGCGTAAACTAAGCAGATTTTCCACGTGAAGTTTTACAATAGAGAAATCTGCCTAATAATAACAGCAGTAGTAAGGAATCTCTAAACCTAAACACGAGGGACGAACAGTTACGGAAAAGGCCGCACTAGCTCTCGGCGGAAAGTCCCGAACATAGCCTCCACTCCTGCCGGCCACACACACAATACACATACAAATATCTCGGTTAATATAAAGATACATAATAAATGTATATAACAATATTTATAGTAAATTTAATTTTCAATAACATTGGCTCTATACAATTTTTCGATCCGATGCATAATAACGGAGATATATATGGAATATTTCGAAAATCCCCCTCTAAACACCACACTCCCTATAGACATATTTCAGCCATTTACGTACTTTATCTTTCTTTTTACATACATCGACTAAATATCGAGTTTGGTAACGATCAAACAAAAATTGCGACCGCTAGAGTGTTAACAGTCATACATACAGATATATATGTAGCAGCTGGGCCGCGTTGCCCCTAATTACTACTTAAACCTAACTCGTAAAATAAAGTTTAGACAGTCAATCACTAGAGTGTCCTGCAAGAGAAGACTGGTATTTCCCACTGGTCCGATTTCAGCCATTACAATTAAATTTCAAGTTTGGTAACGATCAAACAAAAATTGCGACCGCTAGACAAATATTATATATATATATATATATATATATATATGTGTGTGTGTGTGTGTGTATAGTTTTGAACGGACCTCATTTTCGTCATCTCCTGGGTAGAATCGATGGACATTTGAAGAAAAATATCGAAAATCGCGTCATGGGTACGACCTCAATAGCCGATCTGCTAAAAGGCATTAATTTTATTATTAATTAAAATCCTAAATAATACGTATTCACGCTTGTAAATAAATCTGTGATATATATTTCTATTAGTAAATGTTATAATTGTATTTTGCACTCTATGCTATTCTTACTGACTTTTAGCAAATTTCCCTCAAGGGAAATCAGCTATTGAGATCGTACTCATGACGAAATTTTCCTTCAAATGTCCATCGATCCTACCTAATAGATGACGGAAATGAGGTCCGTTCAAAACTGTATATATATATATATATATATATATATATATTAGCTCAGTATATATATATATATATATATATATATATATATATATATATATATATATATAGATATATTATATATATATAGATATATATGTGTGTGTGTGTGTGTGTGTGTGTCTGAGAGAGAGAAAGATCTATATATTTGTCTGATACCCCTCTAGCAGTCTCAATTTTTGTTTGATCGTTGTCAAACTCGATATTTAGTCGTTTTATACAAAAAGAAAGGTCAAGTTCGTTAACGGACCAAGGGGTGGGGGGGGGGGTTTAAAGAGGGAGAATTTTTCAGCCATCACTAAACCCCCACTTCTACTCGTGTTACATAAGGAATAGTATGTTATATATAAACCACATTATTCGAAGCTTAAATACCAAATATTGTTTTCCAGAGACCTTTATTATACGAGGTAGATGAAAATATGTTCTTGTGCCCCCCCCCCGTCTTATATTCTTGGACTACTAAAATTTGATTGTAGCATATGCTATATGGTTGCTAGGTGATGAAACCTACTGTTACTGTTATCTCGTTAATAAATTAGTTTGAGTTATGGCTATACTCAGTGAACTTTTAGTTATAAATATTACATTCACGACGAGGTAAAATGCCAAAGAAGAAGCAGAATAGGGTATCCGTCGACTTGTCTACTCAGGAGAAAGAAGAAGCCACGAGTATGAATCTCATAACGGAGAGAATGTCAAGGTTTGTATTTAAAGAGTATACAAAGGACATGTTTTGGGAGAATTACATCCGGCACTTCCAGTTGACGGCCCGGGTGAAGGAGCTTGGTGGGAATAGCGATGTGGAAGACGCGGCACGCAGGGACCTCCTCCTGGCCAGTATCGGCGCAGAGTATCTTATGTAGCAGCCTTGTCGGACCTTATGTACCCAACCGACTGGAACACGTGCAGCTACGAACAAGTGAAAGCGGCAGCTATTAGGCTATTCAGGCCCACCGAGACAATCTTTGCTCTCCGGTTCGACTTCGAGAAGGCGGTCAGGACTGATGGCAAGTCTCTGGCCCGCAAATGAAATTACGGCCCTGGTTTAGACGAGAAGTTGAGGGATCGAATTGCTGTGGGCATCCGATGCTCTGAATTTGAGATCGAGGTACGAAAAAGATGGCCAGATGGGACTGATTGTGCGGGCGCGCCTGTAAAATCGAAGCAACTGTTGGAACTCGCTCTAGCGATGGAACGTGCTAGGCGGTTTTTAAGAACCCTAGCACCTCAGAAGGGGATGTTCTACAGGTGGCCCAGAAGACATCCCCTACTTTCTACCTGAAATGTGGGAGGCGGAGTGGTCATGGTCGGTCTTCTTGTCCAGCTGCTTCAGCTGACTACAGGAATTATTCCTCGAATGTGTCCAGAACGGAGAAATCGAGGTCGTTCCAAGGGAGAATTGGAGAATATATCAGCCGACCTGGACGATGAGGATCATACAGCTGAAGTAAGACCAGTTAGGAGTAAAGTCCCAAGGGCCACTATAGATGTTGAATTGAATGGTAAGTTTTGCCGCGTGGAATTTGACTCTGGTGCTCGGTTTAGTACAATTTGTAAATCCTTACGGGAGAGTGTCAGAAGGACGGATCAGGAACTTAGGCCCTCTTCAGAAGTAATAACAGGGTATGGAAAGAATCCACTGACTGTAAGCTTCTTTTAGATTATCTGGAGCATGGTTGGCCTAAAAAATCGGAAACTAAGAAATCTGGTGTGAAGATGTTTTAGAACATGAGAGATGAGCTTACACTGGAAGATGGTGTTATTCTTCAGTTGGGAAGACTCTGAAGGTCTCCGTACTTCAACAGTTACACGAGGGTACCCCGGGATCACTGCAATGCGCTCACTGTCCTGTTACTGTGTCTGGTGGCCAGGCATCGATGAGGATATCGAAAAGTACGTAAGAAGATGCACTCCATGCCAAGCTAACAGGCATAGTGAGAGTGAGATGCCGCTGTTTCCCTGGAACGTATCGAATGGACCCTCCACAAATGGAGCGACTCCACGTGGACATAGCAGAACCCGGAGGTGGCAAGTATTGGTTGGTTGGGATAGATGCTTACTCCAAGTGGGCTGAAGTGGATTTGATGAACCGAATGACCACCGGCGTTATAATTGACCGATTGAGGCAATGGTTCTCGAGGTACGGTATACCCAAACAGATAGTATCTGATAATGGGACGCAGTGGACCTCGTCAATGTTCAAGAATTTTTGTTCTGCAAACAACATCCGCCATGTGACCGGAGCTCAGTATCATTCAAAGACCAACGGGCTCGTGGAGAGAATGATCCAGACGTTCAAGTCCAGGAACTGTTCCTGTAGGCAGGAGGGACTGCCACCAAGCCTTGCCCTAGCACCGATCCCCTGTCACACCGCAACACCCCGCAGAAGACTACTGGCAGGCCGCCATACCTTATGTTCCTTGGAAGGCGACTTCCTACTGCTCTTGATCGCCTTAGGCCGGACACCAGGGAGGAAATGGAGGTAAAGATATGGAAGCAGAAAAACTATCACGA